>JAODUO010000203.1:280000-370000 GCA_025642075.2 Ridgeia piscesae | reverse complement strand
ATATATATATATATATATATATATATATATATAATGATGTATTGCAACACGATTGTCGACATTAACACGTATCTGTCCAAGTATTCATTGAACATAGCCATTGAAACAGCAGTGTGATTTATTTAAATATTTCATTACTCATTCAACCCCGTTGTATCAGATAGATGTCCAACGCCAACAATTAGCAAGTAAATGATTGTTATGCATGTATAGTTCCAAATTTTATTCCCGAAATGAAGCCGGACGCGGATTCCCGGCTAGGAGAAAATAGGTACAGTGTATATGTCTAAGTTTAGAACACGTTTAAGCAGGGACGGCTCTGTCGATAATGTCGTTGACGAATATCTCTCCTGTCCCAACGCAGCTGCCAGACGACCATCACACACGTTCCCCCCCCCCGGTGACTAAGGACTTCTAGATATCATCGTCCTGTCCTCCGTCGCGGCTGGGCTAGGTTGGTGGGCTCTTGGCAAAAGTCTGTGGTTGACGTCGTTTACTGTGAGGATGTCAGGGCGCCAACGACAACTGCGTAATCTGTATAGGAAGACGTCCGTAGCCGAATGACATCGTGGTGAGCCACAAAGACCGTGGGCTAGCTGTCTTCGTGCTACAGCCCTCGTCTGTTTTCTCAGCCGTTGGGACAGGGAGTGCCTTTTCCGTCTGCCGCGCCAGTGTGGCTGGATCGTTGTTAGTCTGACCTGTGCGCCTTGGATGATCCTACCACGAGGACGACCCCGGACGCCATAGGCTCAGCAACGGCTGATCTCCATGCGCCAACTAAATAAGTTCGGACGGAGATTCTTGTTCAGTTGTATCGTTCTGCTATTGAGAGTATCCTTGCATTCGCAATGTGTGTGTAGTTCGACGGCACCAACCAACGCCAAATAAGAATTGTTATTAAGGCTTGACAGAGTGGTGAAAATAGCTTCCAAAGTTGTCGGCTGTGAATTTACCCCAGTAGCAGCTATTTCGCGCGGGAGAAAGGGCTGAAAGTGTACGCAGTAACAATCGAAATGTCTAATACAGAGCAATGTAAACGCCACGGCAGCGCCAAACAATTGTGACTAAGATTACTCACAGGAATAGTAACTGGGCTCAACATACTACATATTCACTGTCTATGTTGTTAATGTTTGTGTAGTAGGGCGTGTGTAGTAGTAGTAGTGGCATCCGTTTGTCTTGTTAGACAATGCCATGGTTTGCGCAGCAATGATTGTCAGTTCGGTGACATGCATCGCCCGGTTTGACTATTATAAGAAGTCGGTCGTGGCAATGTCTACCGCATCTGCAGCGAAGAAAATGCAGCATTGGCAGATTTCTGCTTTCGGTGATACCTGCTCTCAGCCAGTTGTTCCCTTTGTCTATCTTCTCCCCTTTTAACGCCAGTTTTGACAACTGATCTCCACGTTCCATGATAACTGGCGACGGTCTCCCAGTTTTTATGTCAATTCCTGCCATCTTCATGACGCGCTTGCTAATATGAAAGATAACTATTCAGTCTCTTCTCTTGTGTAGGTGTCCAGGCTTCACAGCCACAGAGAAGAGTGCTGCGGACACATGTCTAGTAAACACATAGTTTGGCGTTTTCTGTCAAATTTGTGTTGTCCACACTCTCCTGTTCAGCTTGGAGATGACAGCTACAACTTTTGCTAAGCGCATATTAATTTCAGCGTCTAGGAAAAATTACTTGTGACTTTTTTTGAGCGTAGATATGTGAACTAATCAACGACATCAAGTGTCACCTTATAAATCTTGACTGATGATGGTACTATGACAACCTGACCCATAACATTCGTCTTTTTGAAACTGATTGTCAATCCAAATTTTTTACGGTACAGGCATGGGAAAATCTGTTCATTAGTTTCTGAAGGTAGTGTAGTGTAGTAGGTATGGTAATAATAATAGTTATTTAATAGATTCAGAAACAGAAGAGCTGATCATAGAGGAACAGAGGATCCCACGATCAGTCCTGTGGTATCCTAAGGTAAAGTATTTCGGCTACATTTCGTCATTATGATGTCACTGTCGCGACGTTCCACGTCACATCACGGGTGTCCGGTTAGGACAAACAATAAGCTAGATTATTAGCATGTATGGACCATTACCCTCTGATCTCTCAATCGGCGATTTATTTAAGATATATGGGTAGTTGTATATGGTTTTATGTATGTCAGAACTTTGAATAGCGAGCCATTTTACAGAGCGCGTTTTGTATAAAATACCTTTCTCAAATATAGCATAGCAGGCTATATAAAATATGCAGTTCGGGGTGCAGCTGACCAAAAGGTGTCAGTACCTACAGTGCCCTGGCCAGTAGAAAGTATGGCACTAATTCTTAACTGCTTTCTGCGTTTCATGTGATTTAACCTAGAAGAGGAACGTAGAAATGGACGCAGAAGAAAACATTGAAAAGGACCCGGAGGAGGACCCTGAAGAGGATTCCGTAGAGGACGCTGAAGTGGACTCAGAAGGAGACGCAGAAGATGGAGCAGAAAAGGACGTAGAAGGGGATACAGAAGAGGACCGAGAAGACGACACAGAAGAGGGCACTGAAGAGAATCTAACCAGGTTATTCACTGCTCTGTTAGCGTTAATGTTTTTTCCTGTTTCATATGCCGTGACGCCAACAGTATTTATGCATACTTCTCATATTATTTTAGCTACGCCTTAAATGAAATATGTTGCCTTTCATCTCCTAGGGTAGCAAGCTGTAAGTGGTGTTCTACTGATCTGTTTATTTTATCGTTTTGTATTGTATATGCGAAGTGTCAAACGTGACGTTAGTCGATACATGAAGACCCGCAGTAAGAAACAGATATTTACGTAATATCTACCTAAACACCTGGCGACATAGACTCTAATTCTAATTGTATTCTTTTCAGATGCTACTGCACGTTACTGTTGTGATGGTACCGCATGCTTGTTTTTACGTTTTTTCTGTTTCCACGCGGAATAATCAGAATGTTGATATCGGCACTCGGCGCGAATCGTTGCCCATAGGCGGCAAGGTGAAACAGGCGGTAGGGTGACGGCAAGCGGTAGTGTGACGGCAACCGGTAAGATGACGGTGTCATATAGAATATGGACCCCATGCAAAATGGACGCCGGGTCTATATCCCCTATAGAATATGGACCCAGTGGTATGGTGACAACAGGCGCCAAGGTGACAACTAGCGGCAGGCCGGGTGACGGCAAGTGGTAACGCGACGACACAACAATAATCGGTCGGGCGCCTGACGGCTTGACGACAGAAGAGTAAGAAGACAACCGGTCAACCGATCGTGCGATAGGGTCCATTGGAAAGCACTTAATTCGCAACCGGTGTCAAAAGTCCGAAGTGAGCCGACGTACGTTTTAGGTCCTACTATAGAGACACGTTAATTGTTACCGGTCTGCGTCATCTGAGAAACTTTAAAAAACCACATATTCGACGATTAATTCAAACGGTTGCAGGAGCAGAATTTGATTCCTCGTGAACATGTGTGTTACAATTTATGACTGGAGGCTTGGATATCGAATGAAGTAGAGAAATAGGTCTATAATTTACTTGTCAAAAATTTGTATTACTCTAAACTTCAGTTTTTGTTCTTTAACTAGACCCGGTAGGTCTAGTTAGACGTTGGTTAATGTTACAACTGTTGTTTTTATGTTTCACGCACACCGAGAACAAACCTCATCTAAGTTGAGACGTAAAAAAGATACCAACATTTCATTGCCATTTTGATGCCTACTGTTTGGCCTTGGCTTCAATCATTACATTGTCATAACAGAATGCATATATGCAGATTATTCCACGCATAGTTGTTTTTCGTCCGCGCGCCATAGAAAGGTAAGAATGTCGCTTAGTACGAAGCAATTATGCCTATGCGTTGGCTAATTTCCATAGTTATTTGTTGCGTTGTAATATGTTTACTATACACTCGCACAAACTCGTCGCCATCGACTAGCGAATGCTTTTCCGTAGTTATTATATTATCTACTAGATGGCAGGTTGATTATTTTTTTCTCCGAAGATAGCCTCGGTTACCTAGTCTCGCTTAACCGATTGTTGGTCGGCTGCGGAACTACGCCAAGAAGACAGTCTGGCGACTTTGCCGGGTTTTTAATAGTATCCGTGTGGGGCTAGACAATGTTGCCATCTTAGGTCTTAGGTGATTACCTCCAAACAGCCCAAACTTGGGCTAACGCAGGAGTTGTTCTTCTCTAGAATTTGTGAGTCCACTACAGGATACACATTTACCCCCTGTGTGGGATCTTTTACTTCCCCTGGCATAGACACCAGACAGAAGGGACCACCGGCTTTTCGTGTCTCTTCCGAAAGACACAGGCAAATGTGGGGTGAAGAAATTGCCTAAGTTTCGAAACGGCGGTAGGTGGGATTGAACCACCGTCCCCTTGATTGACAGTCCGGCGCTCTACCGCGCGACCACCGCTCCCCACCATCTCACGGATACTGGTTAATCCTGCCGTAATTCCAATTTATAAACAACATATTTTTTATTTCTACTTGTTTTTGTGTTAATATGAGTTTAATGTTGGATAGTTTTTATAATACAGCATTATCTGTTAATTTGATATGTCCATCCATCCTCAAATTGATCATGTTTGTTATTGTTCCATGCTGCCTTAGGTAGCGTGTGTGTGTGTGTAGTGAAGTAATGATATGATACCCGTTTTGTTTCATATTAGTAGGGAGAACATATTACGTTTGATTGAACAACTATTTAAAGGAATTATGGTTTCACTGAGCAAAGATGAAGCACCCTGCTTGGTTTACAACAGCAGAATGAATTGGCAGAATGTATACAAATATTTTTTTATAGTTTTAATTCCCCTGTGTCCTTTTCTGTTCCATCTTCTGCGTCCGCTTCAGCGTTCTCTTCTGGGTCTTCTGCTTGTTCTATATCCCCATCTGCGTCCTCTTCTGCGTCCACTTCTGCTCCATCTTCAGCGTCCGCTTCTGCGTCCTCTTCTGGGTCCTCTTCTTGTTCTACGTCCGCTTCAGCGTCCTGTCCTCTTCTGCTCCGTCTTCTGCGTCCGCTTCTGCGTCCTCTTCTGGGTCCTCTTCTGGGTTCTCTTCTTGTTCTATGTCCCCTTCTGCGTCCTCTTCTGCTCCATCTTCTGCGTCCGCTTCTGCGTCCTCTTCTGGGTCCTCTTCTTGTTCTATGTCCCCTTCTGCGTCCTCTTCTGCTCCATCTTCTGCGTCCGCTTCTGGGTCCTCTTCTGGGTCCTCTTCTTGTTTTACGTCCCCTTCTGCGTCCTCTTCTGCTCCATCTTCTGCGTCCGCTTCTGCGTCCTCTTCTGGGTTCTCTTCTTTTCTATGTCCCCTTCTGCGTCCTCTTCTGCTCCATCTTCTGCGTCCGCTTCTGCGTCCTCTTCTTGTTCTATGTCCCCTTCTGCGTCCTCTTCTGCTCCATCTTCTGCGTCCGCTTCTGCGTCCTCTTCTGGGTCCTCTTCTTGTTCTATGTCCCCTTCTGCGTCCTCTTCTGCTCCATCTTCTGCGTCCGCTTCTGCGTCCTCTTCTGGGTCCTCTTCTTGTTCTATGTCCCCTTCTGCGTCCTCTTCTGCTCCATCTTCTGCGTCCGCTTCTGCGTCCTCTTCTGGGTCCTCTTCTTGTTCTATGTCCCCTTCTGCGTCCTCTTCGTCTCCATCTTCTGCGTCCGATTCTGCGTCCTCTTCTGGGTCCTCTTTTTGTTCTATGTCCCCTTCTGCGTCCTCTTCTGCTCCATCTTCTGCGTCCGCTTCTGCGTCCTTTTCTGGGTCCTCTTCTTGTTTTCGTCCCCTTCTACGTCCTCTTCTGCTCCATCTTCTGCGTCCGCTTCTGCGTCCTCTTCTGGGTCCTCTTCTTGTTATATGTCCCCTTCTGCGTCCTCTTCGTCTCCATCTTCTGCGTCCGCTTCTGCGTTCTCTTCTGGGTCCTCTTCTTGTTCTATGTCCCCTTCTGTGTCCTCTTCTGCTCCATCTTCTGCGTCCGCTTCTGCGTCCTCTTCTGGGTCCTCTTCTTGTTTTACGTCCCCTTCTGCATCCTCTTCTGCTCCATCTTCTGCGTCCACTTCTGCGTCCTCTTCTGGGTCCTATTCTTGTTCTATGTCCCCTTCTGCGTCCTCTTCTGCTCCATCTTCTGCGTCCGCTTCTGCGTCCTCTTCTGGGTCCTCTTCTTGTTCTATGTCCCCTTCTGCGTCCTCTTCTTCTCCATCTTCTGCGTCCGCTTCTGCGTCCTCTTCTGGGTCCTCTTCTTGTTCTACGTCCCCTTCTGCGTCCTCTTCTGCGTTCTCTTCTGGGTCTTCTTCTTGTTCTATGTCCCCTTCTGTGTCCTCTTCTGCTCCATCTTCTGCGTCCGCTTCTGCGTCCTCTTCTGGGTTCTCTTCTTGTTTACGTCCCCTTCTGCGTCCTCTTCTGCTCCATCTTCTGCGTCCGCTTCTGCGTCCTCTTCTGGGTCCTCTTCTTGTTCTATGTCCCCTTCTGCGTCCTCTTCTGCTCCCTCTTCTCGCATCCGCTTCTGCCTCCTCTTCTTGTTCTATGTCCCCTTCTGCGTCCTCTTCTGCTCCATCTTCTGCGTCCGCTTCTGGGTCCTATTCTTGTTCTATGTCCCCTTCTGCGTCCTCTTCTGCTCCATCTTCTGCGTCCGCTTCTGCGTCCTCTTCTGGGTCCTCTTCTTGTTCTATGTCCCCTTCTGCGTCCTCTTCGTCTCCATCTTCTGCGTCCTCTTCTGCTCCATCTTCTGCGTCCGCTTCTGCGTCCTCTTCTGGGTCCTCTTCTTGTTCTAAGTCCCCTTCTGCGTCCTCTTCTTCTCCATCTTCTGCGTCCGCTTCTGCGTCCTCTTCTGGGTCCTCTTCTTGTTCTACGTCCCCTTCTGCGTCCTCTTCTGCTCCATCTTCTGCGTCCTTCTTCTTGTTCTATGTCCCCTTCTGTGTCCTCTTCTGCTCCATCTTCTGCGTCCGCTTCTGCGTCCTCTTCTGGGTCCTCTTCTTGTTCTACGTCCGCTTCAGCGTCCTGTCCTCTTCTGCTCCGTCTTCTGCGTCCGCTTCTGCGTCCTCTTCTGGGTCCTCTTCTGGGTTCTCTTGTTCTATGTCCCCTTCTGCGTCCTCTTCTGCTCCATCTTCTGCGTCCGCTTCTGCGTCCTCTTCTGGGTCCTCTTCTTGTTCTATGTCCCCTTCTGCGTCCTCTTCTGCTCCATCTTCTGCGTCCGCTTCTGGTCCTCTTCTGGGTCCTCTTCTTGTTTCTAGTCCCTTCTGCGTCCTCTTCTGCTCCATCTTCTGCGTCCGCTTCTGCGTCCTCTTCTGGGTTCTCTTCTTTTCTATGTCCCCTTCTGCGTCCTCTTCTGCTCCATCTTCTGCGTCCGCTTCTGCGTCCTCTTCTTGTTCTATGTCCCCTTCTGCGTCCTCTTCTGCTCCATCTTCTGCGTCCGCTTCTGGGTCCTCTTCTGGGTCCTCTTCTTGTTTTACGTCCCCTTCTGCGTCCTCTTCTGCTCCATCTTCTGCGTCCGCTTCTGCGTCCTCTTCTGGGTCCTCTTCTTGTTCTATGTCCCCTTCTGCGTCCTCTTCTGCTCCATCTTCTGCGTCCGCTTCTGCGTCCTCTTCTGGGTCCTCTTCTTGTTCTATGTCCCCTTCTGCGTCCTCTTCGTCTCCATCTTCTGCGTCCGATTCTGCGTCCTCTTCTGGGTCCTCTTTTTGTTCTATGTCCCCTTCTGCGTCCTCTTCTGCTCCATCTTCTGCGTCCGCTTCTGCGTCCTTTTCTGGGTCCTCTTCTTGTTTTTCGTCCCCTTCTACGTCCTCTTCTGCTCCATCTTCTGCGTCCGCTTCTGCGTCCTCTTCTGGGTCCTCTTCTTGTTATATGTCCCCTTCTGCGTCCTCTTCGTCTCCATCTTCTGCGTCCGCTTCTGCGTCCTCTTCTGGGTCCTCTTCTTGTTCTATGTCCCCTTCTGTGTCCTCTTCTGCTCCATCTTCTGCGTCCGCTTCTGGGTCCTATTCTTGTTCTATGTCCCCTTCTGCGTCCTCTTCTGCTCCATCTTCTGCGTCCGCTTCTGCGTCCTCTTCTGGGTCCTCTTCTTGTTCTATGTCCCCTTCTGCGTCCTCTTCGTCTCCATCTTCTGCGTCCTCTTCTGCTCCATCTTCTGCGTCCGCTTCTGCGTCCTCTTCTGGGTCCTCTTCTTGTTCTATGTCCCCTTCTGCGTCCTCTTCTTCTCCATCTTCTGCGTCCGCTTCTGCGTCCTCTTCTGGGTCCTCTTCTTGTTCTACGTCCCCTTCTGCGTCCTCTTCTGCGTTCTCTTCTGGGTCTTCTTCTTGTTCTATGTCCCCTTCTGTGTCCTCTTCTGCTCCATCTTCTGCGTCCGCTTCTGCGTCCTCTTCTGGGTTCTCTTCTTGTTTTACGTCCCCTTCTGCGTCCTCTTCTGCTCCATCTTCTGCGTCCGCTTCTGCGTCCTCTTCTGGGTCCTCTTCTTGTTCTATGTCCCCTTCTGCGTCCTCTTCTGCTCCCTCTTCTGCATCCGCTTCTGCCTCCTCTTCTTGTTCTATGTCCCCTTCTGCGTCCTCTTCTGCTCCATCTTCTGCGTCCGCTTCTGGGTCCTATTCTTGTTCTATGTCCCCTTCTGCGTCCTCTTCTGCTCCATCTTCTGCGTCCGCTTCTGCGTCCTCTTCTGGGTCCTCTTCTTGTTCTATGTCCCCTTCTGCGTCCTCTTCGTCTCCATCTTCTGCGTCCTCTTCTGCTCCATCTTCTGCGTCCGCTTCTGCGTCCTCTTCTGGGTCCTCTTCTTGTTCTATGTCCCCTTCTGCGTCCTCTTCTTCTCCATCTTCTGCGTCCGCTTCTGCGTCCTCTTCTGGGTCCTCTTCTTGTTCTACGTCCCCTTCTGCGTCCTCTTCTGCGTCCTCTTCTGGGTCTTCTTCTTGTTCTATGTCCCCTTCTGTGTCCTCTTCTGCTCCATCTTCTGCGTCCGCTTCTGCGTCCTCTTCTGGGTCCTCTTCTTGTTCTATGTCCCCTTCTGCGTCCTCTTCTGCTCCATCTTCTGCGTCCGCTTCTGCGTCCTCTTCTGGGTCCTCTTCTTGTTCTATGTCCCCTTCTGCGTCCTCTTCTGCTCCCTCTTCTGCATCCGCTTCTGCCTCCTCTTGTTCTATGTCCCCTTCTGCGTCCTCTTCTGCTCCATCTTCTGCGTCCGCTTCTGCGTCCTCTTCTGGGTCCTCTTCTTGTTCTATGTCTCCTTCTGCGTCCTTTTCTGCTCCGCCTTCTGCGACCACTTCTTCGTCGATGTGCTTAATCTAAAAAGGGTTCTCCATTGATCCAAAGTGAGAGTTTCTTACCTTTTACTGCTCCACATAGCGCAGTAGCATCCAAGCTGGTGCAGTGGTGACTGAGAGCAGTCAAATCAGTGAGGCGTTTCCGAAGCGTGATAACAGCGGTTCTTGTACCTGCGTATCCAATCGTATACCAATACTCCGACCGGAACTTCAAGACATGAACTGGTTTGACCGACCCTTCCCGGACTCATTTCCGAGAAGGAATTTCATGACACTATGGTCATCATCGGCCACGATGGACGAACATTATTATATGCATCATGATGTTATATGGAGAGGGCGTCTGTATTATCATTGTTTTATTATATTAGAAATATTAATGAGAACAAAATGCACACTAAAAGTCAAATGGCAACCGGCAGTCATATAATGAGAATAAATCGCGGTTCGTGGGGCGATGCAGCCTTTCGTGACCGTGACGTCATATTATCGAAATGCAAATTTTAAAACGCTGAATGTAAAAGTAATTTTACATTATTTGCTATTTGTTTATCTTTGTGATATTACTAAGTGATGAAACTAACAACTGCAGCTGCGTGAATTGATGGCATCCAACCAGAAGTTTGGAAAATGGAGGACCAGTACTCAATATCAAATTCCACGAATTCTACGTCTGCTGCTGGGAGCAGAGAAAACTCCCACAAGATCTCCGTGACCCTTTACAAGAACAAAGGGAAATAGTCTGACTGCTCCAACTACCGCGGGATATCCCTTCTCGCAATCGCCGGCAAAATCTTAACAAGAGTATTAGTTAACAGGCTTGTGTCAACTAATGCAGAAGAACATCTCCCAGAGAGCCAATGTAGGTTTAGACCCAATCGGGAAACTAGTTGCATGGTGTTTGCGCTGAGACTGATTCAAGAGAAGTGTCGGGAGCAAAACAAAGGAGTGTTCATCACCTTTGTAGATCTAGCGAAAGCGTTTGACACCGTGAGCAGACAAGGACTTCTTGGAGACCTAGGCTATCCACTAAAGTTCCTAGGCCCTTCAAAATCACAAATGGCGTGAAACAGGGCTCCAATGGTTTTTACGCTATTCTTTAGCATGATGTACCATCATGTCACAGAAGACCTTGATGACAAGGATGGTGTTTACATTCGTTATCATATTGATGGCAGCCTGTTCAACATAAGCCCACACAAAGACCAACGAGAAACTGACCATGGAGTTCCTGTTCGCTGTTGATGCTGCCCCTGTTGCCCATACTGACTCGGCCATGTAGCGAATAACATCTTGCTTTGCAGGAGCCGCTCAGCTCTTCGGACTTGAAGAACGTCTGAAGAAGTCCGCGCCAAAAGAAGAGTACCACCGACCAGACATCGAACAGCCAGAACTGAAAGCAGTCCACCAGTTCAGCTACTTAGGATGCGTTATCACATTTTACTGCCAAAATATATTTAAAATATATGGACAATAGACTGACCAAGGTAAACAGCGCCTTTGGTAGATATACAAACGTGTCTGGAACAACAACACAATTACAGAAAGACACGAAGACCAATGTCTACAAAGCTGCTGTGCTGACCACTCTCCTGCGTGGTGCTGAGTCCTGGGCATCTATCGTCGCCACCTCCGTCTCATCGAGCATTACCATCAGCGCTGCCTACGTACCATCCTAAACATCCATTGGAGTGACTTCGTCACCAATATCGAGGTCCTTGGAATGGCTAAGTTTACCAGCATTGAAGCCATGCCCCTCAAAACAAAGCATCGCTGGGCAGGACATGTCTGTGGGAAGGAAGACCATCGCCTATCAAAGATCACGATATATGGAGAACTAACCACTGGCCATCGTGACAGAGGGACACCTTCGAAAAGATACAAAGACAACGTAAAAAGGTCTATCGCCACTTGCAAGGTCAATCACCGTCAGTGGACAACACAAGCAACAAATCGCATGAACTGGGGACGCACAGTCTACCAGGCCACATCTTCCTTTTAAACCAGACGAAGGGCCAACATGGAAGACAAAAGGAGAAGGCGGAAAACCGGGACCCTTCTGACACCACCGCTGAACAGACCGTGACGTGCAGTCGCTGTGGAAAAGTTTGCCTATCTCGGATATGTTTCATCAGCCATCAACGTGCCTGCACCAGACGTGGACTTCGTGAATCTTAGTTCGCGAAGCAGAGCCATGATTATTACTGAGAGATGAAATCAACAACAAAAACTATATGCTTAGATGTGCCCGCTCTCGGAACAATTCAGCGTCGCCGTGCAACTTGAAAGTTCGTACGGCGTACATTTTCGCCGTTGAGCACGCTTTAAATATTGCTATAATTTCAACAGACTTACCTGTCAATTGAATGCAGGCTCGTTCTCGTGTTGTGGTCGACCACCAGTACGTTTCTTCCCGAGTACTGCGGCGCCTCGCCCATAGCCTCATCGATCGTTCGCTGTGGATACTGGAAACCAATGTTGACGTCATTTCCGCGCGAGCAGTCACGTGCGATATGTTACCGTCTTTTGAACGGCGAACGCGCAAAACATTTTCTGTATATGTAAAATCAGGTCTAAACGACACGACCACCCCATACAATAATTACTTTATCATGGATTACTTACCAAAAAGTGTAAACAGTTTGTTACATGGTGGGCCATTGCATCCATAAGAATTAATTAAAAGTTACATATGTATAGTAATAATAATAATAATATATTTATTTGATATAGCGCCACATCCACAAATGTTCGTGGCGCTTCACAACATATGACAATTTAAAATACATAAAATGACATATGTATACAATAAGACATAATACTAATGTTTTAAAATAAACGTAAAAACAAAATCAATAAAATTAATACGGTATTAAATAGCGTAGGCTAGCACTTTTAAATAAATTACGTAGGCCTATTAGTCATAAAACACAATAACCAGTCTAGTGTATAATTGCATTACAATGATACTGATCAGTGGAGTTCGCGTAGCAAGGGTGTGGCACTGTCACCACGCGGACAACGCATAATCAACTTGGCAGCCGTGTTATGTATTCGCTGTGGACGGGCGATGTTAACTGCAGACGTACCGTATAATAGTGCATTACAGTAGTCAAGCCGTGATGTGATAATGGCGTTCCTTTGTCGGTCTGGGAAGAAAGCGGCTAATTTGAGTAATTAGTTGTTAGTAATTGCTGTTGTTTGTTATTCTTATTCTTAACGGTGCTTCAAAGTCATACACAATGTCCTGGGTATACCAGAATTTGTCTAGTCGTGTTTTGAATGATTCTAGGGATTTAGCTGTTACCACTGTATCAGGGGACTATTCCATGGTTCGGTAATTCGAATTGGAAATAAATTGTTATCTTAGATATGGTTGATCGTATCGAAGGCGGAACTGAAATCAACGAGAAGCAAGATGGTTCCTTGTTTTTTTGTCCATTGCTATTTTGACGGCACTTGTAACATACAGCAGCGCAGTTTCAGTCGAATGGTTTTTCAGATTCACCGACTGAAAGCACTCAACCATTTGCCGATCAGAGATATGCGTCATTATCCTAAGCGCGACCACTTTCTCAATTACGTTGGTTAATTGAGTGAGGTTATTCACAGGTCGGTAACTACTCTGCATGTCTTTGTCCAGTGTTCGTTTCTTTAAAAGTGGTCAGAAAATTGCGTGCTTCAACGACTTCGGCATCACTCCCTCGTCCAGAGAAGCATGTGTGATCCGTGTGATTACAGGCACAATACTGGTGATGTTGTCATATGCACTGCGCTGATTTGCAGGCAGAGGATCCAACACGCACGTTTTCTTAGTAGCACAACAAATCGTTGTGATCTCTGTGTTCGCTGTTCGATCAAACACATCAATACAGTCAGTGAAAGAACGTCTTTCGTCTGATGGTCTATCGATGTCGCTGAAACACTGCAGACCTGATAGGAGATTGTCAATCTTTCCACGAAAGAACCGAAAAAATAGTTCGCATCCTTGAGCGGCCAAACGGAATTCAGGGGTTGCTGACCATCGAGCGATCTCAGCAGATGAAACATGCTTTTGTTGCTTGCCTTTTGCAGTTGATTTCGAAAATAATCCGTTTTGCGTGCGGATATCAGCGCAGTATATTAATCGCGGGTGGTGACGTATAATTGTCGATTAATCTCCAGTTTTGTTCTTCTCCACACTTTCTCCTGTTTTCGCTTTTTATTCCTGGCGACATCGATGTCAGTGTCATACCAGGGGTGTGGTGTTGTGTCTCGTACCCGCACGTAACGCCATGGAGCATGTTTGTCGAGGCAATCGGTGAGACAGGTGTTAAACACATGTACCAATTCATCAGCTTGACGATCATTTGTGCATGCACATATGTCGCTACACACAGACGTAATGTCATTTCGTAGTGCGTCAGCATCAATGTTTCTAAAGTCCCGCTTTGTAATCGTGTTGGCTTGTACTGCAGGCTACAGCGCTCTAAGTTTGAGGTCAATGCAATTGTGATCTGACAGAAGAGTCGGGATGCACAGTAATAGTCTCGCTTAACCGACTGTCGGTTGGCTGCAGAACTACGCCGAGAAGACAGTCTGGTGAGTCTCCCGGCCGGCATTTGAATATTTATCCGCGTGATCTATACAATGCTGCCACCTCATGGACACTGTAATGCCGTAATTTTTATTTTATAAACAACTGCAAATTTGTATTTCTATTTATTTTATGTTAATATAAGTTTAATTTTGAATAGGTTTTTTTAATACAGCATTATTTTATAAAAAAATATCCTTATTTCATTTGTATGTTATCCGTGTGGGGCTAAACAAAGCTGCCACCTCACGAAGCCTGGGTAACCGAGGCTAGCATAGTAACGGACGTGATGAAGTTGTCATCATAATATTTTTACCTATGCAGTCTGACTCACTACGATATCAAGGATATGTCCAGTTTGGTGTGTTGGCGAATGTACGTGTTCGGTTACGTTGTACGATTCAAGCAGAGTGCGAAGTGGTTCGGACTTGAGCGTATATCGTCAAAATGAACGTTAAAATTAATTAATTACATATATGCAGTTGTTGATTAACCACCAGGGACTGTAGGCACGTTCCCATAGGTCCATGAAGTCGGGGCCCACAGAAATACCCGAGCATATCATTAGTAAATTTAATTTAATGTTCCCGAAACACAGCTAGAAAGAAATGATTTTGACACTTGTCGAATCCGGACCCACTTCGATTCCGCGGTTATAACCATAGATAATAAAACAGATGGATCGCCGACTCCGAATGGCGGGAAAATATGTTCGAATTTCGCAATGAGCATTGAGCAACTGTTACTCACATTATTAAAGGAGAGGGTGAATTATTTACAATAAACTTATATTGACAGACTAGAGGTTTATGCGAGCGAAAGGATGTTATTATTTCTTTCTTTGTGTCTTGTGAATCTATTTTTAGAAGTATTTTTCCTTCTTCAGATAATAACTCTTTGCAGTGTTATAGTGATTCTGTTTGCAATAGAAGCGATGTTGTATCCCTATTTTATATATGTACACATTTTCATGATTTCATTGTGAAGTCACAGGAGCCTGTGGTCATACACATCCTTTTTATTTAGATGCCATGCCAAGTGCAGACAGCTTGTAGAGAAATATCTATGTCAGACAAAGTCACAAAGGAAGCCAACAGGCGAAAGACTCCGAAGTAATGTGTTAATGGGAAATAGATCAATCAGATTTTTACAAGTTCCTTTTTCATCGATACCTTTGTTGTGAGAACTATATTACAGAAATACAAGTTACTGCTATTCAAAACTAATTGACTTAGGCTAACGCCACAGCTGCTCTGGCAATAAGAACTTTTTCAGCGCTTATTACCAGAGCAGCTCTAGCAATACGCGCAAATATAATTCTTATGGCCAGAGCAGAAGTCGATTGACGGTAATGTGCATGCGAGTGAGGTTGGCGATATTTTAGCGAACACATGTCGACATAGTAACTATTGCAGATACATAATATGACGCCCTGGTATCGTTTTTTGCGATCGTGGGGGGCCTGCAAAAAGGTCGATCCGCAGAGCTGCTCTGGCAATAAGGGCAGAAAAAATTCTTATTGCCAGAGCAGAAATGGATTGACGGTGATGTGCATGCGCGTCCGGTTGGCGATATTTTTTAGCGAACACATGTCGACATAGTCATTATTTCAGATACATATGACGCCCTGGTATCGTTTTTTGACTGATTTAGGCGACCATAGCGGTGAAACTGCGATAAGATCGATCCGCAGAGCTGCTCTGGCAATAAGGGCAGAAACAATCCTTATTGCCAGAGCAGAAATCCGCAGAGCAGCTCTGGCAGTAAGGGCGGAAACAAATCTTATTCCCAGAACACAAATACGAAAACCCTGTTTATGATGGTGCATGTCGATTGTATGTATAATAGGTAACGAGAATTTACAGAATTTAAATATGTCCATGCAGTCAAACATTATGGCAATTTTGACTTTGAGAAAATGATACCAAATTTGTGACCACTGCACAACCTGCTGTGTAGCGTACGTTCATATCGGGTCTGGATCACTCAGCTGAAATGCAGTTGCAAAGTGCCATAACCTTACAGTTTATCAAATATAAAATTGTAAAAAAAACATTGTTTGATCTCAATATGTGACAGATGGGTATGACTGACTGAAATTTCATTTTATATCCAATATTACCTACATTATTTGGTCTATTTTCAGGATTATTTGTAGGACCTTTAGCAACTTGTTTCTAGTCTACTGTCTTCAAGGCCCAGTAAATTGTTCTGAACCCACGATGGAAGCTAGTATACTCTTAACATCATTTACTATTTTCTTGTGAGACTTTTCAGTAACGTATTTTACGTAAGTATTTATACAAGTTAACAGACGCAGATGACAATATCAATGGCATAAGCGACATATCTCTCGCTCTTGACGTCTTCTAGTCGAAGCATCGCGGATGTCCGACAGAAGTTTCGTTTTGTTGTTCGGTCGGAGCGAGCGCTTCTCTGTCGACTATGAGAAACATATAGTTTTGGTTCACATAAAGGCCTACACTGTCCCTGAAGGCGAATAACGCTTTAAGCGATGTTCATCAGTCCCATGATGCGCCATTGCCGTAGGTGAAGACGAAGGACGCTCAGAGATCGCGGGCCGGTGTTTCTGTTGTCATTCGCTAATCGTTGATCCGACGTCTCAGTGACGTCAGGTCAATGATGTCCCTGTTCTTATTGCCAGAGCAGCTGTGACGATAGCTTAAGCCAATAAGTTTTGAATAGCAGTAACTTGTATTTCTGTAATATAGTTCTCACAACAAAGGTATCGATGAAAAAGGAACTTGTAAAAATCTGATTGATCTATGTCCCATTAACACATTACTTCGGAGTCTTTCGCAAGGCTGTCGGCTTCCTTTGTGACTTTGTCTGACATAGATATTTCTCTACAAGCTGTCTGCACTTGGCATGGCATCTAAAAAAAGATGTGTATGACCACAGGCTCCTGTGACTTCACAATGACATCATGAAAATGTGTGCATGTATAAAATAGGGATACAACATCGCTTCTGTTGCAAACAGAATCACTATAACACTGCAAAGAGTGATTATCTGAAGAAGGAAAAATACTTCTAGAAATAGATTCACAATACACAAAGAAAGAAATAACATAACATCCTTTCCCTCACATAAACCTCTAGTCTGTCAATATAAATTTACTTGTAAATAATTCACCCTCTCCTTTAATGATGTGAGTAACAGTTGCCCAATGCTCATTGCGAAATTCGAACATATTTTCCCGTAATTCGGAGTCGGCGATCCATCTGTTTTATTATCTATGGTTATAACCGCGAAATCGAAGTGGGTCCGGATTCGACAAGCGTCAAACTCATGTCTTTCTAGCTGTATTTCGGGAACATGAAATTTTATTTACAAATGATATGCTCTGTTCTTGTCCCACGGCAATGCAACGGTTTCGGATTCCATGAGTGACGGATCGTTCCGAGTATGACCAACTGAGAACTAATTCTCTAGTTGTCCCCTGGCAGTAAATGTTCAGCTAAGTTGTCCGGTGGCATATGAGGAAGTTTGCAAGACACCTCAGTGTCAAACATTGACCAAGTCTTTCACTCTACATTGCTCCAGTTCACTCAGCTGAATGAATGAGTATTGATTATAGACAGGGGTGGATATTTGAATAGTGTCTTCGCTCCTTAACTACATCTTGGCTGGATGCTTCCCAGAGATGACAAGTTGAGGTTGAAGTGAACAGGTCTGCCAGCGAGTAAAGTATAACGCACCTTGATCAGTCCTAAGGAGATCGCGATACTACACCATGCGAGAACTTACCTTTTACTTTACTTCATTAGCATAGCTATTACATTTCATTTAAAAGCAAAACATATTTTTGCATGGAACATTTATTGCATAAAAATGCTCTTTAAATGGCTGGTGGCCTGCTTCCTTCTGTTTCATCCAACAACATATCAGGAAAGGACACCCTTAAACAAGTACCCAAGAAGAATTTTTCATTATGGTCAACACCTCCACAATATTGATGTTTTCAACACACCCCAAAAGTACTTTTTAACTGCTTGAAGATATCATCATTGGACCATTAAGTTTGAAAACTGTTCATACTTGGCCTGTGAACTGAAAGTGCATCACATCCATGGTAGATGTTGTACAATAGTAATTATATACAGGACCAGCAGTGCATCCTAGCTTACAATAGCACTCTATGGTGTAGGATCATGACAGTGTCTTCATGTTCACTCATTGCATGTTGGGAATACAGTCCAATGGTGCAATTCCTCTGACATGTAACTGTTTCACTCTTGTGTTTAGGCATACTGACTGACTAACAAGTCTGTGCTGCAAACTCATCTCACCACATGTGTATCAACTGCAGGTGTATCCACCACAGGTGTATCCACAACAGGTGTATCAACCACAGGTGTATCAACCACAGGTGTATCCACCACAGGTGTATCCACCACAGGTGTATCAACCACAGGTGTACCAACAGCAGGTGTATCCACCACAGGTGTATCCACCGCAAGTGTATGCACCACAGGTGTATTAACCGCAGGTGTATCAACCACAGGTGAATCAACAGCAGGTGTATCCACACGGGTGTATCAACAGCATGTGTATCCACCACAGGTGTATCAACCGCAGGTGTATCCACCACATGTGTAGCAACCACAGGTGTATCCACCACATGTGGTACTTATTCAGAAACACCACATATTTGTATATGAAACAGCAACCACTGCAGAAGGCTATGTATATTTATCAGAAATATTTGCACCAGAATATATTATAGAAGCTGTGTTCCATTCTCTATTTGGCATGACATGACATGTCTTCCTATCACATGATCATGTCTCATCCATCATCTTCACCATATGAACCACACTGGAGCGATACTTCATCTCAACCTGATGAACTGTGATGGGGCGATACTTCATCTCAACCCCATGAACCATGATGGGGTGATACTTCATCTCAACCCCATGAACCATGATGGGGCAATACTTCATCTCAACCCCATGAACCATGATGGGGCGATACTTCATCTCAAACCCATGAACCATGATGGGGCAATAATCATCTCATTCTCATGAACCATGATTGGGCTATACTTCATCTTAACCCCATGAACCATGATGGGGCAATACTTCATCTAATCCTCATGAACCATGATTGGGCAATACTTCATCTCAGCCCCATGAACCATGATGGGGCAATACTTCATCTAATCCTCATGAACCATGATTGGGCAATACTTCATCTCAACCCCATGAACCATGATGGGGCAATACTTCATCTCAACCCCATGAACCATGATGGGGCAATACTTCATCTAATCCTCATGAACCATGATTGGGCAATACTTCATCTCAACCCCATGAACCATGATGGGGCAATACTTCATCTCAAACCCATGAACCATGATTGGGCAATACTTCATCTCAACCCCATGAACCATGATGGGGCAATACTTCATCTCAACCCCATGAACCATGATGGGGCAATACTTCATCTAAACCCCATGAACCAGTACTTAGATTGAATCTAAGTAATACTTAAATTTAATCAAACTGCCAATAGAATACTATCATTTCAATAACATGACCCAATATACTCTGCATGCACACCAAACATCAACAACATGACACTGTATAATTCAATGTCGATCCCGCAACATGTTATGCAGCCTTGCAGATCCTTTATCCTTTGCCCCAACCACAAGGACACTGTAGTAGTAAACACACCTTAATGTCTGTTGATCCTATCACCTGCTCGGTTGATTCAAGTGTACTGATGCTACCTTCAGCTACTTAGAATAATATAAATACCTTTCTCAAATATTCTTACACCCATTGCAACTACAACAACATATTTCTTCTCTACTTCACTGGTATAAATAGCCTGCTATTGGAGTACCTTTATATTTATTATACACAATAATATTATGACTAGATAACATAGGTGGTTACATTTTTCATTTTAGCAAATTAAAAGGCACCAATGTGTCCACAAATACATACACTATTTTATGGTGCATTATCTGTCTTAGCAAGCACAGAACTTTGCATAACAAGCATCTAACTTGACTATGATTATTGCAGACATCACAAAAACACAACGGCAAAGTTAAAGTGAAAAATTATCAACAACTTTTGCAAGTACATGCATACAATTCCTTTCACAAACCTATAATGACAATGTGTGTACCAACACATCATGTTCAGACAAATTAATTGCACATGTTAAAATGACATTTGAATTTGACACACATAAAACAGCAGCCAGTAACTTTAAATTATACCTAATTACCTTTCTAGAAATTGGATATCTGATCCGAGTATTATGACCACATTCTGCAATCTTCTTCAGCAAACTGAAGTTATTCGTGACCCATGACATGATACAATGTCTTCAGAAGTGGCCATATATAATATTAACACCCAAGAAACGGGACAGTTAAGCCATTCAGGAATAACGTTATACTGTTACATTCAATGCATCCTTGCTGGACATGAGTATTTTAGCACCTTGGGTGGCATCGGACAAGATGAAGGTCTAATGTAAATGGATATTTCGGAACATTATGACAGTTCTGGACATACAGCCTTATACTGAAATCTCATTTTTCAGTAATAATCTCACAGACAATATCATTGAAACACTGCACATCACAGCAGCAAAACATTCAACAGAGATGCTGCACTATGCTTACTTCTAAACATTCGTAAGATCTTACTAATACACCAGCTATGGCTTACATAACCCACATTTCTGTAACGTTCATTTCACCATCTGCTTTTTATCTCCAGTATGTTTTACGCTGGAGAACAGGGCTGTACATTTTGGCCATCGCTGGCTTCACCAATCAGATCGACACGGTAGTCGGTTCCCATGGTAACCTCAGCAATGCATCCAATGAAGCCGGATTCGTATTTTTTCAGTGATGCATGAACAACATCAGGAAGTCCTCCTATTGAACAAGATAAAACAGTATCGGATCACAATAGCATACAAACTGTGGCTTGCACAATAACTGCATCTGAAATGCTACATTAAATTTTTAAATGATGTGAACTACTTTATGTGATCAGAAGTAGGTATTATAAGATATAATTTAAGAAAATAAAAAATGTATACTGAATGTGGTAATTATATTCTTCAGAATATCGTATTTTGGTCTACTTTGTTAAGACTATAAATTTGAAATGTCTATTCAATGTTACTTGACATATAAAATGTACCTATGTATATCTCGTCACCAGTGTTCAGCTGCTTGAGAGAGCCCGGCGATTTGCCCTCCACCAAGGTCATGCCATCGACCTCAAGGGAACCAACCCTCTCGTCTCTGAAATACAACAAAAGTGACATGATTATTAAAACAAACCTGAAGACAGGAAATACAACGTAATATTGTTTAGAGCAAAGTTCTAGATACGTCTTAAAATATAAAATCCACAAACTGCAGACACTACTGAAATACATTTAGGCTTCCATTTAGACTTTTAATTGTGTATAAACTTTTAATTATAAAGTATACATTTACAAACAGATATATGACTTTATTTAACATCACACTTGTATGCAACCAGTCATCATTAGGTCAAGTTGTGTTTTTAGTTGTGCTATGAAATCAGTGAAATATTTTCATCAATTTTATGTTTGAATTTATGACGTATACAAGTCTGCAAATACATCTGCTCAAGAATAATTATGGGAATGGAGAGTTGTCAGACAAGCAACCAATGGATAAAGCAGCGGGTGGTTACATAATTGGTGTGAAAGAAAGTTTAAAGAAGACACTGATTAAGTAACTTAAGTGGACACCATCACAGAAGATTTGATATTACTACAAGAAAAAAAAACTAAGATGGAACTACAAAAAAATAGAGGACTGATATCAACATATCCTATAACCCTGTGCAATAGATGGGACCAACAACGGTACAGTACTGCTTTGGAGACCCACAATTCCAACACCCGAACAGTGACATGAAGACAGACAACAACCTGCGGACGTGGATGCGGTGCCATCGGTGATCATTCACTTTGCTGCCGTTGTACGAGATGATGACCTCTCCACTTCCAAGGTTGTATCGCAGGTGGACGAAGCCGCCAGAGAGACCAACAGCCAGGTAGTCCCCCATGGTGGTCATCTCCTTTTCCCCAGCCCAGAAGATCACCCCATCGGGCTTAGTGACCCTCACCTTCAGTAGCAGGTCATTGGTGCTACCCTTCATTCTGTTGGTGACAAAACATTTCTATGTACATGGCTGCCTGGTGGTGTTATTTATTAGGGTGAATTTGTAAAGTGCTATGTATTCAGATTAAAAACGTACACAAAGGCATTAACAATATAAGTAATATATATATATATATATATATATATATTACTATATATATAATATATATATTATGTATTACTTAATGAACGTATAGTATATAATCTTAATGAGTTAAAATAAAATATGTTAAATAATATTAAATCAATTTGAAATAAATTGATGCATTAGACAGACATAAATATTAAGTTAAAACATAAATAGTCAAATTCACTGATATGTCACTTCAACTAGCCACACTGTTATACACTGTACAGAAGAGATGTATTTTAGTAAGGTCTCGAATATTGCCACTATAATTATAGTGCTGTCTAATACAGTATTTCCACTATTAAATGCACATAGAAATTAACAGTAACAGTATTTTTCTATAGTGTGTTTCCCATAAAGGAATCAGTTCAATAACATCATTTTCAAAACCATGTTTCCATTTTAGCCCCACACAGAGTTGAATGAAAACTCAATTATTATAACTACCGGGGGCTACTGTATTTTCCTTACTAGATCAAAGCAGACAAATTAAGTTGGATAATTAGACCATTTATTTTAGTACAGTGTTTTAATATTAGAAGCACATGAAGTTGAAGAATGTGTTTCTTGTACTACCGATCAAAGCTGTGTTTCAAACTGGTAACCTACCCCTGTAGCATGTATGGGTTGGTGTACTTCAGGTAGCTGTGTCCGTGACCTACCTCTGTAGCATGTATGGGTTGGTGTACTTCAGGTAGCTGTGTCCGTGACCTACCTCTGTAGCATGTATGGGTTGGTGTACTTCAGGTAGCTGTGTCCATGACCTACCTCTGTAGCATGTATGGGTTGGTGTACTTCAGGTAGCAGTGTCCGTGACCTACCTCTGTAGCATGTATGGGTTGGTGTACTTCAGGTAGCTGTGTCCGTGACCTACCTCTGTAGCATGTATGGGTTGGTGTACTTCAGGTAGCTGTGTCCGTGACCTACCTCTGTAGCATGTATGGGTTGGTGTACTTCAGGTAGCTGTGTCCGTGACCTACCTCTGTAGCATGTATGGGTTGGTGTACTTCAGGTAGCTGTGTCCGTGACCTACCTCTGTAGCATGTATGGGTTGGTGTACTTCAAAGTGGTGACCTACCTCTGTAGCATGTATGGGTTGGTGTACTTCAGGTAGCTGTGTCCTTGACCTACCTCTGTAGCATGTATGGGTTGGTGTACTTCAGGTAGCTGTGTCCTGACCTACCTCTGTAGCATGTATGGGTTGGTGTACTTCAGGTAGCTGTGTCGGACTACTCTGACCATTATGGTTGTGTATTCAGGTAGCTTGTGTGACCTACCTCTGTAGCATGTATGGGTTGGTGTACTTCAGGTAGCTGTGTCCTGTACCTACCTCTGTAGCATGTATGGGTTGGTGTACTTCAGGTAGCTGTGTCCTGACCTACCTCTGTAGCATGTATGGGTTGGTGTACTTCAGGTAGCTGTGTCCGTGACCTACCTCTGTAGCATGTATGGGTTGGTGTACTTCAGGTAGCTGTGTCCGTGACCTACCTCTGTAGCATGTATGGGTTGGTGTACTTCAGGTAGCTGTGTCCGTGACCTACCTCTGTAGCATGTATGGGTTGGTGTACTTCAGGTAGCTGTGTCCGTGACCTACCTCTGTAGCATGTATGGGTTGGTGTACTTCAGGTAGCTGTGTCCGTGACCTACCTCTGTAGCATGTATGGGTTGGTGTACTTCAGGTAGCTGTGTCCGTGACCTACCTCTGTAGCATGTATGGGTTGGTGTACTTCAGGTAGCTGTGTCCGTGACCTACCTCTGTAGCATGTATGGGTTGGTGTACTTCAGGTAGCTGTGTCCGTGACCTACCTCTGTAGCATGTATGGGTTGGTGTACTTCAGGTAGCTGTGTCCGTGACCTACCTCTGTAGCATGTATGGGTTGGTGTACTTCAGGTAGCAGTGTCCGTGACCTACCTCTGTAGCATGTATGGGTTGGTGTACTTCAGGTAGCAGTGTCCGTGACCTACCTCTGTAGCATGTATGGGTTGGTGTACTTCAGGTAGCTGTGTCCGTGACCTACCTCTGTAGCATGTATGGGTTGGTGTACTTCAGGTAGCTGTGTCCGTGACCTACCTCTGTAGCATGTATGGGTTGGTGTACTTCAGGTAGCTGTGTCCGTGACCTACCTCTGTAGCATGTATGGGTTGGTGTACTTCAGGTAGCTGTGTCCGTGACCTACCTCTGTAGCATGTATGGGTTGGTGTACTTCAGGTAGCTGTGTCCGTGACCTACCTCTGTAGCATGTATGGGTTGGTGTACTTCAGGTAGCTGTGTCCGTGACCTACCTCTGTAGCATGTATGGGTTGGTGTACTTCAGGTAGCTGTGTCCGTGACCTACCTCTGTAGCATGAATGGGTTGGTGTACTTCAGGTAGCTGTGTCCGTGACCTACCTCTGTAGCATGTATGGGTTGGTGTACTTCAGGTAGCTGTGTCCGTGACCTACCTCTGTAGCATGTATGGGTTGGTGTACTTCAGGTAGCTGTGTCCGTGACCTACCTCTGTAGCATGTATGGGTTGGTGTACTTCAGGTAGCTGTGTCCGTGACCTACCTCTGTAGCATGAATGGGTTGGTGTACTTCAGGTAGCTGTGTCCGTGACCTACCTCTGTAGCATGTATGGGTTGGTGTACTTCAGGTAGCTGTGTCCGTGACCTACCTCTGTAGCATGTATGGGTTGGTGTACTTCAGGTAGCTGTGTCCGTGACCTACCTCTGTAGCATGTATGGGTTGGTGTACTTCAGGTAGCTGTGTCCGTGACCTACCTCTGTAGCATGTATGGGTTGGTGTACTTCAGGTAGCTGTGTCCGTGACCTACCTCTGTAGCATGTATGGGTTGGTGTACTTCAGGTAGCTGTGTCCGTGACCTACCTCTGTAGCATGTATGGGTTGGTGTACTTCAGGTAGCTGTGTCCGTGACCTACCTCTGTAGCATGTATGGGTTGGTGTACTTCAGGTAGCTGTGTCCAGTGAACATTGGCACTTCAATGGCACTGCGCAACTCTACAACATTCACATGAAGCATTGAAACAAATGATGTACTGACCACGGTGCACAGCCTAATGGGTTGATCGATGCACTGTGTATACCTGATTCTGGCATAGCGAGTGATAATCTACTAATATTCTCACTATCAAAAACTTTCCTCAAGATTTATGTGGTCTCTGCCAAAAATATATAATTATGAATCTTGATTAAAGCGGTATTCTGTTGTATTCAAGTATACAGCTTGGCACAACAAATGACCCGTGAAGTGCTTTAGATAATTATCTAGTATACATTACAATTATCTAGATTTAAAACCCTATCTTACATACAACTAAAATGTATCAGATTTCCATCTGCTGCGCCTACCATGCTTTGCCCGACGGCAAACTCACATGACCACATCACATGACAAGATATGCACATTACATGCCAGTGCCATGTGATGAAATATGCAAATGGTGAACGTACCTCGACGAAAGCGGTACCGGTAGCGATACCGGGCGATTCCTTCAATGCATGCAGTGAAGTGCAGTGAAGAAAGAGAGTGCATTAGTACAACATTCAGACCCGTGAGGTGCACCAAAGTGTCCCGGACTCACACATGCAAACATGACAGTGGGAGACACACTCTGCATGGGCAGGCCAACGTTGAACCGACATCATTTGTGACATTAGCGTGATGCTGGATTCGGTTAAATTTAGTGTTAGAAATGTACAGCTATATCCCTGAATCCTCGATGTCTGTCATTGGTGTAGTTCAGGTAGCTGTGTCCGTAACAAAGGTACTTAGCTACAGTGCTCACTATAGCAGAGTGAATAACTTCTTGCAAAGAAACAGTCAGCCAGACAATAGAAATCATAGAAACGGCCAGTGATCAGCAGAGACAGCGGGTACAACGTTCCCGTAATTTTCCAGAAACTGTTGTCATGTGACAACCATAAAAGTCACATGACCAACACGAGTTCGCAGGCGTTGTGGGGACATTGATAGCTGTGCAAGAGACACTGCATGAGGACTGGGAATGGTATCCCAAGATGTCTAACTATCATTTGTGGTGCTAGTTCAATGTTGGCTTACAGCATCAGGTCAACAGAAACCTGTCATTCGGTACAAATCTTCCATGTGGACTTGGATATCATTTCATTTATGTACAATATAAAAAATGTGCCACGAGGCCCTGCAGTCCTTTGGACTATAATAGTATAGTGAGTTTGCAGTTATAAATGAAATGTGTTTTGGTGAATTTATTATAGTCACTGCCTAATGCCACGATCACCTAATTGGCATTTTCTCTGGTTACCCACGATATGACCAGAAACACAGCCAAATTGTGTGTATGCAGCGACAGGACTGGTCATTAGCGGGTTTCAGTCAAGATGGCAACATTACTATGATAATAATATTACGTGTTTTTTGTTTATGAATATACTTGCATGTTACAGTTCACCAAGTTGCAAAAAAGACCATCTTGCAATGTTGATAATCTGATCTTAATTTTTATCCTTGTAGATTGCCACATTGGATAAGCAAATTACGCCAATCATTTTCTATTGCTGTCTCAGCTCACTAGCAACTACTAATATCAGTCATTCAGTAACTCTAGTAGTCAACAGGTGGCAGCACAATAGCACATACTAAGCCATGCACAGAGACAATGTGTACGTTCCAACACTTTCCTGCACCTCCAAATGTTATAATGATATTAGGTAGTACACTTATAAGCAATAATTATTATATATCTCAATTAATATATAAACTTGAACAGAAATATTTAGAAAAGACGGAAAAAATCTATTTATCAACAAGTTGCCCGGGTAACAGTTTATGATATTCATGGGGCATACGCTGTCCCACGGTAATAAAACACTAGCTGGACGACAGCATGGGATAAAAACTATTTTGAAATATGTATTATTTACATAAGGTAAAACAACAAGATATCCTATACATTAATATGCTAACTTTGGGGCATTGTAAGTGAATCTCCTCCTAGGAGCAATGTCTAAATACATCATCATGTATGTTCACGTCCCTGTGTCATTGGCCAGTGACATATCAAGTGACGATGTAAAAATGTAGTTATTTTGAGTAAACAAAGTTAGTTATTTACTTTGTCACCTGTCAGAGAAATGTTGGCACCAAACAGTCCTAGGTGACCTCCCATGCAGCGCCGATGTGAACAGTATTAAAATATTGTTAGAGAAAAACTTGACTTGTCGTTCCATGGGTGTATATATGATAGCAAATATATATATATTTTTAAACTAAAACATTTATAAGTGCCCTAGCTAACATGCATTAAAAACAGAAATCACAGACACCGCCAAGATGCAATAAGACTACAAAAGCATGCAAGCACTTCATTATTGCAACCATGTATGCGCGCACACACGTCCACAAGTCACGCACGCATGCACGCACGCGTTAGGTTTCTGCTGGTCACAGGTGAAGCTTAAATGACCCTTTTTCAACCCAATAAAGAAAACCTAAATTGATTGGCTGTGTTTAACAAAATATGAGTGACTAATAGATACAAGGTAAAATATGCTACAGTAGTCCCTCACAGATGCATTTATAAAGCTCTGTATACTTGGTATATTTCATGAAATAAAACATTGCACTCATAGTGTTGCAAACAAGATAAGTCATACTCAATCTTCACTCAGCTACTATATACCAAGTTTATTTTACAAGACTGACAAGAATTTGTTTAACAATTCTGAACCAGGTTTTGCATGCCACAATATGGTATATTTATTCGATAATTTCACCCAAAAAGCTAATGTCAAGAATGCTAACCCACATCATAACAAGAATGAAAATACAGCCATCTAAAAGCATATTTAAATTCTTAACCCATCGATTTTAAAATGTGTTTATGCAGGCCGTTCTATTGAGTGAGATGTGTTTTAACTTGAGATAAAGGTATGTAATCTGTACGTACTGTCTTCGCAGTTTGAGTTGTCGAAACCAATAGGACAGCTGCACTTGTATGTGTCTTTCATGGGCAGACAGCGGCCACCATTGAGACAAGGCTGACCGGAACATGGATGGTTACAGTTGTCTATGTTCACACCGGTCAGTGCATCGTCCAGCATCTTCAGAGGCTTCTCATTGATGATCACCTGTGTGGACAGACACGCGGTCAAATGTTAGGTTTGTATTCCTGTATTACAGGTATCTTCTTATATCTCTTTTTTATTAGTACAATAAATATATGGAGAAACTAACACTTGTACCTCAGATGAGCTAATGTTATGCAATGCATGTGTAAACTGACACTTCTTGTATCTTGGTTATTAAAATTGTACACGATTTGCTGCAATGTATTAGTCAATAGAATTTGCACCTGTCAATTTTTCAATAATACTTTTCTATATCACTCAGCATTGGTCAATAGACGTTTCTATTGGCATGAAATAGGAATTTGCACAACAGCAGTTGTTAGCAATAAACTGCAAAGCATTGTTGAAGCAACTGTTTTATTCAATAGAAGCCAGGTACCGTAAGATATTTTATAGCAATGCATTGTTAATGACACATGCAACAGCATTAAAGGTTTTGGTCAATAGCAACTATAGAGTGACTGGGCAGTGTTGATTGAGTTCAGTTTCAGACCACCAACTAACTGCTACGACAATTTCCTATCATTGGATCTGATCGGCCCAATTATTTGTTCTATACATTATCATTATATATGGTAATTAACAAAATTTGTACAAATTCAATCAGCAATGTTAGTGTTACCCATTGTGGCTGGGCCTCAGGTTAATGACTGTGGCTAAATGCATGCATATTGATCAAATAAGTCAATGGCGTGCAATTTTAACATATATTCAGAATGATTAGTTTAAAATTTTAGATGCAGACAAAACATATTCATAACATCACCGAAGTCACCTTATGAACCAAACCAAGAAATCTACACATTTTAAAGCAACCTTCCAACAGCTAGCAAATCAGTCAGCCTATTCTAACACAGCAGTAAGATATATTCGTTCCATCCATTCCATGGCATTTTTCCAAAGGTCGACCGAACAACCCTATTTGTATCCACCATTTCACAGGGAAACTCATTAATCCCACCCCGCGGTGTCACATGTCATTTGTCACTGTGAATTACGCAGTGACAAATGCCGAGTTTACGTCCAGCTGGACATTGATTAGGAACGATTTACCGCAGTCTGAAACTCGGACTTCTGTGAATACAATTACCCCTGTTGTGTATCTTATTGAATCTTGCACGTCTGTGCATAAATCAAATCCCCGCATCGGGTCCGTTAACATTTGCGACCGGCTGCAATCGAATCAGGCGGCCATAGATACAACAAACAGGATGCGATATGTGTGGCATTGATTAGATAAATACTTGATGAAATGTAAGTACAGCGTCATAACAACAATTGTCGTAAGATCGTTAAACACCGCAAAGTTGATTTTCCTCCTGCGTCAGAGAGCCAGAAAATCAATCGGGTGACTGGCAGGACGGGAAAGTGGGAGACAATTGCCGGGAACGACAGGAGACAACTCCTAATTCTACATCGACTGAAGTTCATGTGGATTAGTAGAACGTCGTCTGATTCCATTCGCCATTACTTGATATCTGTAAACAGCTTAATGCGTGTCTGGAGGTCACATGGGATGGTTTTCTTTAAACATTAAGGACAAATCCTATGAGACCCAACAAAATGTACTGCTGATAGAAACAGCGTTTTCATTTTGCAATAAAATGAAACAACCATTTTTATTATGACACTTTATTATTTTTATTTTATTGAAAACAGCTGCTGGCTATTTTTTTACATTAATTACTGCTGATGCAATATCTTTTATGCATTTAATTGATGACATGTATTATACTGGGTTCCACTCTTGATAACTTTATTAACAGATTTAAACACACAAAATGTCCCATTTTTGTATTGTCCGTAATTTTTTACACATCTGAAAATGGTTTGATGCAACAACAATTTGGCACCTCAGAAATGTTTTTATTTATCACAAAAATGAAGACGAAATCATCATATTCTTCCATTCACACTCTGCAAAATAAATTATTGTGTATTACTTCAATGTTTTATTTCCATGGCAGTATTGGTTCATTTTGTGTCAAAGCATATTCATGTTCAGTCATATTTGAAAAGTCAAAACGCACAGGACAAAACATTCTTATGGCATCTGTGTATTTATTTCATTTTTTATCAGTCAATGTTTTGAATGAAACAATTGGTACTAAGGTTTGCACCTGTCCTTTAAAATACAGACTATCCCATAATTTCTTAATAGATAACGGTTGCGTCCTTTAATTACAAAGGCAACGGGGACCATTCCTTATTTTTCCATGTTGAATGTGGCAACCCTATATGGTGCCTAATATAAATATGCACAATAATAAGGTACAGTTTGTATACTGGAACCTCACTATTTTGTCACTTCCATGGCATAGTTAAAGTGGCCTTAATGGCGAGGTGACCTTAGTGTTGAGGTGACCAACAATAATTGTGATTAATTTCCTATACATCACTGTTACGGAAATAATGTTTGGGGTTTTCAAGGTGGAGTTAATAATGACGTCTGGTTATAGCTTAATGTAGAGATCTGTTCACCCATCGTTTGGATGGGTAAAGCCCATTGTGGATAGGTACACATATTGGTGGTGGGCGGGTAAAAAAATGAAGGAGCAAAAAATGTATGTCTTGAAAATGGGTGTCACACATGTGTTTGTAGTTTATTTCAAGTCTTGAAACACGTTTCAACCGGCTTGTATGTATGTCCACCCAAAATGTGTGACTGTCAAAACGTTTATCTTGCATAAGGCCCTGTGTGAGGTGACCGTAAAACATTACAGTTGTGACTGTATACATGTCCCATAGTCACCCACATGTAATGTTATAAATGATTTGACAAGGCAGGTACTACATCTAATGGTACATTTACTATGAACTGTTGCACTGTTCTTTTGTAATCAAGTGCAATGTCATGCAAAACCAAGTCTGATATGGATGATGAATGGTTATTAAGTTCCATCTATTCCCCGGGGCATACCCCAGTACAAATGATGAAGTTTCAGCTATCGATTCATCACCAAGCCAGTACTTGAAAATTCTATGCACTTGTCAGTTTCAATTTTTCAAAGGACACAATTACTGTGACACCGTCTCCATCTCTGTTTTGTATGAGCACATCGCCACATCACATTCAATGCTTTACTGGTGATTAATTTTGCATGTGATAAATTATTTATCAGAATTAGACAAATGTGACAATATACTGAATATCTTACATGTATTAATTTGTATTTCAGTTTTATTTTCTTAACATTTAAAAGTCCTTGGTTCTCAAAATAACCTTGTGATGGATTTATGTGTTGGCAGCCATCTTTAATTTAATAACCAACATTTGTCGCCATCATAATATTTATAACTACTGCTAATCACATCAAATGAAAGTTTACATTTAAGAAACATTCTATACAAGGTATTTTCTACCACATACTAACATACACTGTGTTGCTCATTTTAAATTCCACTAGCTGTGACAAACTGACCAGTTACCACTATTAATAATCTGACTAAAAACACAGTGGCCATGGCTGACAGAGTCCACTCAGACTGGGCTCAGTTCTATCTGTTTCATAAAATTCCACTGTTCTCTTTGTTTTTGAGGAGTTGAATGAAAGTCTTGTTTTATGGCCAGATGTTTTGAGCTTCGGCTGCCATATACTGATCAACAAACCAGGATAATTTCTAATTAAGGCTACAGCGAATTAAAACAGTTTAGAGGATGCAGCCATATCTGTGTGATAATTCTTATCTACAGTGAATGTCTGGAGGGTTTCACAGGTAGATTTTGGCCATAAATATTTTAGAAAACTACTAAACTAACATTACAATCTAATTTTCTATGTATTACAGTTTGTGCCTATGAAAATATTTCTATTTTGTAAGATCAAGTCTGTAACAGGTACATGGTTAAAAATTATTTATTGCCATCAGCATATTTGTTGAAATAGATCTCTTTGGAAAACATTTCCAGTCTTCAGAAAGAGGCCTATTAAAATATGTACCTACACAATTTAATCAATGAGGGTATTGAGACATGTCAAATTATCTTCAAAACCATGCATTGCATATCGATACAAATGCTTGGCAATAATGAATGAATTTACTACCTTCTGAATGCATCCTTTGAATGCCTTTGTCAATCTTGCGTTTTTAGCAACTTCATCGAAATTGCGGTGACCTCCGATGAAGAGGTCAAGGGTGAGGGTCAGTTGGTTGTAGGCGCCCTTGGCCATTCCTTCAACTGCTGCACTCTTGTCCACCCTCAGATTTCCGTTGCGTCCAGTGCGAGAGAACCTCACCTCATGCCACTCATTCAACGACACTGGCCGGCGACTCCTGGTGGAAATAAACAGAACTAAGTTAGGAGTACTCCACAGAAAAAATATCGTAACTACTTATTGAACAGCTGAACAAAACGTTGCATTTAAACACGATATATGGAGCAGATACAGAAAATCAAACATCATTAAACTTTAAAAAATCTGATGTTTTGCACAACCTTTTTTTATTTTACATTGAAAATGCATAAATTAAATGTTATTTAAACACTGCAAACTGTGCAAGATTGTTTTTAATTTTTTAACATATCAACTTGTCATTGTTGCGAAAGAAAACCATCAATTCGACCGCATACCTGATGACTGCTGGTCCTGTTCCAAGATCGAAGCGAAACTCAACATAGCCATTGACGAGACCGAGCGAGATGAAATCTCCCGTCCTATCAGTGGTGTAGCCATTGTAGAAGAGCATGCCGTCTTTGTCTGTCGGTTTGAAGACCATCTCGACCTCAGCGTATGACAGCACGGTACGGCGTAGCCCAATGAACTGAAGGTAGCTAGAACCGCTGAAGGACGGTACGTAGATGTCTACCTCTGTAGACACAAACAACTTGGTTCAATATTGTGTCACCAGGGCACAGAGGTCAGTCTTCTTGCATTGCATCATGCCGGAGAGCAACTAAATGTCTATAATAAGTTAGTTATAATTAATAAGATGTTAAATAAAAATTATACTAATTATTATAACACTGTAATAAATTACCTGGATCAACAATTGAATCTTGATCTGGATTTTAAATAGATGACAAAACTATTATATTTATACAGTCAGGTTTTTTTTACAAACGTATAATCAGGACATGGCCAGTGGCTTGTTAAAATTTATACCATATAACGACAAATGATGGACATTCTGATTGATGTGTAAATTTATACCATAATGACAAATGATGGACATTCTGATTGATGTGTAAATTTATACCATAACGACAAATGATGGACATTCTGATTGATGTGTAAATTTATACCATAACGACAAATGATGGACATTCTGATTGATGTGTAAATTTATACCATAACGACAAATGATGGACATTCTGATTGATGTGTAAATTTATACCATAACGACAAATGATGGACATTCTGATTGATGTGTAAATATATGTCATAACGACAAATGATGGACATTCTGGTTGATGTGTAAATTTATACCATAACGACAAATGATGGCCATTCTGATTGATGTGTAAATATATGTCATAACGACAAATGATGGACATTCTGGTTGATGTGTAAATTTATATCATAACGACAAATGATGGCCATTCTGATTGATGTGTAAATATATGTCATAACGACAAATGATGGCCATGATCTGGTTGATGTGTAAATTTATACCATAACAACAAATGATGGACATTCTGGTTGATGTGTAAATTTATACCATAACGACAAATGATGGACATTCTGATTGATGTGTAAATCCTGGTGAATATAAAGAAAGAAAACTAAGTGATTACTTACTGACTTCGCAGGCGTCACCAGCTGTGCCGAGTGGACACAGACACACACTCGTGTCAGCGGAGTCAGCGACACAAGTGCCACCATTTTGACATTTCACTGTGTCGCAGATGTGTGAGCTGCATTCGGCTGTGATCCAGAGAAATCAAAGTTTGTTTGCATGGCAGTTATGCAGATAATTGGAACAATTTACTGCAGTTCTCATAATCACAAACAGCGTACGAATGTGTGCATTCAACCAAAATTATTATATTTTTAGACGAAAGTTAGAGCACAGTGGCACACGAGTAGAGCTTCCGGTTCGAATCCTGTGCTGTGTGTCAAACATTGCTCCAGTTCACTCAGCTGTATAAATGAGTACCTGGCTATATACAGTGGTGGATATGTGTACAAGCAGCCTTTGCGGTTATGGCTAGATAGTTCCCAGCGAAATTGAGATGGTATTTGATTAAACAGATCTGCCAGGGAAGTAAAACGTAAAGCGCTTTGAACATGTAGTCCTGACGACTGGAGACTGCACTATATAAGAACTAACCTTTACCTTTTTACATTACATTACACAATTATTTCAATAACTCACATATTTTGTCACATGAAATGGAACAATCATCAAGTAAAATTCTGCATTAGTGCATTCATAAATAAATTGTTTTACATCCAAATATCTGTTACACATTGTTTCTAAGAATTTTGTAATATCACACATTAATTAACATTTAATTTTGAAGCCCCATATACAGATGAAAATAGTAAGTTGCTTCGAAAATCGAGTCTTCCATGAGATTTCCTAGTAACTATTAGGGCAAAATGTTACTAAATACACTAATCAATAAAAATAATGACCTTGTCATTGTCAATTTGGGATGGTCTTCAGAATGTTTCCAACTGTTATTTGTTGAAACTAGCTTTCATGGGTTGAACCGCCAGAAAAGCAGTGACAGAGAGAGAAGATGTTGAAAGGTCTTCCTCAATGTTTGAAATAAGTGGGTTAAAATCCACTTGCTGTTTGCTGCTCGTTGAGTAGAGGAAAATTAATTTTGTTTTTACAGTATCTGGCTATATAAATTACTATTTTCACCCTCCATCTCATGGACCCCTTGGCAATTCTCATTTTTCTCGCGGACCCTTGGCAATTCTCTGCCCCAAGTTGGTCAGGGACCCCGGTTGAGAACTGCTGCCATAGATGTGTAATGAATCATTTATACTTTGTCCAACTTTCTATCTTGGTCACATGAGTTCAGGAAATTACTAAATTTCAACGGGCAAACCAAGGAAATGTCTGTCATGACTCACAGGCTCTATGGTGACAGGTAACAAGTACTGACAACCAATTAAAGTATAACCGCTCACGAGGAGATCGCAAAACCAAACAAGAAACTGAGCAATATTATAGGTCAACCAAGCAGCTTACGAATGTAGATTTTGACTGGTTAATGTGTACTTATTGGCTTTAATTGGGTCAAGAGGTCATGACTGAAGACTGTTTGCATCAATGCTGTAACCATCAATACAACATTATAACTCAAAATTAAAGTCAATTTTTAATACTAACCAACATCGATCCCACGAATCGCATCTCCCACGAATGTTCCCTTGCGCATGTCCAAACGTTTGTTGTTGACGATGAGAGACCTGACGCATCCCACAAACCCCCACTTCATGCCAGTGCGTCGACCAATCAGCGATGTGTTGCGGTAACCACCGAGATACAAATCTTGACGGAACGTGATTCGTGTGAGAGCACCCTGGCAACAGACTCTAACATTTCAATCGCATATCCCATAATACTTTGCGCAACAACATCCACATCGCCTTAAATGTACTAGTCAATTAAATGTAACTAGTGGATTAAATATCACGATCGTTGGTTTTATTACTAGGAGCCAAAGCTATGAATAAGGAAGTGTACATCAAATTATGTTATATATAATATTATATATGAAAAATTTATAATAATTCTTTAACTAACATTGAATTAATATTTCTGTTTATTATAATTACTATTTTATTATTACTTTTTATCATTATTGTTTACTGTAAGAGTTATTTACCAGTATCATTCACTCATGCTATCTTTACTATTTATTATTATTTCTGGTTATTGTTATTATTTATAGTTGATTAGTATTTTTCAAAGTGCACTCCCATATTAGTGAAATGTTACACTATTATTTAAAGTTATGCTAAAATTGTTAAAATAAAACGTCTGCCTGCAATGTGACCTCTCACCTTTGACCTTCCAGACACCTGTGGTCCATCATTGAGCTGGACCCAGCCATTCCAGCCACTGCGGTGGACGGTCAGTGTGTTCCACTCCCCCAGTGCCACCATGTTGTCTGTCGTGATCTCGGCCAAACCAGACCCGCAGTCAAATCTACAAACAATTCACACAGTCACATGTTATCAGTTCGTAAGTTCCCAAAACATGTAACATAATGTTACATGGCAATGACTCAGGGGTAACTAAGAGAACCCAAGTTTGAATCCTGTGCTGCCGGGTCAAGCCTTGGTCAAGCTGTTTCACTCTACATTGCTCCAGTTCACTCAGCTGTATGAGTACCTGGCTATAGGCCATGGTGGATATCTGTATGAGCAGCCTTCGTGCATTTATCGCCGCATAGCTTGATGTTTCTGAAAGAAATTGAGATGGTGTTCACTATTAAACAAGTCTGCCAGGACATAAAGTGTAAATTAAGTGCTTTGAGAAGTCATCAGGACTAGATAGGTTTTACTTTTGGACATGGCTGGGTTGTAGGCTGGTTGTCACTGCATATCGCGGGGAAAATATATTGACAGTGGCACCACCTGTTGGGTGAAAGTGGTACCAATGCACATTGATGCTATTGTGGATTCAGAACTGGGCAACATCGCGGGTGATGTCTTGGTGGTAATTAAGTTACTGTTCACAGGAACTGAAGTGCCTCACACAACCCTATAACTCGCTCAGAAGAGTTTCCATGAAAAACAGAGGCCTACAGATCCTCTGCCGACTGGGCAGAGTAAGCGTGGTATAAACCGTTATGCCAGAGTGGGGCTCTTGAACCAACCAGGCAATGCTCAACTTAGTGTCAACCATTTGTTTGCTAGACAAATGATAAGGCAAAATGGCCAATCTGACCATAGTGTCACACTGCTGGTGGTATATGTCAACATTGAAACAAATTTCTCCCAATCCAGTAATAAAAACAAATCAAAATATTGACCAATCAAAACTCTTAATTTTTTTCACTGCATGCCAGCTGGTCTTTTACATATGCCATCCAATAATAAACAATGTTCACATCAATGTTTCACACATAATGCCTGACATTTCCAGCCCAGAGTTTGTGCAGATCAGTGACATCTGGACTGTTACTGACAGGAGTACCAATGCACAAGTACAAATTCAAATTGGACTTGGTTAAGCAAATGTGTAATGGTGTTTGTACTGTAGCCAAATTACAGGCGGGGTTTTGCCGAATTCCAATTGTTTTCATAATGAAAACACAATATGCTACTGGTATGTTAATTCTTATGCCATATTTTGTCTCCATAAGCCAACCCACAGGATCTTAGTCTCACTGGAACTGTCATTATTATTGTCATCATCATCCGTATGAAATGTTTTTATTTTAGAAATTTTATTTTAGCGTACTGTGTTTATTGATTGAAGTTAATTTATTTTAATTGTTTTATGATTTTTAAATTGTAAGAGCACTGATTAACTGTAAGTTAAATATAATGTTATGTAAGAATTAATTACTGTTATTATAATCTGTTACATCTACATACGATGTTTATCATGTAAATTAATATGTATATGTGTACATCTGCAAAAAGGCAGTCGCTCTGGATTTGATTTAGATCAGGTTGATATTGTTCAAATAGGTTTTCTAAATTAGTAAACATCAAATAAAAATTTTGATCTCTACACATTAAAAATGTCCTCAAACGAAGTAGTTTCATAATCGCCATATTTCTTTCATTTTTCACGAAAACAGACAAATCATATTGTGACCATCTGCTAAGTTTCATAAATAGCAAAGCAGGTCACAAGTAATCCCGAAATGTAGTTACTATTTCCTTCTAAAACAAGAAACTCTTTTACCTCTATTTCTATACATTCAGTTTACATGTATGATAGGGCTACATGCATAATTTAACAAAATCACAAATTCACCAACATTTTGTTTTGTTTTGTTACATATTGATCATTGTTATTAATATTGTAAATCAATACTGCTTCTTTTTGTTATGTGTGTGTTGTATTTGCTATGCAAAAATGAAGAGTATTACACATGTCATCTGTAGAGTATTACACATGTCATCTGTAGAGTATTACACATGTCATCTGTAGAGTATTACACATGTCATCTGTAGAGTATTACACATGTCATCTGTAGCAAGTCTTTGCACTCGCTTCACACAGAGAATCAATCATGCTTAAGCCTCATTCTTTTTTTCCGTAAAAATTCCCGTGGTAATACAACCACACCCAAAGTACACACATGCTTTAACAAGGTTGATGATCAATCAATCTCCATCACAGTAGAAAACCTGTGTGACAATCAAAGCATGCAACAAGCCAGTTTCGTGTAAATCGTATCTAATTTTCCTTACAAGCTGAGAAGCCTCCCAATTCAATTACTCATAAATGCCTGATTTTCATCAAAAATGCAGCAGATACAATAAATAACAGACATTAACAATTATTAATGTTGTCTTCTGCAATTTGTGCGATGGAATCTTAGCTTCTTATAAGATATAGGAGAACTGTTTTTTTCTGAATTAGAAATGTTATAAAAGCAACAGACACAGAAATCTGATTAGGTTATTGATGAAACTGCATTAAAATCTATGAGCTTGTTAATGGACTTAGTTACACGAGTGATGTATCACTTAGACAGTCTATTAATTAACGCATTGTTTAGTTATAAACTGTTGTGTAAGATGAACTCATGATAAAGTTAAATGCACAAAATAGTATTACTTTTGTTAAAACAGTTTACAAGATCAACACTTGTTTGTGTTCCAGGTTGGCTGTTTGCATGATAAAATAAACACTGACTTGGTTTTTCTGTTGCAACTGCACTTGTTAGAAATAGGCTTGAATAATATATTGCAAACATCTTTCACAAAATATTGCTCTTTGAGATATCGAAAAAGTCAACCAGTGCATTTATGTCTGCAAAGGGCAGTTAGTCAGTTTTCTTGCACAATCAATGCCACTTGTGGATTCTCTGCATTGGCTTTCTGTCCAAAATCAAATAATTCTAAAGGTCTGTACCATTACCTTATCAGACACTTTCATCGGAGCAAAATTCATAACACTTACTATTCCGTCTCGCAAGAAAATGTTATGTCACTTCAATCATCAAAGTTTAGTGTGTGTGTGTGTGTGTGTGTGTGTGTGTGTGTGTGTGTGTGTGTGTGTGTGTGTGTGTGTGTGTGTGTGTGTGTGTGTGTGTGTGTGTGTGTGTGTGTGTGTGTGTGTGTGTGTGTGTGTGTGTGTGTGTGTGTGTGTGTGTGTGTGTGTGTGTGTGTGTGTGTGTGTGTGTGTGTGTGTGTGTGTGTGTGTGTGTTTGTCTACATGCAGCATATTAATACTAATATTGCTCTGTCCTGCAAGAAAGTCTATTCAGCTTCGATCATCAAATTCTGACACTTCTCTGTTAGTTTACATTAATACATATATAAACCATCCTTTGATGACCAATCATTTTAGACATGCAACACCCTACGCTCCCTGGCAAACTTGTTCAGTTGTTAATACATTTTGTTTGCATTTTTATATCGATTTCAAAGTTGCCTAATTCTTTTATTTTGATGTGCTCTCAGCTTGAGATTCCAAGGATTTAGGTACTGTATAATTTATTTTGTTTGGGTAAACACTCTCGGTGCCTGATCTTCTGTTGGGGGTGGTCTTTAGTAGTTTGTGTATGATCTTCAATTGCTGGCATGGTTTTCTTTTGACACATAATCTTCTATTTGCCATTTGGGCATGATCTTTTTTGGAGCATGATCTTTTGTTGGGGCAAGATCTTTTGGTATATGCTTTTGTTGAGGCAGGATATTTACTTGGGACATTGTTCAGCTAGGGTATGATGTTCTGTTGGGATGGTGTTCTGATGAAGCAATATTGTTTTGTTGAGCACAACAAGAGTATTGGTTGATTGTGTTTAAAAGAAGAAAACACAATTTTGTTTATCAATATATAATTAGTGTTTATGCTGGCAATCAAAAATCTAATATAAAAACACCCAGGCATGTAAAACAAGCATACCAAATCTCCAGCCATGAATGTAGGTACTAGGTAACAGCAAATAAATATTTACTACCCAGTAGTAATAATTATATCACATAGTAACATTCAGCTTGTTATCAATTCTGACAGAAATGCCATGATTTGCCGAACACAACACAAACGTACCGCACTAAATGCAAATTTCAAATCAAACTTATTAGTCAACCTCGAATCCCATGTCCCAATGAACATCAAAAATCCCTCCATGGGAAAGGATGGCTGACGGCAATCATGGTAATCTGTGGTCCCACTTGGGAGAATGTAGGCTCCCGTGGCTGGCTTCATTGCATGCTCCCTTATTTGTGTGAACTTTGTGCCGAAAATGATGCGTTAACAAGCGTTAATGCGGCAACATGTAAATTCCACTTTGTTTGGAACGATTACATTTACAATATAACAGATACTGCCTCAGTTCATGAGCCACATAGCCTACGTACTGGGCAACTAAGACAAACTTTACAATGGATAATATTTCAGACCTTGTGATTATCTTGTGGTGCTTGGGAATGAGGGGATCAATGCACAGAATGAATATTACTAGTATGTAAAAGAATGAATATTACTAGTACGTAAAAGAATGGATATTATTAGTACGTAAAAGAATGGATATTACTAGCACATTAAAAAAGAATGGATATTACTAGCACGTAAAAGAATGGATATTACTAGCACATTAAAAAAGAATGGATATTACTAGCACATAAAAGAATGGATATTACTAGCACATAAAAGAATGGATATTACTAGCACGTAAAAGAATGGATATTACTAGCACGTAAAAGAATGGATATTACTAGCACGTAAAAGAATGGATATTACTAGCACACAAAAGAATGGATATTACTAGCACGTAAAAGAATGGATATTACTAGCACATAAAAAAGAATGGATATTACTAGCACGTAAAAGAATGGATATTACTAGCACGTAAAAGAATGGATATTACTAGCACGTAAAAGAATGGATATTACTAGCACATAAAAGAATGGATATTACTAGCACATAAAAGAATGGATATTACTAGCACGTAAAAGAATGGATATTACTAGCACGTAAAAGAATGATATTACTAGGACAAAAGAATGGATATTACTAGCACATTAAAAAAGAATGGATATTACTAGCACGTAAAAGAATGGATATTACTAGCACGTAAAAGAATGGATATTACAAGCACGTAAAAGAATGGATATTACTAGCACGTAAAAGAATGGATATTACTAGCACATAAAAGAATGCATATTACTAGCACGTAAAAAATGGATATTACTAGTACGCAAAAGAATGGATGTTACTAGGACACAAAAGAATGGATGTTACTAGCACGTAAAAGGTTGGATATTACTACCATATAAAAGGGTGGATATTACTAGCACGTAAAAGGATGGATATTACTAGTATGTAGAAGGATGGATATTACTAGCACATAAAAGAATGGATATTACTAGCACGTAAAAGGATGGATATTACTAGCACGTAAAAGGATGGATATTACTAGCACGTAAAAGGATGAATATTAATAGCATGTAAAGAATGAATATTTCTAGCACATAAAAAACAATATTACTAAGCAAGTAAAAGAATGAATATTACTAGCATGTAAAAGAATGAATATTACTTGTATGTAAAAGAATGAATATTACTTGTATGTAAAAGGGAGGGCATTTGTGATGTTTGGTTCTTCACTGACCTATTTCATTACTCAGAAAGCAGATCATTTTAATTTATTATTAAGTAGCTGAGCTATATAAGCCATTTGTTGTCCATTATTTTGACCATATGAATAAATAGTGTTCCTTTCTTTTGATCAAGAAAATGTCTGTGCTAATAGTTTATTTAATATTTCTTATAACTGTGTAACATATAATTATCTGTTTCAACGTATAACATTGTGATGCTATTTATGTTACAAATTCTGAACACAAATTGAGATTATTTAATATTTTAGGGAAATTAGATGTAAGTGTTGGTAGATAATGGAAGAAGGGATTTCTACCAGCAGAATTATACATTCAGTTTAATAGTTTTGCTTATCAACACACAGCGAGCAAGGAATATGTACTATTATACAACACAACAGAATCCTTCTATACAATATATGGGGCTTCGAAATCCCATGGGTTCGATCGCATGTGGCCATGTTCCGATCCTTGGGATTCAGACTTTAGTCAGCCCCAGAGGAACCCCTGCATTCCAAATACACAGAGATCCCAGGAGGTGGAAACTACGGAAGACCCAGAATTGCTCCCAAGAGCACCAGTGCAAGAGACAAGGTTTGTTTCCATGGAGACTGGTTCAGGTGGGAAGCATAGCCTCATTCATCCTGGGATCGAAATATCAGATTTCTACCTTACCAACATACTTCCTGTTATCATGTCGATCTGATACACAACAATGCCATCCATGGATTAATTTAAATTAATTTAAAAATTTGTGCTCTTCACATAATAATAAAATTGACTTTGGGCTGCCAATTTTCGTTACTATCCTGTCATGAATGGCGGAATGTAGCGGGATGCTAAACATTCACACCTCTAATTAGTATTTCCGCCTATCTATAGTTGACACGTAAGTTGCGTGTGAAACAACCAAAGCTTATTAATAATTTGTCAAAGTCTGCCGTCGCGCAGGTGTGTAGACGTGCCTGAGGCCGAGGTATGGATCTTTTCTGCAAAAGTGACCTGAATTTCCTGCGCATCGAGAGTTTATGAAAACACTTAGATTCTTTGATTATGTAATTTTGACATAGGATGTGAGTTAATGAAAGTGTATTTTCACAGGACTGCAGGATCATTGTAGTTGTTTATTAATGCCTTCATCATATTTATTTTCTTTCTGTCCTTCTCATTTTCGTTCACAGTTTGTCCTCATTGTACATTGTACTGTGAATTTGGACGTATTTATGCTGTAAAAATCACCATACTCAAGTTACAGTATATGGGCTGCATTTCACAGATGTTCAACTATCAGCATTTAGATATTGCAGAGATATGCTTCTTCAATCGTGGATGCACATATGAGAAATCTTACAGCAGCAACAGTTAGTTTGAGAACACAAACATTCTAAATATCACCAGAGACTCATTCTCATTTCTAGGACTGAGTAGAAAATATTAGCAGACTCATTCTCATTTCTAGGACTGAGTAGAAAATATTAGCAGACTCACTCTCATTTCTAGGACTGAGTAGAAAATATTAGCAGACTCATTCTCATTTCTAGGACTGAGTAGAAAATATTAGCAGACTCATTCTCATTTCTAGGACTGAGTAGAAAATATTACCAGAGACTCATTCTCATTTCTAGGACTGAGTAGAAAATATTAGCAGACTCACTCTCATTTCTAGGACTGAGTAGAAAATATTACCAGAAACTCACTCTCATTTCTAGGACTGAGTAGACAATATTAGCAGACTCACTCTCATTTCTAGGACTGAGTAGAAAATATTACCAGAGACTCACTCTCATTTCTAGGACTGAGTAGAAAATATTACCAGAGACTCACTCTCATTTCTAGGACTGAGTACAAAATATTACAAGAGAGACTCATTCTCATTTCTAGGACTGAGTACAAAATATTACCAGAGACTCACACTCATTTCTAGGACTGAGTACAAAATATTACCAGATACTCACTCTCATTTCTAGGAATGAGTACAACATATTACCAGAGACTCATTCTCATTTCTAGGACTGAGTACAAAATATTACCAGAGACTCACTCTCATTTCTAGGACTGAGTAGAAAATATTACCAGAGACTCACTCTCATTTCTAGGAATGAGTACAAAATATTACCAGAGACTCACTCTCATTTCTAGGATTGAGTAGAAGATATTAGCAGAGACTCATTCTCATTTCTAGGACTGAGTAGAAAATATTACCAGAAACTCATTCTCATTTCTAGGACTGAGTAGAAAATATTACCAGAGACTCACTCTCATTTCTAGGACTGAGTACAAAATATTACAAGAGAACTCATTCTCATTTCTAGGACTGAGTACAAAATATTACCAGAGACTCACACTCATTTCTAGGACTGAGTACAAAATATTACCAGATACTCACTCTCATTTCTAGGAATGAGTACAACATATTACCAGAGACTCATTCTCATTTCTAGGACTGAGTACAAAATATTACCAGAGACTCACTCTCATTTCTAGGACTGAGTAGAAAATATTACCAGAGACTCACTCTCATTTCTAGGAATGAGTACAAAATATTACCAGAGACTCACTCTCATTTCTAGGATTGAGTAGAAGATATTAGCAGAGACTCATTCTCATTTCTAGGACTGAGTAGAAAATATTACCAGAAACTCATTCTCATTTCTAGGACTGAGTAGAAAATATTACCAGAGATTCACTCTCATTTCTAAGACTGAGTAGAAAATATTACCAGAGACTCACACTCATTTCTAGGACTGCGTACAAAATATTACCAGAGACTCACACTCATTTCTAGGACTGCGTACAAAATATTACCAGAGACTCACACTCATTTCTAGGACTGCGTACAAAATATTACCAGACACACTCATTTCTAGGACTGCGTACAAAATATTACCAGAGACTCATTCTCATTTCTAGGACTGAGTAGAAAATATTACCAGAGACTCACTCTCATTTCTAGGACTGAGTAGAAAATATTACCAGAGACTCACTCTCATTTCTAGGACTGAGTAGAAAATATTACCAGAGACTCACTCTCATTTCTAGGACTGAGTAGAAAATATTACCAGAGACTCACTCTCATATCTAGGACTGAGTAGAAAATATTACCAGTGACTCACTCTCATTTCTAGGACTGAGTAGAAAATATTACCAGAGACTCACTCTCATTTCTAGGACTGAGTAGAAAATATTACCAAAGACTCACTCTCATTTCTAGGACTGAGTAGAAAATATTACCAGAGACTCACTCTCATTTCTAGGACTGAGTACAAAATATTACCAGAGACTCACTCTCATTTCTAGGACTGAGTACAACATATTACCAGAGACTCACTCTCATTTCTAGGACTGAGTACAAAATATTACCAGAGACTCACTCTCATTTCTAGGACTGAGTAGAAAATATTACCAGAGACTCACTCTTATTTCTAGGACTGAGTGCAAAATATTACCAGAGACTCACTCTCATTTCTAGGACTGAGTGCAAAATATTACCAGAGACTCACTCTCATTTCTAGGACTGAGTGCAAAATATTACCAGAGACTCACTCTCATTTCTAGGAGTGCAAATACAGGAAGACCAGTGGAAAGAAAGATCCCGCGTAGACATTGCTGAAATGAGACACTTTCTCATGACACAACTCTGTCTGGTCGGTGTTTTTCTGGAGACATCTACTAGGACATGTGACATGATAATCTTGCTCAGATATCTCTCTGTCACTGTAGTGTCCAGCGTGACGTATGACGTGTCTGCTACTTCACATCCACAGCAGTATAGATATCATCATTTTAGGTGAGTTGAACACCTCTGACGTGAAAATCTGCCTACTCTTGTATTTTGTTTCTATCCTGCTGCTCAATGAAGAACACCCGTTTGGGATGTACACTCCCCCTCCGACAGATGTGTCCAGCCCAGTGAATCAAACAATTGGCTTAGATTGCTGACGAGTGGGGGGAGACATCTTTTATCATGAATTTCTTAATTTCCTGAACTACCAGACAGAATGTGCCAATCTAAGCCTGCAGAACCTGCTCGACACAGCTGATGACAGCACCACGATGTTGTACACTCCACAGTAATGGCCCCCCAGTGACTGTTCCATTCAAGGGATGAAGTGATTACCGTGAATATAAATCAATATATATAATTCACTGAAGCTGGTGGAATTTGTATAGATCCTTGTTTACGGGGATAACAGTGCGCAACGTCCTGCGCAGTTCTGAATCAGCTGGTTATAACTGTCGGCTATCAGCTTATAACATCAACATCAGTTTCTAGAAGTTTCCATGGCCGGGTTCTCTTTGCTGGCTCACTATGCAAAACACAAATAGACGCAAACTTTAGGAACCACCTTTGTTTGGCAGAAAATACAAATCTGTGTCAAAGGACTTAATACAAAATTTAGATATTAAAGTCAATCATCAGGATATTTGCGGTTCAGACTCCTTGTGAGAAATGAATAACAACAACCCACTCAATCTGGGTGTTTCTGATGAAATACAGAGCAGTTAACAACAAGAACACAACATTAATTTTAATCCCAAAATATAACAAATAAACATGTCAGGTATACACATATATATACATATATATATATAATATATATATATATATATATATATATACATATATATATATATATCATATATATATATATATATATATATATATATATATATATAAAATATATATATATATATATATATATGTTATGATTATGGTGCATACAACATTGCATGAAACCAGAATAATGAGTAATTAAAGCAATTCAAAATATAACAATACAACAAATGTTGCCATCAGACATTTCATTCACAAAAATATGTATAATTATTCTATAAAAGCATTACAATTGGGAAACACTGCCTGTCTGCTATAAAACAATAATGTCGTCTACCCAAGGCTGAAGGTCATACCAATGGCCGACCTTCACATAGGAGACTGCCCCTAGGGTTTGTTCTCTGCCCTTTCTGAGACCTTGTGGGTGACATTTAATTAGCTAAACCGCAACACAGAACACAATGTGACATGGCGTTGAGAAACTGATATTGACGGGACATAATTATACGCCAACACGCATGCCAACATTATTTACATGGCCGACGTCTATTGTGAATTTGATTTAATCTCATTCTTATCTTGTTCAATGCTCTGGTGATATTACATTACTAGTTGAGTGTGCACGCATCTCAGCGCGATGTAAGAACTGAATGCTCCCGGTCCAATGATGTTAAAATTACATTATCATTGAGACATGATGAGGACACTAGGTTCAACCAGTGACTCGCTCAGTTGGCGCCCGACAAACACATGGGCTGGTGTCATTCACAGGCAGGGACTTTGGGCACATTTCTGAGCTCAGGTGGTTCAAGATTTGACAATTTGACAAAATGGTGTCACCAACGTGCAACTTTCTTTACTGCACCGAAGATAGAATTACATACCCTGTATATATGTCAAAATTATGTACTGAATATATTTCCACTTCTCTATGGTATAATTAGATGTTTTCTTTTTTAGAAATTGTGATATGCAAAGAAACAAATAAGATTGACAGCGGTATCCCCGTATCAAATGACATATCGGTGAAGTTACCAACTATAATTCTACTTACATGTACTGATTAAGCAAATGATAATAAATTACAGGGTAACTGTCAGGAACTCAAATGCTAATATATGGACATGACTCTGTACTAAAGCTCATTTTGTTATTTCATAAACATAAAATCATAAAACTCAAGGCACAATCATCATGGAGCCATTCTTCAAGGCATTGCAATGCATCCTTGTTAACAAAAATGTTTGCCGTCATTATTACCCGTGTGAGATAGGAAGATAACTAGAATGTCCCCATAAAACGCTGTCCGTGCGACATGTACAATTTTATGGCTGAGTGAGCAGCAAGCAAAACATAAAAACGCATTCAACGTCACATTCCGTGAGTGAAATGTGGCAGTCCGCACAGAGATAGGGAGTCTATTGTGATTTATAAGCCCATAACTCGGTCGCCATGTATCCTATCAATCGATAATGTCTTTCGATTACGTTTTTGTATGCAAATCAATGGATATGAATATTAGTCACACTGTTTGTCATCTATTGATTTCCGACAATCACAGTCTCAAGGCAATTAATTACACAGCCGTCATGTCTGTCTGTCAGTCAGAACAACGCCCCGAGACAGATCAAGGGAAATGTTAAATTTTATGCAAGCTGCAGGCAGCACATATAACGTGAGACACGGTTTATCGCTTAGAAGCAACAGCAAAAAAACATCGGCATCTGACACGCAGACAAATGAAATGGAGATTATTTGCAGATGAGACATTGTGGCAAAAGATCGCTGCGGAAAATGTACTTAGCGACCAGCCAATTCCCAAGTGAAACAAACACTAGGCAAAAAGCATCATGCAATTTTTAATGACCTTATAAAAACAGCATTAATAATTCACTGTAGGTGGGCAGCACTTGAGCATGGTGTAATTATATATTCATCATTTAAACTAAAAAAAATCAATATAGTGAACCAAGTTACACGTTTTAGTTGTTCGTTTATAACTTATTTATTAATGTTTTTCACTGTGATATTACAGTGTTTCCATTGAATGTTTATTAATGATGTGATCTTTTTATAATGATTTTTGTTAAATATATGCAGGCCCTATACCGTATTGAGATGCAGATTGTGTGGCAGTTTATTAACCGCATGTGGAAATTCTAATTTGACTAATTCAATGCTGATGGGAACATCCTCATGAAAATTAGACAAAATCTCAACCATGCTAATATGATCTTTTTTCAGTTTACATTGTTTTCATGGATCAAGGTTCTCATATGTAATTCTCATTCAGAGTAAATGCATGTGCAAGAAACATAAAATTTCTAGAGACTAAAGCAAAGCTGTCCCACGGAGTAGTGTTTGTCTTTGTAGAGTTTGCTTTGCAACAAATATAAAACAAATTCTATGAACATTGTTTTTCAAAAATATGAAGAATTTCTTTTTTATTACTACACATTATGCGCACCACAACTTTAACTTTTAAGAGAAACCTTTTTAGTAAAGAAACAAACCGAAAACAAACCTGAACTGAGCGTGTCCGTCAACGAGGCTGATTGAGAAGAAGTCGAGTTGTGCGTTGGAGTATTCCCCAGTAAACATCAACAGACCATTGTGTGTGTCGGGGCGAAACTCCATTTTGATTGTGAACTCTTTATAAGCACCCCGCAACACTGGGAATGCCAGGTACCCAGTGCCAATGAACTTGGGAAACTTCACCATGACATCTGGAACCATCACACGTAACCTTCCATCATTGACTGCAGACGTAATGTTGTCCCATGTAAATTACAATATTGTCAAAAATCCAGTGGACCTGGATATAAGTAATAATTACACTGACTTAGTAGATCTACTTTATTACATATTGTGGTGGAGGACATTCTACGAATATCATAATATTATGTGCAATATATAAGCAATTAAATTTTCAAAGTATAAAATTAACAAAGGTTTGGTTAATAGCAACAACTTTGTGTAAATTAAGCAGCCATAACAAAGATGTATAGTTGTGCTCAGCAAATTTATTCACAACAGTTTATTTCAAAAATAGGTGGTAAGAGTTTTCATAATAAAACAGTTTTATGTTTACATGATAATGATCGCATTTATTCAGATACCTAAGACTAAATAACATTTCCTATCTCTAAAAACATACAGTACAAAAACAATTACGTCCAAAAACAGTCGTTATCATTATGTACTGTCTATATTGACATTCATAACAATAAAAGCCATCAGAAACATACAGGACAAGTTTTTTTTAATTCTAAATTTAAAGGGTTTCTGTAAAGACCAGAAAGGTACATTTGTCATATTTCTGTTCTAATAATTTGACTGTCAAATGTTAAGGTTGTTATCTTTAAAAAAGTTCTTCTCACCTACACTGTCAAGGCATATTAGTAAAATTTCTTTTTAATAAATTCACCCACCTTTCTCACAGAATGTTCCATCCGTGCCGAGTTTGCACTGACATCTCACCCCGCCCCGCATCTGGTCTTCAATGCACCGTCCACCGCCCATGCACCGCAGCTGGTCACATGACCTGTATTTCGAATTCGACTTTGATTCCTCGCCAGTTTCTTCCCCTATCACCGTATTCACTTTGACACCCGGGATCCCGTCTGACTGATAAGGATACGGGGGTCTCGCCTTCCCATGACCTTTTCCCCTTTGTCTCCCCTTCCCTCCTTTACGTCCACCCTTGCGTCTTCCCTTGCCACGATTTCGTCCTTTCTGCCTGCCTCGGTACCTGTCATTTCGGCTGCGTTTCGACGTGTTGTTGTCGATCTCTCCCATTTCAACACCAGGTTCTCCAACCATTTCACTGTCATCATCGTCTTCGTCACTGTTGTCAGAATCATCGTCCATCTGTTGCGAGTCACTCTCGTCCTCTTCTCTCATTGGCTGGTCACCCAACATCACATGTTCACTGTTGCCCAACTCTGAGAGCGCCTTCTCCAGGCTACCTTCATTCTCACTTTCCTCAATGCTATTTGTTCCATCATTCGTCTGTTGGCTGGTTTCTTCCATCTCTCCATCATCAGCACTGTGTGCATCTTCCAACTGTTTCTCTTCAGCATCCACATCATTCAAAGGAGCCTCCGTGGATGCAGGGATGGGTGCAACTGCCACCTCTGAAACGGCAAAAAAGAATTTATTACACAGCAGGAAAATAGGCGATTAGAAATTATTCAGCAGTCTAGCAACAACCAGAATGTGTAAATAATCAGAAACTCTGATCCTCATGCCTGGAAATTAAATACGTTTCCAGTATATTTGAATTTTTTTATTTCCAAATCGTTTTTCAATCCACTATGTGTGTGCATGTGCGTGTTCGTATGCGTGTGTTCATACATGCGTGCATGCGTGCGTGCGTGCATGCTTGCGTGCGTGCGTGCGTGCGTGCGTGCGTGCGTGCGTGCGTGCGTGCGTGCGGGCGTGTGTGCAAGTGGATGCATGCAATAGTTTTACGAATACGAATACATTTATTTCAACCCATAGTTTTTAATCTCAATCCTACACAAGTGTCAATCTCGGCTTTACATCAGTCACTACTGACTTGTTGCAACATCAGGTCAATTTCCCAGGACCGAGTCAGTCCCATTTTCCACCTGTACATAACAAACCCATTTCCTCCTGGCAGTAAAATTTGAGGTCCGTGACTACCCAATTTACATCTAAATCCACACTACAACAATAACAATAACTTGCACAACAGTAAAACTACAGAATGTACATTGTTACAACATAATTTATTTCATATTGGTGTTTGCTAAAAAATTATGGCGTCTCAAGAGCTGTCATTCAACCGCAAAGGCCACTGTGTTACAATCTCTGGTCTACAGTTCACAGGTGAGAATGAGTGTGAGTGTCGACTTGCTTGATTAGTTGCACTACTCTAACCTTCTTAAGACACCTTTGCCTCCAGCCGTTACCATGGATACGCTGGAATTACACTGCGACACAAAACTGTTTGCCACAAATGGCGCCACTTGAATTTTCCGCAGTTATGATTACGTTAAGAAAAAAGCAGACATCAGAAATGGTCTTGAATTATTTAGGCTGGCAGACAATACCTCTTTCCCATATCACACCAAGCGATAAATGTTTCCGCGATAAATTATTGAATTTAGTGTCGTGCAGGCAATAATCCATAGGACACACGAACAATATGCCAATCACTTCTTTCATCAATACGCAGTGCTCCTTCTTAATGGACCCGCTATTTCAGTGCAGAATATACATTCCACATCAATTAGTAATCATTCATCAACTGATAATTAGCCACTGGCATCACTGAATCAGTAATCAACTTAGATAACCATACCCTAGCAACATTTTTGGGTAACGCAGAGCCATGATCACTTTAAATCAAATTTATTGTAATGCTTTACAATAAATACAAAACAAAACAAGGCAAATTAGATATAAAAACGTAAAGCAAACAATAAATGAAGAACATTATATAATGCTACATTCCCTAATCTGAATTAGAAGTCGAGCATTATAAATCTTAAAACAAAACAGCTTCAACGCCAACCTACAGATTAGCCTGACCAGAACATGGATAACATGTTTATTTTCAATTACTTGTGCCTAGTGAGCTGATTCAAAAACACTTTTTAAACCGGGAGCAGCTTCAGTTCTATTCCGCTCAGCTGCTGCAGCAATGCATCACGCAGATGTTTCCGAATGCATGGTCAGGTCTTCGATAATCTCAGTCTGATTATAATCTCAACTGCCAACCTAAAGGATTTATGCCTGTAGCATGGCTTACAGGGATGTCGTGAATATGGGCAGGTTACTGAGCCGTGAATTCGTTTGCCAATCTCATAAAGGCGTATTAGGTTTAAGAGACAGTCACGCGGCAGACACAATATAAACCTGTATGAAGGTTATGAAACATGTGCTTAGCTGCAGAATTACTTCTCGTGTGGCACTTCCAGACACCTGATTTGTTTGTCTGAGTTCATGTGCTTTATATTTGTCATGATACATATTGTGACTAAATTATAGTCAAATAAATCATTCGTTATTAAACTAGATTTAATTCAGTTAATTGATCCACATTCCAGTGTTCAGTACTTATACAAGATGCTGTCGTTGTAGCATCACAGTTTTGTCTAATAAAGTAATTATTATTAAATAAGCATAACAGCCGTAATTCATTAGCACATGTTTCTAATTATTAAAATAAATAAATCTGTTGATAGGAAATAAACTGTGTACCAATTTGGAGACTGCCTAGCCATTCTGTCAACCTGGATAAATTCTCCCACTGTAACTTACAACGTCAGAATTGTTTATTCATATTTGGCATTAACTGATGACATTTATAAACACATCTCCATGCATGCATGAATGCATGCATCTCATCAACTAATGATGTGAATGTCAAAGTTTAAGCCAATGGTCGTGCCATTTGTGATTACATGCAGACTTTCCATCAGTCTCCTGTATATAATTATAACTGAACTGAAGTGGAAACATGAACTGGATTTGTCAAGGTGGCCCCAGTTGCTTCACCGATTGACAATTGTATTATATTAAAGCTGCAAAGATTTTCCTCCATACATAGTTTCTAACTGTTTTGGTAAGTTGGAACAGCAATGATGCTGTTGTCAAGATATCACTATAAAAATGATGGATGGGACCAGTAGAAGAGAGACCACATACAATGGCTGCACGCTCCTCAATAGATTGAATTCATTGGGGTAATGTTCCATAATCAAGTGTGCGTGTGTCTGCTGCACACATAGAAACATATGCACATATATATGCATACATACATGTATTCATGTATGTATGTATGTACACATGCATTCAAGTTTACATGTCAAACACACACACACACACACACACACACACACACACACACACACACACACACACACACACACACACACACACACACACACACACACAAATGCATCCACACAAACACAAGGCACCTACAAGCTATACATACATTTACTCACACACATGTATATACATCTACACACAAATTCACACACACACACACACACGCACGCACGCACACACACACACATACACACACACAGAGGCACATGCACACATAAATGCTTCCATACAAATACTAGGTACCTACATACACACCTACAGGCTTATAATATACACATTTACTCACACACATGCACACACACATTCACACATTCATACACACACACAAATCAACACATGCACACCCATCCATATCAACACATATACCCACACATTCACCAATAAACGACCCCACACACACTCTCCCACCCTCCCACCCACTACCAACACACACACACCCTCCCACCCACTACCAACATATGCATGCACGCACGCACGCACGCACACACGCACGCACGTCACGCACGCACGCACGCACACACGCACACACACACACACACACACACACGTCTTGATAACTGTCCAGTAATTAAGTTACACAGAAACGTACATCTTGGCTACATGGTGTCTGCGGTGCCTGTCTGTCGTTGACAAGACTTTGATGTCTTAGAGACTGCAGGACAGAACCAACTGTCAATTATTGATGAGTCATAGTCATGTTGGAGCCTACTCAATACTCACTACTGGAGAGTGACCAATAATTACTCGGATAACTCAATGACTTCAAGTAGCAATAGTTGTTACAGAGTTAATCATGCTTTGTCAATGAATGAAAATAGCCTGATTGGCAGGAATAGAGCTGTTTGACCCATGGCTTTGTGAAGTACACTACACACCCACGGACAGACACTGGGTACAAACTACTCACTGTCACAGGCAATACATGTTCAGAATTCAATTTGTCAAGCATATCTTAAGTATATATTACATTTTTTACTCCATAGTATACCTGCATAAACTAGCTTTGGCCCTGCCAAATATTTAACATATTCCAAACTGTACAATGCTGGGTGGAAGGATGGAAATATTAGGGATGTAATTTGTGCACTATCCATCTTTCACACCATATTTTGTGAGACTTGCACACTAACATGAGTTTGACATAATGGTATGAAATCACATCACAAAATTATTTGTCATTTTTCTACAAAAATTGAACACTGACAATATGGTAAGGTAAATTACTACATTTCAGTTAGCCTCACCTTCCATCAATCTACAAGTAGGGAGATGGGGAATCGCAGAGCTTTCTTATTTATGGCAGAGCAAAAATATAAAGGATGAATATATTATTTATCACAGTTTAAAAAAATGCTGCTTCATTCCAAATACAATGTATGTCCTACTAACTGACAAAATTGCTAATGACAAGTGACAGTTTAAACTGTTGTGGCAATGTAAATCTGATGTGTTAGTTATTATCATATGGTTATTAATGGAACCTTCGTTCAACAGTTCAGTTTTCTTTGAATGTTACGTCAAGCCAACCTTTCTATGATGTACTCAATGATGTCATCCTCTGTGTTTTTTACATCACAAATTCATGAGAAAGGGACCGATGTCGATCGATGTTAAGAGGATCGACATCAATGTGATCTCTGAGCCATAAGGGACACACGTTGACTTCCATTTTTACACCCTATCCAGTCTATAGCTGTCTTGAACCTAGAACTCAGGCATGTTAAGTGAATATGCTAACCATGTCACAATTGAACAGAGAGATTCTACTGGCACACCATTAGTGGATTATATATATTTAATCAAACAAATAACATGTTTTTTCTTAGTCAAACAGACAATGATTTGAGACATGGTAGTATTAACTTCACCCATGTCAAGGTTGAAGTATATCACTCATTAACTTCTGCACAATTCCTCTTTTTGCGTAGTCAATTAGAAACGACAAAACAAAGTGACCTTTCTACCAGAGACAGCTCAGTATATTTCAGACAGACACTGCATGTCATCCTGTTGTATTTATAGACCACAAGTGTCAGTATGAATGCATGCATGCTTGCATGTGTGCGGCTACACATTTTCCAGTTCTCAATGGAAATTAAAATTGTTGTCACAACTTTGCCAAAAATTTTAATTGACTAACAGAACAATTATGTAATAATAAATATACAGTTTATAAATTAACTCACTAACATTCACAACACAGTCAAACTCAAACCTCATTTTGCATTCAGCTTGGTAATTTCACAACTATCTCACAATTAAAGGTCACCCAAAAATGGTCTCAATTCATTTTTTAACATAAAGATATAGGAAAAAAATTGCTAATAAGGTCATTTCAGGTAATTTACCCAGTGCTTTTGTACTGAATTTTCACTGTACTCTTTAGCCAAAAATGTTGCTATACATACCAACATATATATTAGAGTAAATAAATAATGATTAATAAAGCTCATTATTATCACAACATGTGTGCACTTAAACGTTTTCTTTTGTGATTATCTGTCGCCGCTAAAACCAAGAAAAACACCATCACAGTACCTGTCCTTAACTCATTAAATAAATGTTTGTCAAAATGTTGGTTTCAATTTGTAATTGTAACCAATGAAGATAGGCGACAAATTAGTTTACTTCTACCAGTAACAAATGTCATGCTGGTTTGAGTTGCGTGTCACAGTTGGTGAGCAATTTACTGTCGTAGTTGTCAATTACTGCCGACAACCCAACATCCATTCTCCCATAAATTTCCACAGAGCATCCGACAATCAGGCAATCCGATGTTAGGCTATTAAATTAATTGAGCATCAATAATTAATTCAGCGATGATTGACAGATCTGATCACTACAACGGTTCTGGCAATCAAAATTAAAAAAATTCATCACACAGCTGAAACACTTCTAGGAAATGATTCTTCCTGAGCATTCATGGTATTCATGTTCTTTTGACGGCTTCAGAATTCTCGGAGTGTTGTTTGTTTCAAGGTTCTAGCATTCATGCAAAATATTAACTGTGAATATTTTTTTTTTTAGTATTGCATCTTATTAAATAGCTGGTATTTCAAATTTTACTTGTGCATTTAATTTGTATTTTTATCCGCACTTATTATTATCAGTGTTCTGTTTCACTCTAATCTTGTATTCCATCTACATATTCTGAACTCCTTCTGGGCAAATGAATAGTACGGTAATTAGGAACCCAGAAATCTCTTTCAATATATCAATCACGAATGCACAAATGTGTTTGTGTCAAAAGAGCACAACATTTAATCGGAAGGAAACTATTTTAGTCTTTGAGTCTGACATGCAAAGCTAATTTCTTTCTAATTTCAGTCATTTCATAAGCCAAACTATATATTATATGATACCAAAAATGGTACATTTTAAGTGAATTTGTTTTTGTAATGTTTCAAGCTATCTTACTTTTCTATTGCTGTATTTACAAAACAAAAACTGCCCTGTTTACCTAAGTTGGATAGGTGGAAATGTAGGCCATGAATAAGATACATACAAACATGACAAAACATGGTGTACTGAAACTGCTGTCCTTACAAGACAGGAATCACCCCTTACAAGATAGAGCTCATCTACAGAACAAAACAGTTCCATAATGTATGGATAAGCTTCATTATTAAATTTCTTATATGGGTACAAAATCACACTATGCCCATTTTTGGTTCATTTAAAAAAACAAATTTGTTCAGGTGAATATACACGGGTAGAAAATCCATTTCACATGAATCGATCCACGATCCGCAACGTACAGTCTGATTTCTAGTGCAACAGAAACAACCAAATGTATGAAATTGGCTTCATTGTTTATGCTGTACACAACAATGGGTCCCCAGTGAAAATCTACTGAATTCAGTTATTCTATACATGGTGGCTCCACACGCATCCACAGAGTGGCATTTCAGACTACTGTATGTACAGAATACATCACATATCCTGGCACTGATTCTAAAATATTCGTTGTGGGAGTTTGACAGTTTTATCACCAGGGGGTGACCCATTGATGCCGCTGTTCTGTACAATCAAACCACGATACAGCAGTTGTCTCAACATGATGCATATTTAGTGCGCATCTCCTTCAAACAGTATCCATTATTAAACACACACGTACAGAAGTTCTGGTTTACTTGATAGGGAGTTATTTTCTGTATTCTGTTTGATCTATCGATATCTCCCAATGGCAATCCAGAATGTCCTGATTTTTGGAACGTTGCAAATGCTTGAGGCATTTCCAAAATGGTGGCGAAATGTCAATCGAGTGTGTGGCATGTAATCCTAAATTGACCTCTTTCGAGAAAATGTTGAATATCTGTCTGTATTAAATAGTATTCCCAAAGGTGGGGATTAATAGAAGATACGTAGTGTATACAATTTTAGTGATCAGTATTTTATGTATGTGTGTGCATGCATGCATGCGTGCTGTGTTCATGCATGCATACGTTCTGGGTGGGTGGATGGATGGGTGGATGGGTGGTCAAGCAAGATAGCAAGTGAGTGAATGGGTGAGTACATGTGTATGTGGTGTTTTATGCTAGTGTATTGATTGTGTGTGTGTGTGTGTGTGTGTGTGTGTGTGTGTGTGTGTGTGTGTGTGTGTGTGTGTGTGTGTGTGTGTGTGTGTGTGTGTGTGTGTGTGTGTGTGTGTTGTGTGTGTGTGTGTGTGTGTGTGTGTGTGTGTGTTGTGTGTGTAAGTGTGTGTGTGTGTGTGTGTGTGTGTGTGTGTGTCTGTGTGTTTGCGTGCGTGCGTGCGTGTGTGTGAGTGTGTGTGTTGTGTGTGTGTGTGCGTGCGTGCGTGCGTGCATGTGCATGTGCGTGCGTGTGTATTTTAAATATGTACGTGTATGTGCCTGCATGCACAAGTTTGCATTTTTACAAGCATCCATCTATACATGTACATCTGCAGTTATTTTCTGGGTTTTTTTGGTGCTAATCCAAGAAGCATTTCTTTAAATATTTTGCTTCAACAACATTACACATACCACTGATATTTCTGCCATCGACATCCACCTACCACCTCATTGCAAGGGGGAACCTATGTGAACCTGCAGTATGAAGCAGTGTCACTCACCCACACAGGAGAAGCCATTGGCGTGGAGTTGGTAGCCCTGTTTGCAAGCACAAGTGTGTCCTGAGCGCTCAGGCAGGTCCACACACAGCTGGTCACACACACTGGCAGCACTGCACGGGTCTGAAACCATAACACACAATAATGTAGTGACACTGAGCAAACCAGTGAAAATTTAACCTAAGTGTAGCTAAAACTTTAATGAAATTTTCTTTTTAAATAAAACTGAATTTAGGCGTATTTATTTTCCATTTATGTAACTCCAGCTGTATGTAAGGTAGTAGTTTGGACACATGCAGTTATTCATAATTATATTATAATATGCATTGACAGGCTAATTAAGAGAAGGTACACAAAACTAGATATCTTAATTTACAATTTAATGTCGCTACCAGCCACAATATGGCAGCACCAGTGGTTATGGATATTGTTGTTAGTTTTTATTTTTTTAAACTTAACATTCATGATTTAATTACCAAGTGTTGATTATAATTATATTTAAATAATTATAATCATTGACTAACCAGTTACTACGACATGAAATAAAATATCTCAGAGATACCTGTCACATGTGTTTGACCAAGCCTTGGTATAGCAGCTGTGTGCTAGGCTGGCTGGGGTTTCAAACAACAAGGAGACATTTAATGTTTGAAGGAGCCAGACCTCATATGAATGATGTGAGAGTCATTAATTAGTCTCCCGAGCTGTGTTGTGGTTTTTATTCTATTTTTAGGAATGTGTTCAAAAGAAGGACCACAAATAAAGAACTGAGAAATGATTGGAGCCGATTTGTTTTTTATACAATTTGGCACCATCACATGTGAATAAGCTTTCCATAAATGAAGCCCCTGTTGAAATTCAATGGATGTGTCTATTGTTAACAACTATAGAACATACCAATAATTATGATAATGAAACTTACTTAGAAAAAACCTTGCTTACTTAGAAAAGCACTTAGTTATTTCTCTTAAGATTCAGCTGTTATTTTTGCTAGTCTATTGATTGTGTGTATGTGAAACTTTGAATTGCACAAGATTTTTTAGGAAGAATTGGATGTTTTCAGACTGTTTTGTCCAAGTACATCAAATTGTTGCTAGCTCTTTCAGACCATCTGTTGGTCAGAATCAGCATTATGACCTATCGACTGCATGCAATACAACTGTGCCGGGTTACATGCAACTAGTAAGAAACATTTGCACAATATGTCCAGTTTGCACTCGGTGTAACTTCAAGGAACGTTTAATAAACAATACTATTTACCTTTTGAATTTGTTTTAAAGAATCACAACAACAAAACGAGAGAAAAGAAGAACAACTCAAAGAAACAGTTTGGGATGTACATGTAATGCAACTTAATGGGTAGACTGGGGAGAAACTGGGTACGATGACAAACTAGCTAAATATATTCAATCAATATTTTAACGTTAGCAGTATTACTGTGTGAGATGAACTGTAAAGCTGGGAGGACTTTGAAAAAAATATTATATTTTAATCATTATATTTTAATCAATAGCTTAACTCGTATCATGACTTTCACTATGATGGATTGATTATATTACATAATATACACTTTTAAGTTTGACTAATTACTTCTTATTATTTTATATGTAAAGAACCTTGAATAGTGGTAAAGCATATTAAGTACAGTGATTTTATTTATTTATTTTAATCGCAAGCAGAAACAGGACAGAAAAACTCGGAAGTAAAATTAGACAAAACCAACTTCTTGCATGAAAATAACATTTGACAAATGAAGCTTTAATTCAGATTCAAGGCTGAACAACCTAATTAAATTGTGTCATTCGGGCACAATTAAAGGACATCATTCCTGCTAAAACAAGTGATTATTCAGGAAATCACATCATGGCCTTGCTGGGTAACCCGAGTGATCAGAAAAGACAAATTACGCGCAGGTAAATGATCCATGAAACACAGCCGCATTTGTTACGGGCTTCGAGAGCAATATAAACACAGTTTGGTACACAGAACATACAAAGTAAATGTCCCGATGGAACCGATCTAGTTCTACAACTCATACACTTCAGACAGTGCTGCTGATAGGAATCCCACGGGGCTGTGTGATTGGATAATTTGATTGTCTTGGTCGAGACGATTACTTTGTTCCAGCTCGATTTACTTTGTTCCTGAGGCTAGCTGGCCTCCACCACTATACACGGTAAATATTTCAATTTGGGACATTGTTATTAATTTCTGCCTGAGACAGATATGAAACACACATTGTTAATAACATAGCATGCTCCAGTCATGATCAGCTTCAAATCACAACTATGGCAGTTGGATGTTGGGCAGGAATTGGTTGTAATTATATATGTTGTGGTAATCTACTACCAAATTCCCAGCACAGTAAGCTGATTTCCTTGTCATACTGATCTACACCAGCCACATGCGTGAGGTAATCTACAGCCTCCCTAGACTATGCGATATCCAGATTCAACATCTATCCTCCTGATTAGTCGGAACTGATTCAATAATGTCTATCACATCCCATAATCTAGCACAAACCCCAGACAACGCAACGCAGGCTACAGAAGTACGCCTAAGTTACGATTTCATAAAAACACAAAAAGTATTCATGCAGCAGAATCTTTATCTTTCTCCATCAGCAATCTTCTGGATTTACCAATCGCAATTCAATCAAGCCACCCATTTATTCTACGATGATTCGCTGGTTTACTGTCACAATTCAATTACGGCGTCATTTGTTGTACAAAGCAATGACGTGCCTTGTTGAGAAAGACGATTAGAGTGCGAAATCAGACAAAAGAAACACAAACCGTCCCGACCACTACAACAATGAGACATGCATTTAGACATTAACTACAGGCTCTCTCGAAATAAATTTCATCTTCCCCACGGGAAGAGACTCACAGGGAATGTCTTCAGGGCAAACACTGTGTTAAATTCAATTTTGTTCGTGACTTCATTTGACTGATCTCATTCTGGCTGCGTGTTTTTGCCGTTGCCAGGAAGTAACCCCTGATGCAATGTGAACGAAGTGAACGGTGTGCGTTCGTACACAGATGGATGGGCACCGATGATGAGGAATGATCTCACCACCTCAACAGATGCCACTGTAAATGTGAACTAACTCCATCAATCCTTCCATTCTGTTTCGCGACCTTTTTTCTCATCACCAATGTCCATTTAACAATCAATCAAAAGGGCTAGAATTGGACTTGGCTCATTTGTAAGACAGTGGGGGGCTTTCTGGGCAGTCTGGCTCATAAACGAAATATATGTGAACATTACAATGGATGACTGATAAGTACATCATTTCTATCTTCCTCCTTTTCCATGTGCAATTGTTTATTTATCTTAATGTATAGAGTGTACTTTTCCATGTACACGGTGTATTGTCCACTTGGAAATTAATGTCATGATGTTATCCTAGATAAGGAATATAAAATAACTTAATATTCTGAACTCATGAGCATTAATCAAATAACTAAGTCATTCTGCAGAATGCTGTTCTAGAAATTACTTATCAAATTTAACTCAGAAAACATGCCACGTTACCAACACTATCAAGGAAGCACAACGTCTTGTATGTTGCCATGTGTGTGCATAACAATGTTAACATGATGTGCTTCTGCAGATTATATTATTCTACGAACATGGATTCTTTTTATCATCAGCCCTCACTGCAACATTTCTAATTCCAACACATGTTCATGCTTCAAGTCTTAAAATGTGCTAAAAATTATCAGAAATAATTACAAATGGGTGGGTGGGTTTACCTGCCTACTGGTTTTGCTTTTTGAATGGGTTGAGTTTGTTTTAGATAGTTGGACATTTTAGAAGAGGCTACAAAAGTAATTACTTATCCTCACTGTTATTCATAGTATATTTATTGTGCATTAAAAATGAATATGACACTTACTTAGACAGGACCGCACATGTGTACGAACCAAGACATTTTGGACTGATAAAAAATGTGATCAGGTTGTGGGTAGGGGAGGGTCTCAAAGCATTCTCAGAGTTCCACTAATAGCATGTCATACTTTATGGAGGTCTAAAAAAAAGCACAAGTCTGACCTGTCCTGCTCTATTGACCAGTTTGAAAGATGTCTACCGATTGTGGTCATCTGTTAGTCTCTCCCACATTTCTCTCTATAGTTGTGCCCTATATATTATATATATATATATATATATATATATATATATATATAATTATACTGAATGCTAAATATTATATATTAAATATATATATATTATAGACATTTATAAAATTATATTATGTATATATTATGTACATAACATATTTATTATACAGTTAATATAAAAAGACTAATTAATTGGCAGCACAAACCAACCAACCACTGACAACTTTAATTAATCAGGTCAACACCAGAGCTAATCTCTTGAATAAAACAACTTTTTCTTATTAAACATTTTGGACTAGCTAACTGAACAATGAAACATATAATATGGTTGCATTTGCCTGCAATGAACCCATGTCTTTACCAAATGTATTGATGTAACATGTACATATAAGTTTAATATTTAATGAGGCTATTATCTGATGGAGATATAATTGCTATGGAGACGGCTGAGTAGCAAGGCCTCAATAATGTTATCCTACTCAATGATGTTATAGCCCTTGAGTCCTCCAAGCCTGGTTTACAGGTTACTCAACACATATTTGCAACTGTTTTCTGTTTGCTTGAACACTGTAATTGGTAATAGTCTCATTTTGTACCAAGTATTTGATCAATTTATTCTACACTATGTTGTTCCTCACTCTCAGCATATTTAACTGTATGTACCTAAACAAGAAAGACATTATCTTATTGTTTGGATAACAAAAAATTAAATCAAGAGACATGTAGTAATGTTGTTAATGGTTGTGTTGAAATTAATGGCTGGCATACAACTAAAATGGTTAAAAACAGCTAAAAGTAAAATATTACTTAGTAAAATAATCTGAATAAGATATATGGTAATTACAACACAAGTGACAACTGTAACTTAATATCGTTGCTAAAATGTTGTATTTAATACAATATTTTTCAATTACTGATGAAAGGTGTGGCTTATTGAAAGCATCTTCTAAAAAGGAATTACTTTTTATTTTAATATATTACTTATTACTTCATATGGAAAACAAATTTTGTCATCAATGAATAAATAAAAAATGATAATCACGTATTTGTTGCATTTAGTCGATACTACAGTGTGACGCAAGGCGACGGAAAACAAACATAAAAAGTTCAATAACTCTGTTGAAAAGACAAACATTATCAATTAAATGTGGGCACAAACATAATCACTTTGCTTCGCAAAATTAGTTACTTTAATTACTAAATACTTTTAACAATTACGCAACTGTCCGATATTACTAACACGATCATTATGTGTGAAGTAACTATGAGTATTACGAGCTTGATAACCGGCCACGCTTAGCGTAGCGCGTTCTGCCCAGTCGCGTGGAACGCCAAGCAACTTGGTGCGTGACCAGAGTTTGCGAAGTGTGATTCAAGAATTTCAATTTCAAGCTCTCGCACGCACGGCAAAGAACGTCATTGACGGCAAAAATAGCAGACACTTACGCTGGAAGAACGCATCTACCTTTGCTGACTTCGCCGTCAGCGAGATCGATGCTAGCAACGCAAGGAGATACACAGAAGCGCCTCCACCGGCACTGGTCAGGAAGCGTGCCATAACGACGTCTCCGATGCCCAGCGCGTCTCGAAGTCTTGTAGTGTTACTGTCCTATGACCAATGTCCGGCCGCGATGTGCATCGTCGGCGAATGGCGGGCCTAACAAGTAGGGACCTAATGTAAGTAAAACGAATGGGAATTATCTCCCCGCCTTTCTCATCATTTCTAGGGAAGCTGCGACGCCACTAGAGTTGCATTATCGCGACCACGGCGTCGGAAGCGGACGGGTCCATTTGCGGAGTAGGGGCGGGCGCGGCGGCAAAGATCGATAGATCGTTTCGTCGGCGCCGCGGGTGACTTATTAACCATAACTTTCGATCGACGAGGCAACACAGAGGTTAATTGGCGAGGATTATTAGCAATAGCGTTGATGGCTTAAGGATGATAAGAACTCGAAATGCGTGATCGCGTTAGCAAAGAGGGTAGACGAAAATGGCCAGCTACGCGGCATGAGCCACGTAATGCAGATACAGATTCTACCGCAGCGTTCCGCAAACTGTTTCAAGGGTGGGCCAAATGTTGTCCAGTTAGCTACTTGCGAAACAAAATTTTAGAAGACGTTAAATACCTTTACGTGTTTGTAATGCATGTGGCTCCCTATAGGCTGTTCGTCATACCGACAAACATCCGATTGACAACTTCCATACGCGCATATTTTTTGCGGGAAAAGTACTGCTCCGTGGCTCTTGCGGTCATCGAAACACGTCGCATGACAGTGAACGAGATAATTGTTTCGTTGAGCTTGAAAGTACGCATGGTTGCCTGTCGAGTAAAGCCTTAAAACGATGAACACCCTACGTAGCGTCCAAGCATAGCTATCGTAAGAATAAGCATAATCGCAGTAGTACCTAACGGCGGTTGCTACCGATTGTGGGTTCTTGTATGTTATTAATGTGTTATAAAAGGAACACAAATATAACAAAACAACAAAGTAAATGGCCAGCATTGTTTCGCACACGACAAGCCGAAAATTAGGAGTGGTCGCATTAGTTGGTAAGCTTGGTATGTATCCAAAGCACCCAAAGTATCATCCTGAGATCGTTAATTAGTTAAATAATAAAAAATCATTTTAATCAAAGTACAGTATCATCAACACCATAAATGTAATTTATTTTATATAATAGGATTTTAAGGATAAATCGGCGCAAAAGGCGATTTTTATATCCGGCTGTCATAAACCCAGTGGTGTACGTAGTATCTAGGATGTCGGAAAAGGGAAATGTTCGAATACACAATAACGTAATTAGTTTGCCATATAATTGCACTGCATGTTATAATCACTGCTTACATCTACCGTTCCACTGAACGAACAATGCGACCAGTAATTTATTTTAATTTTTTTTTAATCAAAATTCAAAAGTATTAAATAATGTTAGCAAATATTCACAAGCAGTCATGTGTAAATGTATGTAAATAATGTTCATGTATAAATGATTAAAATTATGGTTAAACACAACTTACTTTAGCCTTCAGGGCGTTTGTTAAGTATCGTGGTTTGTTCATCTTTACGGGGAGCTAATTGATAAAGTGGCGTCACTCGTCACATGGGACACAGATCTATTATTAATTCACAATGACATTATTGTAGATCACTGGCGCGGGAACGAAATTTATATTGGGGAACTGAGAACTGGTGCGTCTGTTCCGGTCCCCTTGCGGCCCTCTCGGATCGTGACACCGGAAGACGTGCGGGATGTTGTTCTTTCCAAAATGTCTTGAACCGCACGCCGCCATAAGTTTGGCTTCTCCGCTGTCTCGCTCGTCTCCTCGTTTCGCGTTCCACTTATGACAGCCATTGGTAGACATTTTCCTGGAGGAACAGAACTATACGTTTGTTCCAGCGAAATTCCACGGAGCCAACTGCCCTTCCCACTTTGCCAACCTCTTAATTCCCCGTTTCGTTTCCGCGCCTATGTTGTAGACAGATCTTTGTCCAACACGGAGCGTGGTGCTTGAGTAATATCGTTGTTGTCCTGTACGAAACAAATGATGAGTCAACTAATGTAAGTGGAAGTCTCTAAGCCGCGACTAATCTCGGTGGACAGACCACCCGCCCAAGGCGCCGAGGGGATTACGTCACCTCAAACTAACTGTCTCAATTTCTCTTTGTCTGCGCTGCACCGCTCTGCTCAGTCGCTTATTTGCTATAGGGCGTGCAAGTCTCGCGCGCGAAAACGAGGCTGGGGGCAGTTGGGGGCAGGAGGTCCATATACTCCATGTTAACATATAGGACTTTGTTTTGTTTTGGGTCGTAATAATCGAACTGTTCCGAAATAGCGTATTTCAGTTATATTGTCCGAAGGATTGTTACAAGCAGAAACAGTGGAACACTTTGCCGGTGACAATGATCACGGAAATCATGAATTTTAATCGATTATTATGGTGGTTGCCATGGCAATAGCGGCAAGTACTTGGTTTGGCGATCTTGACTAATAATGAAGAGTGCCAGTTTCCGCGCAGTACAACCTGTTTGGGCGAAATGTATACATGTGTTATGATTTAGACAACCAGTCAGATATAAGTGCTTATCGAAACCACAACGTACAGCAATGTAAAACGCAAATTCCGTAAAAGACATATACGGTCTAACATCGTGTCTATTATCTGCACAACGTAAATCGTTATGTATCTATGATAGTGTGATATACTCAATATTAAATCTGACATTTAAGATAAGAAACGTATAACACAAGACATTTATGAACTGATTTTCCTAGTATTCATCAGTCGGAAGCTACAGCTGTCATCCATCGTTAGAATATTATTCTTGTGTCCAGTCCCCAATTAGTCTCGCTTAGTCCCCAATAAGCTCCAGTCGCGCGGAGTCACGCCATGTATCGTGACCCACTTGCAGGCCCTATTGGCGACGCTATTGCCTGTTGCATTTCTCTGCATCGCATAATAGGCCTACTACTACATACGCAGACGCACTAGTACTCGCGGGAAGGGAATCTTTAGAATGTACCCCAGCCCAACGTTTCACATTCAGTTATGTATATTTTTACAGAGTCGGTTGTTGCACCAGAAATTGTCTGGTAGGTTTGTCGCACTTAGATTGACCTGACTTCGTGTAATATACGGCAGGGGGAGGTTGACGAAGAGAGTGGGCATAGTCTCGGGTGGAGGGTAAAAGTGACATCAGAGCAAAACAAGATGCCAATTCTGTTATTGTGGTCTACCCCACGGCATTCGAGCTTCGCCGGTTCACCAGTCACGGTCAGGTTTGTAATTGTGGCTATTAAATCATTGACATTGTAGAACACAGGTCACGTTCATTGGCGTGGTGACAGCGTTTGCCACGACTACAAGAGGTGCAAATACATAGGCTGGTGAAATACATGGCCCATGAACTCTACTCATTATAATCGTGATTTTACTGTGGGTGGATGATAACATAAGCGTTCGTTCGGCAACAGCCAGCCACACTTTACTCACCATGGCCGCCACTTATCGCGCACCCAAGCAGTGGCTTCTCATTAAAAATTAATCAGTGACATTCGTCCAAAGTTGGAAGCAGAACATTGTATACGTGCTCGCATTTGACGCCAACTTCGCGCCATTCCTGGGTGAAGACGTAACGTGGGTGCGAACTTTTGCCCCGTCATTTCCCGAAACTCGATAGTGAAGAACTCAACATCGACTGCTGACGTTTGGCAAAACATACGTCAACACTTCGGGTTTCAGTCCACTGGAGCGCACTTTCTCGACTTGATCAACATACGACTTGAACCCGACGAGCGTGCGGAGGATCTGTTCCAGATCTAACCGCCTTTTACCGCCTTTTTAGGACAATCTCCTCACTGTTGGCGTCACGCATGGCATTGCGACAGACATCGACGAAGAAGTGTCGCCGTCAGTGGAAAATACTATCGTTTATCTCTGGCTACAGCTGATAAACCCCGGCCTTCCGCCACTTGTTAAACAACGATACGGTGCTGAGTTGCTGCAACCGTTCTTTGGCCACCTTAAAGCCAGAGATATCCCAAGCACTGGCATCCCTTCCATCGAGGACACCCGGGCTATGCGTATTTCGGATGGCTCCAAGTACAACCGCAAACTTGTCACATCCAATAGACGGCAGTTATTTCCTCACAAGTCGTGTTTGTTGTGCAAAGCTGCAGGACGGATGACCAACAGCCACGACTTGATTGACTGCCGCTAGTTACCTCAGAGGGACAAGAAAGACTTGGGTTCGTCTAGACTCGTGACCAACGACGTATGTGGGGAAGACTAGGACGTCCCCTACGATGGTGACACACCCGAGAACGTCGTTAGCGATACCACGACATGTTTCGTGGAACGCGACACCGCCTCACGTCGAATCAGTGTAGTACAGTCATCTGTGTTGTACACATTCTACCGACATCACCCGATGGCTATAACCATCGACATCGGTGCAACGACCAACATGATTCGGGCGTCGACAGCTCGCATGTATAATCTGCCTATCACACCTGCGTCCCAGATCGCTCGACAGGCCGATGGTATGACTCAACTGGACGTTATGGGCGAGATACATTGCAACGTCACCAGAGGAAGTTTGTCTTTCCAACTCTATGCACTAGTGGTCAAACAACGCGCGGTTGATATTTTGGCAAGAAATCCTTTCCTTGCTGATAATGGTGTAGCTGTCCGCCGATATTATCAACTACGGCACGGACGAGTGCAATGCTGGTGTACCCTCCGTTAGACGTACACAGGCGTTCCTCCTGCGAAATCCACGCAAGACTGCCATCCTACCGGGAAATTACCTGGAGCTACTCGCGCCTTGTGACGTCAACACCGATACGCAGGCCAGAGCGGGCGTGGTCTCCTCCCCAAGAGATCCTCCTGTCGTTGGAGCTCTGCGCGTCGCCAATGATACCGATGCCCCTATATTGGTCAGCGGTGGCGATATCCTCAGTCTCTGCCGCTGTGGGTCCTGACGTCTGCTTGTGTCGAACTCGACTTTGTTCAGAGAGCAACACGTCGTATTCCACAGAGGTGTCCATCGACCCTGACGCATGTTTGATTATGTCCGACAGATTCAGGTAACTGCACAGCGACTTCGATGACGTGTTTGACATAACAAAGCCTCCCTTGTACAACGGGGCTAGCGGAAAGATCCAAGCATTCGTTAATATGAGCCCACGTTGCCCTCCCCACAACGAAAGGGAAGACATCCCTTCTACGACAGAAGTACCCTAAACGAACTTCAAGACAAGTTTGATGAGCTTGAGCCGGTGTCATCGCAAAACCAGAACAGGTCATGTGGCTACCACGTGAAGTCTATGCATTGAGCATAGGCGCTGCGCTGCGATCAAGCACTTTGCTCCAATCATCATCCAGTCATCACACGCTACCGAGGTGTTGACAAACAATCGCCCGTGTGTCCAGTTATACGACAATCTCGTGCGCGGTGAATTCTCACGTTCGAGAGTCACAACATTTCTCTCAACTGCCGCTACCGTGTTCACATCAGACTCGTCGATGGTGTTGCAAATTTAGCATTAGACTTTGTAAGCCGCAATCCTCGTGAGTGCCACAACCCGGGTTGTCAGGTATGTAAATTCGTTCAAGAGATTGAAGACTCGGTTATATTCGGTGTTTCCATGGACCATGTCATCGATGGTTCTGTCAAGATGTCATTCACTAGCCGTGCTGCCTGGCATGCCACTCAGCTCGAGTGTCCATATCTCAGACACACTCATGCTCACTTGATACAAGGGACTCGCCCTTCAAATAAGAAGACCAAAATCGGCGATGTCAAGAGATATCCAAAGACTGTCCAACAATGGCGTCTTGGTCGTCAGAGATAATCAGCATTTCCAACCACCACGCGAGCGCATCGTTCTGCCCCGGCCTATAGTCGATGGCCTCTTAACCGCACTACACATCAGGTTCTGCCACCCATCGAGTACACAAATGAAGCGTATCTTCAACAGATACTTCTTCGCACTAGACTTCGACAAAGCGTCAGAAGCTGCGTCAGTCACCAATGCCAGGCTATCAAATCTATCTCAGTGTACTTGCGCCCACAGTCTTCCACACAGGCTCCTACTGTAGTCGGTTCATCCTTGGCTGCAGATGACAACCACGCGCACAGCGCCAAGTCTAAGACACACGGACACAATCTATACCTCCTGCCATCAGTCTCAGTAGGCGATCTCGTTTACGTCAAAGGTGACAGAGACAAGTGCAGACGGCGTGATAAGTACAGTGTCACCAAATTGCTCAACGATGAGGGGTGGTGCCAACTTAGGAAGTTAGCGAAGTCCCGCAGCAAGACCTACGATGTTCGAATCTCCGATTGGTACAAGCTAACACCTGCCATTCCCGATAAGCCGGCCGACGGCCCCATTCGCGGTCAAAGTGTGTGCTCTGATTATTCCCCTGACTCGGAACCGGTGTCGCCAGAACCAGCCAGCCACGGTCGGGATGTAGCTGGTGAACAACCTCCGTCACCACCTCTGCCTCCGCCACCAGAAGCGATCGTTGTTAATCCCACTACACCAATTGCGGATCATGCGGCCGAACCTCTGGTCTCATCCCGTGCACCTATTCGTAGGAGATCTGACCGCACCCGCCAACGGCCTAGATGGCAGAATGATGACTGGATCGTGGACATTGATTGATGCCACTTCGACGCGTGTTGCCGTTAGGCTAGTTGCTAGTTTCAGTTTCTACTTTTCTTATAATTCCCTTATTCTGTTTCCGTTAACTTGACGTTGTTTTATATATTCTCGGCTCCTTAGCCACTTCTATCACTAAGACATGTTATGGTTATAGTAAGTAGGCTTACCAATTATATCACTAAGACATGTCATTATTATAGTAAGTATGCTTACCGTCTATTTTTATATGTTAGACGGAGGAGAAAGATATTCTGTTATTGTGGTCTGCCCCCACGGCATCCAGGCTTCGCCGGTTCACCTATCATGGCCAGGTGTGGTTATTAAATCATTGACACTGTAGAACACGGGTCACGTTCATTGGCATGTAACCCACTGATTTGAAATATGCGCCAATATGAGAGAACAGCGTGTCTTACATTTAATCTTCACTGTTCCATCGGCGACCGTCGCCACAAACCAAGGGTGGTGGCTATGTCTGTGTGACCGCCTGCACATAGTGTAGACGTTAGCCGAGTCAAACCAAGACTTAATTTCGCCGGTCGTCAGCGAGAACAGTGCAGACACCCGCCCGACCCGTGCTCCTAGTCCTCCCTAAGCATACATGCATGTATGTATGCATACATACATACATGCATACATACTACATACATACATACATACATACATACATACATACATACATACATACATACATACATACATACAACATACATGCATAAACCCGCATACAGCATATCATTCCCTCAAATGCATACATACATACATACATACATACATACATACATACATACATACATACATACATCAACGCACGCACGCACGCAAGCACACACGCACGCACGCACAGCACGCACACACACACACACACACACACACACACACACACACACACACACACACACACACACAAATGCATCCACACAAACACAAGGCACCTACAAGCTATATATTCATTTCCTCACACACATGTACATACAGCTACACACTAACACACAAATTCACACACAAATTCACACACAAATTCACACTCACACACACACTCACACACACCAACGCACGCACGCACGCACGCACAGCACACACGCACGCACGCACGCACGCACGCACGCACACACACACACACACAAGGTAACGATCCTGCGCACATCCCCACAATACGTGGAGGTAAACCAGGGGTGGTGTACAGGACTGGTAGTATTATTTCCACTGGCTGTAGTCGGTGCTGTCTCCCAGGAAGCTTGGTTTCATTAAAACGTATCCGCCGACTGCACATTGTGACGGGTGCGTCATGTTGGAGAGCCCAGCCTCTCCAACATCCGCGTCCATTTCCTGTTCAATCCCTAGCCTCGCTAGTCAAGGTTGGCGCAGCAGGCCTAGTGTTATAGTGACTGATGTACATTTGTCAGCATCAACATGATGCATGGTGCGTTTTCCCATGACTATGGTTATACGTGTTAATGACAGTATCTCACAATATTATTTTGAGGATTAATCTGAGAGGTAGTGGTGTAATCATTTTATTAAATAGAGAAATGGTTGGAGATACAAAAAACATGACACTGTGGAGTTGTGATATCTGAAGCGTTTCAAGTTAATATTATATTAATGTGATGGAATAAAATATTTAATCAACAGGAAGATCAGTAAGAAGGGAGTTCTAATGACGATGACCATTTGGCCTGCAGAGCAAACACGTAGGTAGGGTCTAAAGAAGACGTTTGCGTTGAATGAATTGCAGGATGCATTTAAGAAGCAAGTATGACCATTGAGAGTTGTCGGATGCCTTGAGGAGGAGATCAAATAGCAATAAATGTGTGCGTCCTTTGGTCCTTGATATGCCAGAGCTATTAGGTAGGAGTTGGGCACTCCCACTGTGGAACCAAACGCGCACAGATCTCGCTCAATCACGGACGTCTCGTCGTTTAGTACGGTATCTGTTTTAAGTTTTTATACCATCCGTGTGAGGGCGCTGTGTTTAAGAGCCTCAGCTCGGATGGATTAGCTCTGGTTAAGCTATAGTCTTGTGAGGTTGGCTGGAGCAACAAGGTGGACGGAAAAGATGGTTTGTTGGGATAGTTGTAATAAAAGGGGGAAAGGGAGGGGTGGTCTGTCTGGTTACAGGTGGGCAGCAAGCCTGGACTTGAAACAGTCCAGGGACTTGGCTGCCACTATTTCCTGGGGCAGGCTGTTCCATTCGGGGATGGTCCGGGGGAAGAATGACATCTGTCTGTACTGTGTCCTGCAGTAGGGGATGTTGTAGCTGTGCGTGTTGTTCTTTCTGTGGCTTGATCTGTTTTCTGTTGGCTGTGGTAGGTATTCAGAATCAATGGTGACGAGGTGGTGGTGAAATTTGTAAAACATTTCAAGTCGAGCTGTTTTACGGCGTTGTTGAAGTGTGGGCCAGGCAAGAGAGTCGATGATGGAGTTGACGCAGGAGGTCTGGTGGTGTCTATTTGTAACCCATCTTGCTGCATGGCTTTGAACTTTTTCTATTGTTTTTATATTGTTTGCAGAGTATGGGTCCCAGACAGTGGCCGAATACTCCAGGATTGGGCGGACAAAGGCTTTATATGCTGTTTCTTTGGTTTTCTTTTTTTCCGATTTTTACGTTTCTTCTGAGGAAGCCGAGTGTCTTGTTCGCTTTATTGGTGGTGGTGTCTATGTGGAGTCCCCAATTCAGGTTGTCCTGTATGTTTACGCAAAGGTATTTTGCTGTGCTGACGTTTTGCAGGTTGTGTCCGTGTAGGTGGTATGACGGTACAATTTTTTCTTTGTTTCGGGTGACACTCAACGTGTAGCATTTCTGTGGATGGAATTATGCTCATGGACCACTGTTTCTCCCATGTGGTGAGGGAATCAAGATCTTTTGCAGCTTTTTCTTGTCTTCTTTGTGTTTAATGGCGTTTCTGCACAGGGTGTCATCAGCAAACAGTCGGATTTTTGATTCAATGTCTATGGGTAGGTCATTGATGTACAGAAGGAAGAGACACGGGCCGACGACTGATCCCTGGGGGACTCCCGAGTCCACAGGCATGAAGTTTGATCTCTCTCCGCCAGCCACTACAGCCTGCTGTCTAGCTGTTCTCGAGAAAGCTGTCAATCCATGCATTGAGTCGACCTCCGATTCCATAGCGACGGAGCTTGTGAACTAGAAGGGTATAGCTCACCTTGTCGAATGCTTTTTCAAAGTCAAGGACAATGGTGTCCTCCTGTTTTCCCCTCTCCAGTTGTTCGCTTGTTTCACCCACGTACCCTAGAAGTTGCGTCTCACAGTACCGTCCCCATCTGAAGCCATGCTGCTGCGGGCAGAGAATGCTGTTCTTCTCTAGGTGTGACATGATGTGACTGGCGATTATGTGCTCCATCACCTTGCAGGCTATGCATGTGAATGAGATGGGGCGGTAGTTTTCTGCCTTGTATCGTTCTCCCTTCTTGAAGACAGGCGTGATATGGGCTAATTTCCAGTCGAGTAGCAATGTTCTAGGGCTGGTGTGACTTCTTCTGCAACTATCTCCAGGAGCCTTGGTGAGATCCCGTCAGGACCACAGGCTTTGTTAGGGTCTAAGTTTAGAAGCAGTTAATTTCTTCACCCCTTCTTCGGTAATGTTGATGTTTTTGCAGTCTGTGAACTCAGGAAGGTCTGGTTTTGGGGGGCAACGTAGTTTAAACTCCTCAGCAGTAACAGTATCTCTGGGGCTGAACACAGAACAAAATTGGTTATTGAGAAGCTGGGCTTGTTCTTTGGGGTCTGTAATGAGTTTCCCAGTATCTTTGAGTGGAGAGACTCCCATCCCCTCAGTTCTTCTTGCCTTGCTGAAGCACCAGAACTTCTTCTTGGAGGAGGTTGGCTTTGTCACGTCATCTGAGATCAGGTTTTCTACAGGTCTCCAGTAAAGGCGGCGTAGGCTTTTCTGGACTTGCCGTTTCAGCAATTTGAATTCCTGTTTCAGGTCTTCATCTCCACACTTTTTCCAGCGTTTGTGAATCCTGTTCCTTCTTCGGATCAGCTATTGGATGGCCCCCTCCAATGCAAATTCCTGGTTACGCCACTGAGAGTAGGTTCCAGGCTCTTATGACTTTCGGGGAAAAAGAGTATGTATTGATGCGTGCGTGAATTTGTATGTACTTGCTGGGATTGCTGTTTCGTGTAAGACAGTAAGCGCCTGTACGGGCGTTTATAAATTTTCATCAGAACTATTATTCTGACCATTCCCCAGATGGCGCCGCTGGTATGGCCTCTAGCGTGTATCCGGTCCACATTGTATTGTGGGATCGAATCAATTTAGCGCGGAAGCTGATAAAGAAATAACTAACAATAAAACTCACACTAAGGTTGCTTGTCGTTAGTACTATGCGTGTGACAAAGACAAGGACTTAATCGGGTTGGTATTCAGGGTGTATGTACAAGTACACATGTTACAAGTAAACTTTAAACAGCTTTAACATTCACGTTGTCAATAACGACAGTAAACAATATGGCGACCGGCTGTCAAACCGTATCATTGACTTGTAGTTAATAGTTTTCAGCAGTTTAATTTCTGAATGATGTTGTATGTTAATGTCCACATGTAATGCTTTCGATATTGTCATCTACTGATTATTAATATGTTCTGTATCATTTACACAAATCGGGCTATAGAAGACGAAGTCTTAAGTAATCGGATGGCGTCGTTACTCAGTCACGGTTGACCAACGTTTCAGTAAACAAGTCTGACAAGATCAGTAGATTTTTTGGTGGAATCCATTGGAAAGTGAAGGAAAGGGTGTAACGTTCGGTGGGTGCACACGTGTTGAAGAATCCAAGTTGCTAAGATATAGCTATACTAGGGACCTAGATATAGCTGCAAAAAAACTTTAACATGTTTATGATAGTGCACATTGATTGTATGTATAGTTTTTGTATACTAGGTAACAATATACCATTTACATAATTTAAATATCTTCATGCTGTCAAAATTTATGGCAATTTTTACTTTTTAAAAATTATACAAAATTAGTTATCACTGCACAGCCTCTGTGTAGCATACGTTCATACTGAGTCTGGCGGATCACTCAACTGAAATGCAGTTGCAAACTGCTATAACTTTATAGTTTGTCAAATCTATTTGTAAAAACTATTTTTGACTGTAGTGTGACATCATGATGGGTATGACCTTGAAATAGCATTTTATATCCAATATTATATTACAAATGAACCAGTCACTATAAGCAGTGTATTGATTAGCATAGGAAATCTCACTGTACCAATATTTATTGAAAAGATGCTCAAATAAGCACATCAATTTAAAATATTAACCTTATTAATAAAATGATATATTTAGATATACATTCATGCCTAGATAGTGTATTTAAATAGTATTGTGTTCAAATATGCAGTTAGATTAGATATTAGATTAGTAAAAGATGGCTGTCATTGTGTCAGCGCAGATCCGAATAAAATGGGCGGTAAATAAAAAATGACTTAGCTGCAACATGCGATTTGTATGAAATTATCAGGGTCTTCTTATTAAATATTCGTCTGACTACTAGCCAAACTTCAGAAGACTTCCACAAAGTACTCGGAAGATATAATTATCTGAACATATCGCATATTCATTCATCAAAAGCAAAATTAACTAACTCACCTAAAATGTTACAATTTACACGGTGCTATTCTCTGTCATCTTGGGTCTCTGAAAAATTCAGTTTCACCATCATACAGTTAATACAAGACTCTTAAAAGGAGTTTCCCTCATAAGCAAAAAAAGCCTAGTGAGTACATATTGCAACCAACCTACCGATGCGACCATGGAGGATTTGCAGGCCCCTATCCGAGAGTTTAGTCTTGGCAAACAGCACTATAATGCACAGGGAAGGATTTATATGTGTAGGTTAATATATTTCCTCTTGGATAAAATGACACAAGACAACGTGTGTTCAATAGATTGCTCACCTTAACTGCTTCGTCCTTAATCAACAAGGGGTCGGCCTAGCACTCCCCACGCATCTGCAGTGACTCCAATTCAATAGATTGAACAACAAAAAATCAATGCTATTGCATGGAATAAAAAATAGAGACATTATGCCTAGCATTTGGCTATTGAGTTTGTTGAATACAGTTGCTGTTCCATCACGTCAAAACGTAACAGCCATATATTCTGCTAGAAATCACTCACTTGGCCATATAAAAATAATTCCTGATTTCTGTTAAGTCCGTTCATTTAAAAACCATGCGCAACCCTTTTTTAATTTATAGCTATAGGATAACTGTTAATCTAAGTACATATTGTGGTACCATAATTAAAATGTTTTATTCATATATTAACTCAAATTAATTTGTGTATGGGTTTGCCACTTGTAAGAAAGGTACACTGTACACATTTGAAGTTGTAGATTATTTAGGATGACCCTGTATTAGTCAGTAACATGCCAACCATCATATAAAATGAAAACTGCACACTTCTTAGAACATTAATTAGTTTAGTGAACATATGGTCCCCTCTAAATTCCAATGTTCTTATCAGTTGTAATTACCCATAACTGTCAGTCATCTGCCTGTATAAAAAAACTAACAAATGGGTTTCTGGATAAGTGGCGTCCTTTGGTTATTTTGGTTAATCTTCATCAAGTTAGTCAGTTTATTCACTGTATTTGGTTGTTTGCCAACTTGTTAAATGCTGTAAGTCTAAATTACTTTTTTAGTTTGCATACTATGTTGTGGAATTTGTATCTAAATATATAATTAATAAATGAATATTATATATATATACATATATATATATATATATATATATATATATATATATTATAACAAAAGATGAACAGCTAAACTGTTTTATTATAGAGGCTAAATGTTGATCATTAAAATATTTTTTTTCTTATAACATTCACTGATCTCTAAGCAGGATCAGCAGATCATAGCTCTTGCAACAACTGATTTAGGCTGCTTAGCTCAGATGTGGAATATTGCCAAATAACTGTCCTTGTTGTGATGTTGAGTAATACATGTTGTGCTATATGGGCCTATGAGCATAGAACAGAGCCAGCTATAAGTGAGTGCATGTGTGTCTTCGGGTCACAGGAAATCAGTTAGTCACTGGTGCAATGTCGCATTTAGAATGCAAGACTGCTACACAGTAGTGGATTATTGATTTTTCTGTTGGCCCGACGGTACGGTTAAAGTTTTGTGAAGTGTGTTCATGCATTTTGCAGCTGATCAGTTGATATTGATTGGTGCTGTATTGTATATTTGACAGGACGCACACATGGGTAAAAAGATTGCAAGGATAAAACTTTAGAGGACAAGACAATTGACCTTTCAATGGCTGAACTATCGGAGTCAGATGTTCAACCGTATAAGCCTCCTACATCAATCTGGTCACTGGTGGAGACGTACGTACCAGAGCACGAGAGGGTTGAAGTAAAAAATGTACTCGGTGAATCACTGGTGGACCAGAGTTTGGAACTACACGAAGAGGTTAGTATTTATCATAAAAATATTCCCGAATGTAGATGTAAACCGTTGATAAAATATTATATTAACTTTTTCTTGATTTGAGAAGTATTGATTATTTTTTGTAATTTAATCAGTAATTACTCACCTATGTACAGGAGCAGTAGTCACTCTTTTTTTTTATTTAGTATTTATTAATTATTGGAATATTACTAAGATTATGATAACTACCAGTTGAAGGTAGTTATTAATTGTATTTAGTAAGCCCTATAACAATGTTTATGGTTTAGCAGATATGACCCCAGATCGTGTTCAAATTGTAAACAAAACATCCTAGCTGTTTCAAAACAAACATTATTCAGAGTTTTACTGATGTAGACTTCCTGTTATTAATTACTATAATTTTATTATTGGTCAATTCTGGATTGAGAAATACACATTTTACTTGGCAATTTACAATCTGACAATGTCTCCACTTGACTCACTATGGTCACTCACTTCCTTGGATCAATAGCGTCATGTTTAAAAAAGTTCATTTTATTTATTTCCTAGTGTATGTTCCAATGTTTTGTGAGTAGTTGTGGAAATATGGAAACCTGTGAAGTATAGTATTAAAAAATCCTCCAGATGGCGCCACCATCGTTTTACTTTCCAAAATTGGTGATGACGTATGTGGTTAATAATGGTCAGCAGAGGAATAAATCAAATGACTGTAGTGGTCATAACTGCTACGGTTGGTTTGTTTCTGTGTAGGCATGGATAAGTTGGTATGCATCAGTAGGCTATGGGTGCAGTGAGAGTATGCCTCCCCAGCTGAGGATCTAAACAGTTCTACTTTAGGGAAACGATGGGGATAAAGTTGTTGGGTTTGAAGGGTGCAGTTCTAATTATGTTAGGAGCCTCTGGGGTGTTGTTATAGGTTGTTGTATGTAGGCACCGTCCGAGACTTGATTGGTACACATCTCATATGTTTAGGTGAATACCCTGTATGGGATATGGCGAGAGTTCCGAGCGGATGTCCTTCACAAACCCCTCTACCACAGACTGCCCGAGCCCCCAGCCATGAGGGACCGTCTCAAGGAGGAGATAAAGTTCTTTGTGGAGACACTCCAAGAGAGAGCTGATGAAAATGGAAGGTATATCTCAGAGCAATGTAATCTGTAATCTGCCAATATATAGGAGTGGTAGAAAATTCTTTATGTTAAGGGAAGACTGTTATAAATGTAAGTATGTGTTCTGGTGATTTGATGGTAAAATCAGATCATTTCTTGATGCTAGTGTATACATATTGTACACACATTAACATACTTTAAAAAAGCCTTTTCACTCCCCAAGGGAGAGTAGCCTTTTCCATTGGTCTGTTAGCACGTGTCTCCAGTTGTTTTCATCTCAGTTCAATTTTTTCAATCTCCATTGCATTTCCTTGTATCTTTTAGATATAAGTGTTTGATTTTCATGCCACTGGTAGTTCAGTCAGTTCAGCATCTGGTACAAATTGTTTGGAACAGGAAATTCAACAACTGGTGACCAGTTCATTAACATTGAACTCATAAACCCGGTTTTGATCGTTAAAATCTAATTGTTCCTTAATCGTGATCATTGATCAGTACATATTCACTGGTATATTACTGAAATAGTGTCATTGTTGATATGGTGATGTTTTTTTCCAAATTGAAAAGGTTTATATTTAACAAAGGATTTTCTTTAATGGTGATATTCCCAATAAGCTCACAGTGTACGTGAAGTGGCTCTCTGATAAAAAGTTGTCATGCCTACTTTAGTACATTTGCTATTGTCTTATATACATTATGGATTACTTTCATTTCAGAGACTTTGAAAAAATCCTTTCGAATCACAATACTGACACTATTGACTATGCATTGAATCAAAGACGTAAGTGCCAAATTACATTTGTCTGCAAAAAGGTTTTTGATAAAAGGCAAAACCTTCTTACATGTTATCCTTAAATAAAAAAACTAATCTAAGTGATATAGGATATATTGTTTTTTACTTCTACTAATTGTCACAAATAATTTTTTTATGTCAAACTGCATGAACACTGTTCATGAGAAATTTGTTCTTTAAAATAATTTGTGCCATCTGTTTAAAATATCACGAGATATAACTTAATAGGGCTTGCAAGTGGGTCACGATACATGGCGTGACTCCGCGCGACTAGAGCTTATTGGGGACTAAGCGAGACTAATTGGGGACTGGACACAAGAATAATATTCTAACGATGGATGACAGTTGTAGTTTCCGACTGATGAATACTAGGAAAATCAGTTCACAAATATCTTGTGTTATACGTTTCTTATCTTAAATGTCCGATTTAATATTGAGTTTACCACACTATCATAGACACATAGCGATTTACGTAGTGCAGATAATCGACACGATGCTAGGCTGTATGTGTCTTTTACAGGATTTGCGTTTTACATTGCTGTACGTTGTGGTTTCGATAAGCACTTATATCAGACAAGTTGTCTAAATGCACAGAATCATATCACATGTATACGTTTGGCCCAAACAGGTTGTACAGCGCGAAAACTGGCACTCTTCGTTATTAGTCAAGATCGCCAAACACAAGTACTTGCCGCTATTGCCATGGCAACCACCATAATAATCGATTAAAATTCATGATTTCCGTGATCATTGTCACCGGCAAAATGTTCCACTGCTTCTGCTTGTAATAATCCTTCGGACAATATAACTGAAATACGCTATTTCGGGACAGTTCGATTATTATGACCAAAACAAAACAAAGTCCTATATGTTAACATGGAGTATATGGACCTCCTGCCCCCAGCCTCGTTTTCGCGCGCGAGACTTGCACGCCCTATAGCCAACTACAGCCGTGTGTTCTTTGATTCACCACTAGGTCCTGGCAGCTCAGGCTATAACTCTCGGCCATCAACTAGTCAGAGTTCCCACGATGGCAGAGAAACACCCCTCATCCGAATGACACCGATGTCAGACAGGTTAGTAAATGCCACGAACAAGTAATGATCAGTTATCGGTTATGGATGTGGCGCTATACCAAATAAATATATTATTATTATGTTATTATTTCGTAATGGCATGGTTGCTGTTCACTATAACCAACTGGTTGCTGTATGTTTCCATATATATATATATATATATATATATATATATATATATATATAAACATTAACGTGACCTGTTCTGTTACCCAGAATCCCGCACACAAGCCAGGGTTGGTAATAGCTAATACAGAGACGAGGTTCAGTGAATCGACTGTGGTCTTGATTAATGAACCAGCTAACTCTTGTTTACTATTTAAGCCTGTTGTATACCATTTGAATTTTTTTGGGATGCAACCCTCAAATTGCAAACAGTGTTATATGACATAATAGTAAGCCTAAAACATAGTTTAAACTATGTTTCTTATTAAACAATCAGATGTGTACAAAGCATTAAGAACATTACCCTGGTACATTAACAATGAAGAACAGACAAAGTTGTGTTTGAAGTCGATTTTCACTTAAAATTTAAAAGGTCAATTGGTAGAGTAACATGAAATAGTTGCAGTTTCCAGGTATGCTTGTATATGTATGTATATATATATATATGTTATAATGTGCAATAAAACACAGATAGATTGGATGAGAAGAACGATTGTTCCTAGAAGTTCAACATGCATACTTTTATATGGAAGTATATATTTTCAAATATATATATATATATATATATATATATATATATATATATATATATATATTTTTAAATGGTTAAAACTACCGAAAATGTCCCCAGGTAATTTTTTAAATGGAAAAAATTACATTTCAATGTATATCAGATAAAAGATCATGCATTTGTACATTTGTAAATTCTGCTCTCTTTAAGTGGTATATATGACTAACATTAAGTTATGGATGATTGGTACATGTGGTACAATTGTGTGATCGTGTCTTTCCTTTCCTGTAGGTCTGCACTGACGGATAAAGTAGAGGCGATCAATGATAAACTGAATGTTTGGAAACTTGACCAAGTGAAGCAACATCTCAGGTAGAGTGGGTGAAATGAGTATTTAATCTGCATTCCATAGCAAGTCAAGGTAATAACTCAACATAGGATCAAATGAAAATGGCCACTATTTATTTCTGACATTTGTAAATAACCAGAAACTCTGGTTGAAATATTTATGCCTCATTTATCTAAACATCAAAGTCCACATTATGAGTATGAACAATACTAAACCAATATGAAACAATGATCTACTAATTACGTAGTATACAAATCGCATCAATATATCAGTTTCTTGGCTGATACAAATGAAGTTAATATCGGGCTATTACATGCACTCACGCATGCACGCACGCACACACACAACACACACACAATACACGCACGCACAATACACACACACACACACACACACACACACAACACACACACACACACACACACACACACACACACAATACACGCACGCACACACACACACACACACACACACACACACACACACACACACACACACACAACACACACACACACAACACAGCACACACACACACACACACACACACACACACAACACACACACACACAACACACACACACACACACACACACACACACACACACACACACACACACACACGCACACACACACACACACACACACACCACACACACACACACACACAACCTCATGTACATCTATAAAATATAGCCACATTTCACACAACTCTATGTAATGACCTGATACAGGTCTGCAACCTAAGACCTCACTAAGTGACATAAAAAAACAATGCAACAGAATGTTGCCTTAACATTGAGGTGATGGGCAGGGAGGCAGACATTTTTTCTCATTTTATACAGTGAAACTTGGATATGTGATAGAAAATATGGAATTTTAAAGGCCACTGGACAAGCCAGTGTTGAAATGTACTTGTCCGCCAAAAATATCCGTTGCCTAAACACATTTTGAGGGTAATTGAAGCCTCAGAAGAAATGCTCGTATTTTTATTTAAACTCTCTTAATGGGTATAATAATAAAAATATTTTTTATTTATGCTCACGATGTTGTTGATGTTGTCAAATATGTTTTTCAGGGACACCATGTCTGAAGAAATCAAAATGTTGCTAGCAGACGTTGAATTCCTTCAGGTATGCACAATACACTAAAATTACAACAACATACTTCAATTTGGCATCTTGGCAACAGGACTCCATTGCATACAGGAACAAATACACAATAGTTATGATATACCAGGAACATTTCAACATCCATCACGTCACCTGTTACCTAGCATACAGGTTCATCAAGCCATCAAAAATAAATGTAGAACACTAAGTCTTGTAGTAGTGTCAGGACATTGTATATTTAGTACAAATTCTGTCCTTGTAACATTGTATTTCTCTGCTACCAGATCGTAAGTGCAGGTTGAATAAGTGAGAACTGCATTTGGAAAATATTTATTTATCAAATGTCACACCACAATGGTAATATAATATAGATAGTTACTAGATACATTACTTATGTAAATATTGTTTTTAAAACAAAGCTGGAATAAAATCGGACTGAGGCAAATGCTGTGTTCTGGATTAATACGTTTTGATTCAGTGTATTGATAAACTTAAATGCATTTGGTGTTTGCAGGGATGTTTGGAAGACGAGTCTGACCCTGGCTATTTGTCTGCATCGCTCGAACGAGAACCAACTTTGACAGGTTCATATTTGTTTCTGTTCTGTTTCATTTCTAGAAATGATGTTGTGTGTTGTTGGTAATGATAATTTATATTTCCAAGATGTAGTTTAGCATCCGGTATTCTAAATAATAACCCTGATATTATGAACAACTGAAGTTTAAATTTGTGAAATTAATCCTTGTAAACACCAGTTGTTGTGTTGTCCATGGCAATAGCCAGGTGCTATCAATAATATTGTGTTGATTAGATTTGAAGGAGGAACGCAGTGCTTTAGAGAAGGAACTCCTCTCCAGTGATATGCCAGTGCCTCAGGCACTGCGGGACTACAGCAAACCTCCAACTCCCCCCAGGTAGGTCATGACCCATTTTCATCTGAGTCTTCATTACCGATTCCAGGTAGACAATAGCACTTTTAAATAAGAACCTACCTGCCTACATTTTAGATTAAATATCCCGTTTTTGAAGGTTGATACAATTTTTGTGATATGTTCTGTTTGTTAGTCACAAAGTCATTATAGAAACTTCTGTGTTTGCGAGTGTTTCACAGTTACACTTGGTTGCCTTAATCACTGTTGCTGAGAGTAGTGAACTATACTGGTAAAGACAACCCAAAACTCGAGGCATAATTATCATACAAAATGAATTCAATGTAGAATGTATGACGCGTCATACATAATACGCTATGCAGAGATTATAATATGTGTTCTCTGTTGTACTGGCGTGTGTCGTTGTCACGGTGGGTATCAATGGCGCTCGTTTTGCAGCAAGCCGCTACTGGTCGGTCCGTCTTCTGGCGGTGTGAGATTGCGTGCGCTATCGACAACGTCGACCGCGTCACTCGTCCAGCCTCACGCCGGCCCCTTGAAGGCATCCCACAACATCGGCGCCCATGCAGACGGCACTACTCCGACTACACACGCACCCAGAAGTCCCAGCACACTCGTGACGCGTTGTCGGATCAACGTGCAGCCACCGACTCACGTCACAATACGGACTGGCTCGCTGAAGCAGGCCCCTGCTGGCGCCGTATGTCATATAGCTGCGGTCGGCGGCGCCGGCGAAGGGACGATACGCTTCCCCGAGTCAGCAGGGCATATTCCGTCGCCGCCGACGTCGGCAAAGTCGTCGGCGGCATCGTCAGCGAACAGCCGCGCAAGTAGTCGCTTCAGGAAGATGGTGTTATCGTGTCGCGATGACAGGTGAATCGCCGCGACACCCGTCTTCCTTTGGTGACGTCAGTGAGACGGAAGGACGAATTAAGACGCTACGTGTACATAATAATAGTAAACAGACTTCAAATGCTCAACGATGTGAAGTGAAATCTGCGTGTACGGTCGAAGGCAGAGTACAACTATTGTGGATATTAACTTGTGTGCTTATACCAGTATTTTGGTGCGAACAAGTGGATGCATGTTATGGATGTGTTGTTGTTTAACTTGAGGTGATGTAATTAACCAGTATGAAGTAATGTCCTCTTGTTTTCCTATGTGCAAAGGGGAGCTCTATGCTAAATTGCAAACTTCTGTACTGCCTCGAAACCACCAATTTCATACAGTTCATGTATACCTGACAATAAGAGTATATTCAAAATGATTTTTACCAGTTATCATTAATAAAAATGTAGCACAGTGGTATTTCGAAGCAACCCAATCGGTACAGGTAAATTTGCAAAATTGTGTATATACAGGGCTGTATAGTGTTTATTTAGTTTCGCTCTTCACAACAATGATTGGAACCTTGGCTCCGTCCGTGTTCCACTTATATTGTATAGTGTCCAATGGATTATGGTGCCAACTAAGAAATATGCAATGTAATCTGTTGTTTACTGTCGGCAAATATATCGATGTGCTGACCTGAAGCTGTGAGTATAATATTGATGCTATAATAAGTAACACTACAGTTACGTAAAGAGAGGGCATAGTTAACATTAACTGCATCCAATAAATATAAATAATATATTCAATAAAGTCTCGTGTGTTGGATACATTAAAATGGTGGCTGTTTATAATTGTTTCGTCACAATGACAGTATATAAGGTTGTGAAATTGTATAGTCATGACGCCTTCTAATTGGTTATAATGCGTAGCGTGCGCTTTTAGTTTGAAATGCAAGATTTTTATCCATAGATGTTTGTAATATATATATTACTAACTGTTCAAATGCGTGCTTTCTTTTTTTGATAGTGATCAACTTGGCAATGCCAAGAAGCATAACGCTACCTTATTGACTATTTGAAATAACGCTACCTTATTGACTGAGTTCTATGCATAATGTATACGTTACGGAATACATGGTTATGGCCAGTGATGAATACACAAGCAGTACAACGCGAGACATTGACGAGAAACGCAACAGCCGGAGCTGGAAATGTTACTGTGAACCAACGTTGGAGTTGGACGAGCTGTTCGACTGAAGACCCTTTGTGCTTTGTACTTGTTTGTTCAGTCAACAGGCGGCGCTCCTTAACCATTGGAGACTCACTGTGTGCTTTATGAGATCGCTGCTATGTTATTTAGTTTCATCTACGTGCATGTGTTGGCTTTTGTTGACCCTAAGCCCCTAGTGCATACCAATTTTGCGATGCAGTGTACATTTCATTCAACAACACCTATGGTATATATTTTACCCGTTATTATGTTACTGGAAAGAACGCTATCTTTCAATTACAGTGTAGTCGTTTTATAAGGAACACTGGAATTGGTTAAATTTCTCCACATGTCCAATGTTCCCTATATCCCCGGATATATATCGCAATGCATGCGTGCTTGGCGATTCCAGAGTGGTTTAGGAATACTTAGAGAAAGTTCACATGCGGCTCTGTTTGCACCGTTTGGAGGAATATGCTATTTTTGCTGTATTGAAATACAGATGATAGCCAAACGAACGTATGTCGATAAATACATTTATTTGCCAACCAGTGCGTCGTGTCGTCTACGTTCTAGTACAGTGTATGGTTTGTGGTATACGTAAGATCACGTAACAGGGCTGTGATGTGAACTCGTCAGTCGGCTAATAGGCCCGTGTGTTGTGTCGGGTGTCTGGCGGTCGATGTCTTGTCTTTCACGTGTCCAGTGCCTATGTCCTTTTGTCGTGTCCGGTTTCGCTGAAACAGTGGTGTCGGTACATGTTAGTCTCGCATGTTGTCGCTGCTTTTGAAAGTGCTCATTTATATCGTAAATAGGATTTCGCGAACTCGAAAGTTCACGAGCTCACCGGGATTACATTTATACAACTGGGTCAAGTACGGGTACGAAGTCGTATTCATGGTATAGATGATGAGGTGGTTCGAACGCGGTATTAGTCCCATCTGAGAGTGGACCCGCAGTAATGGTGGGTGGTCATTGTCGTGGTCAAGGGGCTGCTGAGTACACAAGTAACAGGGCATACTCATCGACCCGTCAAAACGTGTATATCTCAATTGCCGCGATGGCCATTTATATTCCATGTACACTGTCAAGTTTCGTTTATGTCGAATTGTAGTTTAGGCCAGTTGTAGTAACACCTCTATGTTATGTTGGTCGGCAGCGTGATGACGGCGATATTACTTCCTGGGTTTGTGCGCATGCCTATATCTGGCAGCAACAAACTTCAGTATACTGCGTAAGCCGCGGGATGTATGACTGCAATGATGTAATTGATGTAGAACTACCACACCAGTATACAGATGTTAGGTCTACTTGACTACGACATACCCTACTAAACCAACGCCACGTATGTATCAGCACAATCTGTGTTCCTAGATGCTCTTGTCCCGTGATTCTAAGAATCAACTCAACTTTATGCATCAATTCAAGGACATTTTTGTAATTAGACACCAATCCGACCAATACATATACATATACATATACATATATATATATATATATATATATATATATATATATATATATATATATATAATATATATATATATATATATATATATATATATATATATAAAAACAACAGGCAAATCTTCACAATACGTCGAAAATCTTAAATGTGACGAAGGTTTATACTGTTAAAAGCTTGTAAAGTTAATGAGAACGATTACATTATTCGTAAATCAAACTTTGGAATAATAATTAAAAGCGTGGGCCCTGTATAATACATACACATCTAAATATATAATGATTCTAGACAGTTGCTTGGACAGGTAGGGATTAGGCTTTGCAAGAATCTGGGGAAATGAGTTCCACAGCTAAGATAACATAAAACACTTGGAAGGTTCTAAAGGCATCATAGACGTAGGTCAGTTGTTTTTGTCTCGAGTCAGTCGCACTTACTCCGCGAGATTGCTGTCCCGTGGTTCCGTAGGCGGCCTTCTTGTGACGGACGACGCGACGGCAAGCATGGCTCTCTGGTCGGCGAGACTCTGACTGTGTCTGATGGTGCGTGACGGACGGTCCTGGCTGTGTATGATGGACCGTAACGGACCGTCCGACGAATGACAGTTGTGGTCGCCACTCGGCTGACCAGGATGCCGTCTGTCGTCGGAGTCCAGCAGTTTCCGTCTCAGACCACCTGCGAGAATACGACTGGCGAATGCGCGCTCGGAGAAACGAAAAGTAACGTTGTCGTTGCTGACAATGTTCCAGGCAACCCATTTTTAAGACGCAAGAACAGGACAGCTATTCCAGAAAATAAACCACTTAATGTTGCTTACTTATCAGCAGGGGTACATACGACAGCCGATGATATAAAATAAGATCGATTTTATCGTTTAAATTCTAAAACCAGTTATGAAAGTGCAGGATTTCAAAATATCATTTATATGTGATGTATCATATTCATGACATGTGTAATGATGCAATATGGGTCATACAAATTTAAATATTAATGACACGTTTGTTTCTTCCTGTTGTACGTGTGAAACTGTTGCCATTGTAAAACGCATAACCTACAATACGCTAAAAGTCTACATTGCGCCAGGCATCGAAAGAAAGGTCCGCCACTGAGCACAGTGACGTCACAGTGTGGCTCCAAGATGACGCATCAAACGTGGCGAATAATCTGGAAGCGAAACGTTGAAAATGCGGCGAATGTTTTGTGCGAAGTGTTGTGATAAAATTATAGGTTTCGTGCAACTTCCGGTGAAAATGGATCTCAGGTCTTAGGTGGTTTCCTCCAAACAGCCGACAATTGGGCTAACGCAGGAGTTGTCCTTCTCTAGAATTAGTGAGTCCACTACAGTTTACATATTTACCCCCTATGTGGGATCTTTTACTTCCTCTGGCATAGACACCAGATAGAAGTGACCATCGGCTTTTAGTGTCTCTTCCGAAAGACACAAGCAAATGTGGGTTAACGAAATTGCCTTAAGTTTCGAAACGGCGGTCGGTGGATCTATGTTCTACTAGAAACAAAGAGATCAGATTGAGTTTGTGTTGCCTTGTGAAGCCAGAGTTTGTACTTTGTCCCTATGGCGTCAAAAGTTCTTTATTTATTACGGTACTGTATATACGATTAGACCCTACTTCTAAAATGTTGACAACAGGTGATATAAAAATTACAATTTAATTGATCCGCACATAATCCTACCAGAGGTATAATTCCCAATCGACAGGGGGGTGACGTTACATTTGTCTAACTGGTCATTCTCACGGCATCTGAACAGTCCACCAAGCATCGCTTCACTTACCGACAGAAACTCGACCGAAGATGCTCGGTGATCTCTTCGTCCTGAGGAATGCGGTGATCGGCCGCTGTCTGTGCCGAATCGTCGGCGACACACACGCCTCCGTCCGGCCCCGACTCGGCACCAGCGGCACGTAACCACGACCACTGAGCACATAGGGAAGCATCACTATCTTGTCATCCGTCTCCCTGTCTCGCTTCAGCGCGCCCGCTTTAGCGCTGTGAACTTCCGCTGTGCTCGTTGGTGAAACCAGCGCTGTGTCGCTCTTGCTCGACGTCGACCGAGCAGGCGTTTGGTGCTCCAGCGCGCCCGGTGCGAGCGGCTCTGTCGCGACGTCGTTGAACGAGTCGCTGCTTAGTCTACGCGCGCACTTCGGGCATCGTAAGTCGTCGTCGCGGTTCTTTCTCTTGAGCCGCAGCAGCGCCAGCTTGCGCTTGTACGACGGGTCCTGACAGATGACGTGCTTGAGAAGATGCGGCTTGCCTCGCTGGAAGTTCGGATGGCTGAACTCGCACTGCACCTTCAGCCTGCTCTTCGGTGACTT
>JAODUO010000203.1:267500-275000 GCA_025642075.2 Ridgeia piscesae | reverse complement strand
CATCCTCCGGGGTGATCCGCAATCCATCCATCTCCGTCTTGGTCTCCGTTTTTCCTATCATGCCAACAACTGCTCTTACTTCGTTGTTTTCTTCCATTCTCTGCATGTGTCCATACCAGCGCGGTCTCATTTATGTCTGTGTGCGTGCGTGCGTGCGTGCGCGCGCGTGCTTGCGTGCGTGTGTGTAGGGAATTGTGAACACAAAAGCCGTCAATAAGTTGGATCAGTAGTATTTATTAATCGTAGCATACAAAGCAAAATGTATGATTGTCTTAACAGTGCAAACGTGCTGAAGTTATGATCATCAGTAATCTTTCATTACAACTATAATTATAATGAGACAATATATGATGCATTAAAATAGTAGTTAGTTAAAATCCACAACCACAGACAGTACAGATTAATTATTATGTATCATATTTTTGTTAGGCAAATGTTTTCTCAATTTTTCAAACAATAATGATATTATTGCCACAATGCAATTGTCCATATTATAAGAAAATGCCGTTGTTAGATAGTGTAAATGCAGTTATGCAACATTACTGATAGAAACGAAACCAAAAAACGTATACATAAATAAAATTGCTTATCAGTGGCCCATATATTCAAAGTGGAATCCTTGTTGTACTAAAGCAAGCCATTTCTCATCTTGGTAATCAAGAGTGGAATGTAGAAAGGTACATTAAAACGAAATAGTAGCTTACAAAGAATAAATATTGTAAAATGAAATGTCAATAATTGTTTCATTAGTCAAGCATCTAATAGTTTCACTGTTATTAGACAACAATTACATAGACATTACATCAATCTATATTAGCGATACAACAATTATATAGACATTACATCAATACCTATTAGTGATTTAATTTCAAGTAACGTTTTGATATATGATTGCAAGTGTGGTTATGGTGTGCTATAGAAGTTTAATTTAAAATGATTACACATAATTAATTGGTCGACTTCTATACCACGGTGATTATAAAACTGCTAAGATGTAGCCCGTGTAAACCGTCACGCAAAGTACTTCCTACAAAGTTTGCTATTTGTTAAAACCACCGCCAATGCAAACTAGTTATGACCTTGGTTACTAACACTAGGAATAAAAAAGATGTTTGATTAAAATACGCAATAGTCAGTTAAACACCATAACTACAACCGTCACAAGCTATTATAAAACATAGACGTGCTACACTTAATAACGTGTTATTCATGATGATCAATCCCAAATTTGTCACATTATCACACCAGTGCTTGACATAGTTTCATTTACGAAACATCTGTTTACTAATTCAAGAGTGCAATTGTGATTAAAATGATTTAAAATAGCTACTTTAATCGAATACCTATTGTTATTTTACATAATCAGTTTGTCATGCAATATGATCACACAATGTTGATATACGTCTAGAAACGTCTGGTTTCTGGCATAGGCAGGCATAGTTCCAACTGGCTGCTGGTGGAGTTATTTGCCGGCATATTGCAATTCAACAGTGTACAGTAGGATCTATCTCCAAGCAGTGCTTCGCCAGGATATCCGACGGGAATCGCCGGCTGGTCAGCACAGGACCGGCTGGGCTTCAGTGGCTTCAAGTGACGTATTGATATATGATTGCAAGTATGTTAGTATGATTGCATGTATGCAAGTGCTATATAGTGTTTAATTTAAAATGATAACATTATTCATTATTCCACTTCTATACCACGGTGAATATGAAACTGCTAAGATGCAGCCCGTGTAGACCATCACGCATTGTACTTCCTACTAAGTTTGTTATTTGTTAAACCACCGTTAATGCGTTACATTTAGTCACGTGTTATTCATGAAGATAAATCCCAAATTTGTCACATCAGTGTTCTAATTAGTTTAAATTACGACACATCTGTTTAATTAATCAAGTGTCAATTGTGATTAAAACGATTTACATGGCTACTTTAATCGAATACCTATTGTTGTTTTACATAACCAGTTGTTTGTCATGCAATATGATCATATAATGTTGAATATATATATATATATATATATATATATATATATATATATATATATATGTATGTGTATATATATATATGTATATACATACATAATACATACACACATATATCATGCGTGCAACATATGCTGTTCCATACTAGTGCAACGTTCCAATAAATAAATTCTTGTGTTAACCCATCGGGAAATTATAAAATATGTGATCCGAGAACTAAAGACATACTCATAGAACCATGTTACTTTAAAAAGAAGCTACACACTACAGCCACAAACACATAACCAAATGAATATTTAGATACGCCAAATACGTTATCGTTAGGTTAGTTAGAGTAGTGCACCAATGCTTATATATGTGTTCATTCGTAGGTCCAACTATGTGTGTGTTCATTCGTACTTCCAACTGGCTGCTGGTGGAGTTATTTGCCGGCGTATTGCAGTTCAGCAGTGTACAGTAGGATCTGTCTCCACGTGTCCAAGCAGTGCTTCGCCAGGATATCCGACGGGAATCTTCGGCTGGTCAGCACAGGAAGCGGCTGGGCTTCAGTGGCGTCAAGGTATTCAGACACTACGTAACCAAGCCTGCATTGAAAATATAAACACAGATTATTGATATGAATAAGTAAGGTTGCACTGCGGTTAATACTGCTATACAGCATGAATTATCTTTGTCCACTGAATTGGCCCATGATTGTTTTATATCATTTAACATTAACAACAGAAGCAATCGCGATCGACTTGTGTTCTTCTTGTTATCCTAATTACACACACACACACCACACCACACGACACACGCACGCACGCACGCAGGCAGGCAGGCAGGCAGGCAGGCAGGCAGGCACGCACACACATGTCGCTTTTGTGCTGGTTTATCTTAAAATTGCATACTATGTGTAAAGACATTTCTGTGAGACGAGGAATGTTATAGATAACCAGGTATATGTAGATTCATTTGGAATTTGTATTTGAAGGATGGACGGTCTCAGAACGTAACTTTAGAGGCGTGGGTGGTAGTGCAATCACTGCTTAATAGAACATGTCACCATGGTTGCATGATCACAGCGCCACGGTATATGTTAAATAATTTAATAAACTTCGTCATAATCGGCATTACTTAGAGTGACGTTTATCAAATCAATGTAATGTTTTTTTTCATCTGATTTACTTCATTAATTGACATTTCTGCGTGAAAACAAGAATTTGGTGCCTATTATGGAACGTTTTTATTTTACATACAGATCAACATGTATTCTTACGGGTGGTCTTGATTGTCGATGTAGTCCTCCGCATTTGGGTCTTGCTTCACCGTGATCTGGAGCAGGCTGCATTCGTATATTGCATAGAGCAATAAGTCCACATGGACGTGTTCCAACAATGCACGCAACTGCCGAATCTGTTCGTCTGTCAGTGTCTCTCTGTATTTAGCTTCGATGTCATCGAACGGGTCCTACAATAGCGTACAACGAACGTAACAAGATATCGCTACTGGCACAGTGTTTTAGCACAACAACTATTAGTTTGAATAACTTGTCGAGTAAAACACAACTTTGAACACTGTATACTGCTTTGAGCATTTTCACTTAAGCATAATAATTATATTTATTATATCACTGCTAGGTAAATCCGATTTATTGAGGTATTTAGAATACCAGGATATAGGGCGCTGTGGCCGATTGGTTAGAGTGCCGAACTTCGACCGGATGGACTGAGGATCGAATCCGGGTGCCGGCGGTTGGTATTTTTACAGCCATCTTGCCGAAACGTGCGCCATTTTGCCCTTCCAACCCGCAATGGCCGGCGCGGAAGGGTAGGCCTACAATACCAGCATACAACGTTCTACAATGCCAAGGCTCCTAGTCCCCAGCGGCACCAAACAGTCTATGACACAGGAGACGACTCAGGTAAAACATAACTACATGCATGGGGTACTAATGAATCACTAAAATGTGATCGGGATCGGAGAAGTAAGATGACGAGAGGAATGCTTCACTACCTTACAAAGCAGCCACCTACTATATCATTCTGGACAAACAACGGCCAAGCAGGAGTAGGCTTTCTCATAAACAAGAAATGAAAATAAAATAAAAAGTTCTAGTGAGTGTAAACAACATCATCCCCAAAGTAACAGAACTTGTCCTGCGCAAAGCAAGGCGCTACAAACTGAAGATAGTGCAGGTATATGCAAAACCATCACAGAAGAAGACAAATAGTTTCAAAAAACGACGTGGATGAGATATTAGAGAAACCAAACCACTATACGATAGTTTTGGAAGATTTCAATGCGCAAGCAGGGCAAAGAAAAGCCAAACAGGAAACGTCAACGGGCAAGTTTGAGTTGAAATGAGAAACGAAAGAGGCGACACATTGGTACAACATCAAGAAGGTAAAAAATAATGAATACTATGTTTCAGAAGAAAGCAGGAAGGCGATGGACGTGGAAAAGCTCAAACGTTGTACCGCAGACCGAAATTGCTTATATACTAACAAACAGGCCAGACATCGTCACAGACGTAACAGTCATCAGCCAAGCCAACACTTGAAATGACCACTATATGGTTACGGGCAACATCAAACTTGACGTCGAGGTAGAAAGGAAACAACGAATGAGAATGAAGCTACCAAGACTAGATACAACACAAAATAGGAACAAAGAAAATCGAATTCCAACTCGAAATGAGAAACCGATGCGAGATACCACAAAAACTGGACGATATCGACACATTGAGCGAAAGCGACACATACATGATCCAACAAAGTGCGACAAGCGTATCCCAGGCAATCAATAAGCCGCTGAAATCGAGGATATTGTCACTAACACGAGCCGTGATGACGAAACGACGAGAAATGGTGTAGCGAAAAAGGACAACGATAAACAACGAATAGAGTATGTAGAAAATTAGAACTATGTAAGATCACCAAAAAGAAAACAAGAGAGGACATCAGGAAATACAACCAAGAGATCATATGAGAAACGATCGTGGCATCAAAAAGCCTAAGGAAAGTCAGAAGTACGCAGAAACAAGGCTAAGGCGACTGATTATACTCCGGGACACTCAGGCTGAAGAAATCCATGATCAAGAACATGGAACGGTATAGAACAGAGCTACACGATAATGAACGGAGTAGTACCACAATCCACAGTGACCCAAACTATATACCAGAGATAACACCATGGGAGGTGGAAGCAGCACTGAGATATATGAATATTGGGACAGCCTCAAGCATCGATACATTCAAAGCAGGAAAAGAAGCCATCTCGAAGACACTTGCTAAGCGGTACACTAAATGCTTACCAGAAAGGCAATTAATTACCCACAGCGTGGATGAACGCTAAAGTGATGACAATCTTCAAGATGGGAAATAAGACAGACATCAAGAAATACTGACCGATATGTCCGTCATTATACATCTACAAAGTACTCACAAACGTACTAACAAAAAATACTAGAGAAGACTCGACGGAAACCAGCCACGAGAGCAAGCTGGATTCAGAAGCAGATGCTCAACGATAGACCATATCCAAGTCGGAAACCGATTGAAGGAGACGTGTCGAGAATATAATCTCCTGCTCTGCATCGCGTTCGTCGACTATGAGAAAGCCTTCAACTCAGTGCAAACTCAAGCAGTACTGTCTTCGCTTCAATAACATGGGATGACAGAAAATGTATACATCAAACTCCTGAAAGACATCCACTCCAACAGCTCGTTGACACAAAAAAGCAACAAGATTAACATCAGGAGAAGAGTACGATAAGGAGACACCATATCCGCAAGCTACTTACAACAACACTCGAAAGCATATTCCGAAGACTGACTTGGAAAACGAGAGGATTGAGTATAGACGGTGATGATGGATAAAGACACACCAATATACACTGTATGTCAACCCACTCAGATAAAAAGGCTTAAAGCTATGTCTACCTGGTACTGCGATACAGCATCAGAGACAAAATCATGACAAGGATATTCAAAGATGAATCCCGACCGACTAGACAGCATTCGCCACGCACCGCGACATCTTCAAGGGTAACACTATAACTTATGCGTATTTCCAGCAATAACACATGGCGCAAAACCATGGGCACTCACAGGCTAGGCAAAGAACAAACTAGCAGCTGCACAAACACAGATGGAAAGAAGTATGTGAAACATCACATAAAATCTATGTTAAACGTTTGGGTAAGAGAAATCAAGTGAGAAGACGGAAGTAGTCCTGGACAGGACACGTCAGCAGAATACGAGATAATGGAAGGAAATCGCGTATCACCACCTGGAACTCAACGAAGGGAAACGATCTAGTGGAAGACCGGCCAGACGACGGAGAGACGAACTAGACGAGTATAGGATGGACAGAGGATAGCGCATTATAGACATAATGTGGAAACAGTACACTACGGCTGCACAATGATGATCTACTTATAATTTAAAATATATGTGTTATTACACCCACGCGCCATGCACGCAACGCACGCACGCACGCACGCACGCACGCACGCACGCACGCACGCACGCACACACGTATACAATAATAATATGACTTGTTGCAAAAAGGTAATATAACAGTGCGCAGTGTACACTACCTGGCCGTGTCGTGCTAACAGCTTCGCCCGTTCGTGGGACATCAGCAGCCACAGTGACTTGACATGTTTGAGACAGCAGTGCTGGCGTGCCTGTTTCATACACAACAATCACGGATTACTTATAACTGCAAAGTCAGTCTGTTTTACAGTATTGTTATTATCTAGGACACTTTAGTGGTTATGCCACTGAGAGTATGGTAAATTGGCTGATGACGTGCGGTAGGAATAACAAACTCTCTCGTACTATATCAACTACAGTAAAAATCAAAAATTAAGTTTTTAAACAGCGCAGTATCCATCATTAGGATTGCTCAAGGCACTTTACAAGTTCTGTCTGACAGGCCTGTGCCGTCGAACTCCATCTCGACTTAAGCACGCTGCAATTAATATGTGAAGAATAAATGCCAATCACAGCTTATAGCTAGGTTTTAATGCATACAGCTGAATGAAACAGAACAACGTAGATTGACCGAATTTCCATAACGCGAGAATTGTCAGCATCACTAGAAGTAGCATACCCGTTTTGTTGAGACAATGTCATGCAACATTATTTGGCATTGAATATTGCATATTTATAAAACCTAGTAAGAAAATAAATAAACAAATTCGTAAACAAGTGAAATAAAGTTTACAAGTATTTACAATGGTCAATGCACGTGGCTCAATCAAACAGGCAATACTATCTTAGCATCATGTGAGATTACCTGTTGGCTGTGAATGCTGCTTCTCATACCAAGTGTTTTGATCATGAAATCCACTAGTGGAATATCTGGCTGACCACCAACGGAGACCAGGAATCCAATTGCGATGTCAAGTTGTGTCAGTGAGTTTGTCACTTCGGGCAGATGCTGCAGTTCTGTCTGTATTCCTTTCTGTGCAGCGCGACTAAGTGGTGTCTGTGGACATATGGTGGCAACGTATACATATTATAAG
>JAODUO010000203.1:210000-262500 GCA_025642075.2 Ridgeia piscesae | reverse complement strand
TAGAATGCAATCTTGGAAAATGTAGATAGGATGACGTTCTTTTTTAAATGGTGTCTGTAAATTGGTGACGTAAGCCTTACGTAATATTGTATAATTGTGGTATTGAAAGTAAGCTCTTATTGGCCGATAGTAGTAGTACCAAAGAATATACGCGAGAATGTTATCAAACAATTAACTACTGTAGTTATTCCAGGAACGTGTACAATTGTTAACATCTTGAATGTATGAAACAGCATGTAAATTTGTCAGGAGAGCTGGTATGCAAGTAAGCTCTTATTTGCTGATAGTAGTGGTGCCTAGGTATGTATATATGCGAGCATGTTATCAAACAATTAACTACTATAGATATTCCGGGAATTTGTACAATTGTCAACATCTTGAATGTATGAAACAACATGTAAATTTATCAGGAGAGCTGGTACGAAAACAAACAATTACAGCATGGTAACATTGCATTTACAGGTTTACCTACGTCACCAACACTATTATGCCATAATTACCAAGTCTTTCGTCATTCACGAGGGCGCTGTTTGCGTCATGAAGGCGCTTGTCCAAACCCTGCACAAAATTATAAACGTTCCATTATACACACACATATATTAATACACACATACATATATTATAATATATATTATAATATATATATATTATTATATATATATATATATATATTATATATATATATATTATATATATATATATATATATATATATATATATATATATATATATATATATATATATGCAGATACATACACCATTTACGCTAACGTTCCATCTAATACTTTCAAACTTAAACAATAATTACAATTTATTATTAAGGTTTGTATTTTGAAATATATGGTTTAAATTAAACAAAATGTTGAAGAAGTTTAACAAATCAAATTATTAATTCAGATTAATGAATTATGTGATATGGCAATATAGAGGTATGTGACAATTTACTCAAGAAGGAACACTGCTGATAACATGCACTTACGGTCAACATTGGAATAACGTAGGCATTGGTAAACGCCACCTCCCATTCCTGTCTTGCCTCCGCACTAAGAAGTTGTTCCTTGACACGAACTCCTAATATAAACAAAACCTTGGCATGCTCTTATGCCGATGACACTGACTCAACAGCTATATGTCGATGTAAATAAGTTTGTATTTAACGTGGAATAAATAAAATACATTATTTTGGATTTGTACTACATGTATCGTTCATACCGTTATAGGTGTTTTGTTAAATTGTTTGGAGATCCGCTTCCAATTCAAAACATGTTACTTAGCTTGTCTTTTGAAACTCTGCTTATGTTTGCGTCATGTTATGTATGAACACTTCGAAAAATATAACAATATGTAAGAGCGGCAACCGGATGGGACATTTTGCAAGAAACATCAGAAAACAAACCTGTTGCTGGAAGTACGTCGATGAATTGGCACATGAGAAGGTTCATCAGCAGAACACAGTCGTCAAGACTTTTCCCCACAGCATTGACCAACACCTCCGTATCACAGCAGATATGCTCCCAGAGAAACTGGGACACATCGCCAACATCCAAACCCGGTTTGATCAGCAATGCCACTTGCTGCAAAAATCAACCAACACTATTAGTCTCTTAGTACATATGCCTTAAGCGCAGTGCGTCTGTCCGGGACAAAGAGAAATTGACCAGAGTGGTCAAAACTGCTTCCAAAATAGTCGGAAAGGAGTTGTCCTCTGTGATGGTGCCATACTTTGATGGCATGTTTCAAATATGGTACGCCAAGAATATGGTACGCGAGTGCAACGTGCGGCAGGCTATTTATGGTAACTCAACAACTCAACCAACGCAAATGGTTAAAGAGGTTTAGGAGATTGGATGTATCACATGGATGATGTGTTCTTATTTCACCTTTTTTTCTGTGATGTTTCAACCGCTATCACAATACCTCACCAGTTGAATACAGCTAGATAGCATCACGGTAGTCATTTCGCATAATTCGTACTTCATGGACAACATGCATAGAGGTGACGGCCGGTATCGACTGTCTCATAACTACGACGACCCCCTTAAGCGCCACACGGACCACAACCCCGGGGCACACACCGGACTAAATCTGATAAACGAGTACTATTTTGCCATCAGTTTTCTGGTGTAAACTACTGATAGCTGTCGAAACTTCACAGAAAATATTTGACTGTGAAATAAGAAAACAACTTATCCATTCATCCATCTTAACCTGCTTGGTCGAATCTTTTCAATTAGCCCTCCGCTTAGGAAATTTCTGACATCAAGAAGCTACAGTATGTTTCTAATTTACCCTATAAGCGGCTTATATTTGACACACATGCCTGTCTTTCCAACCCGGGCTACGCGGGATAACTAGTCTCAAATGTTATATTTAATACAGAAACAACACCGCAAAACAGAGCTGACCTGTGGGTTGTTGTTGGCTCCAAGATACATTGCCATGTGAGTGAGAAGGCGCAGTATAGCTGCTTGGGCTGGAGAGAGTTGTCTTTCTGGGGCGGGCTGCCTCGATCTCTGCCTAGCAGGTCCAAGATGATGGCCAATACTTCTGTCTTCCCTGCATTGCATACAACATAAGATTGTTTTAAATGGTATTAATGTCCTATTTCAATATACATGTATATATATATATATATATATATATATATATATATATACACATATATATACACACACATAGGGCCTATACGGTGCACGATACTTCTAGCTAGCTGGTAGTCCGTCATTATAAACAACTATTCCATATTCCTGCGTTATGTTTTTACTATTTAAAAGGACTGCTCTTACTAGTCCGAGCTGTAAAACTACTCGTCCCGAACGATGTATAAATATATATATATATATATATATATATATACTTCTAACATACTGCTTTTGTTTTTGTGCGCCACACGTGAAATGTTATGGCATATCAGAACAAACATTCCTGAATAAGTCACGCAAGCATTTCTGGTTGCAAATCTTGAATCTTGAAATGAGAACCTTAGTTTTATTTTGAAGCTGTTTAAATGATAAAGGTCAAGCTCCTTGAAATGATGTATCAAACAATTTACACCAGAGGCCTATTTAACAAATAATCTGGTGGACTCAATGGCACATTACAGGTTTCAATTACATCTTGCATTTTTATTTCACGTTTCTCGGTTCAGGTACTGGGCAGTACGTGACTGGCTAATGCTTGGTCACCAATGTGCGAAATGTTTGAAAATAAAAGTCAGTGACGTCACATGAGGACGCTAGTGAAATGATCCATGTGTCGAGGTAAGTATACTTTTCAACGGATGGTTCTATGACATGCATTTGATGTTTCTATAATTGATATCCAAACAATATGTTTGCATAGGATGTGGGTGGATATTATGCCAGTGATATAATTTTCTTAATTCAAACTGAAAGGACATTGCGGACACATACCGCGTGATAAAATCGAGGATGCTGCCATATTGGATTTATGAAAATAAACAATAATCGTAAAACGCAATTATAGGCACTGTTATCTTGAAGCTCCCACAGTTTAATGACATTGGAAACAATCAATAAAATTCCGATCACAATTGCATACAATACTATATTCAAAACATAAATATGATGACGGCTGTATTGGATTAATAGAAACTACTGAATGGCCAAACAAAATATTTACTTCGATTAACTGATGGCACGAATATTAAGAATAATTGTGAAATCCTATCTATGATTCGTCATACGTTCAAAATATTAGTATGGAGGCGGCCATTATGAATTTATAAAGAAATTACAGTATCAAGGGTGCTGTCTTATATATGCAACACAACAGGAGGTTAACTATGCTCTGAACCCTACAATGAAGTCGTTATTGTCACGGCAACTTCGTGTATAAAATACTGCTCGTTTATTGGACGTATAATCTTGTCAATGAGAATTATATCAGCCTTCGTGATACCAGGTTTTAGTAAAGTAAATCTTCTACTTTTAGACCAAGTTTTGAGTAAACCACTAGTGCAAATACCCAGTATGTATTAATACCTAAAGGTAGCCTTTGTTTTACTTCATTTAATATGGGTTAATTGTAAATGTCACATATCGTATAGTCACTCTAAAATAGGTCTGACATATCAACATTACTAACTCTGAAACGGGCTTGTTGCCACTCTCTGGGGTGTGTCGCGCTCCACCAATAACTGCACCACAAACGTTGCAGTTTCCAACTGTTTGCGGCTGACCACACTGCAAAAGGTAAAACCGCACGTCAATTAGTGTAGCACAGTGATTCATATTTGTAACTGCAGTCATTCACATCAAACACACATGGCAGCGTTTCTCTCAGCACAGTAAAAGTGACGCTAAAGGGAGATTTGTGTAACTGGGATTCTAGTCCGCAAGCAGATGTCTTGATGATAATTCCGCCGTACATGTTGTCTGGATCGTTACACAGTTTGCAAGACCAGCTTTGTTCAAGATACTCATGAATTATGCATGTAACAATATTAGGAAAAGATTTATGGACATTGATTATAATATATTTTGACACTCCGTAATACTGATACAGAATGTCTCATCGTAACGCACCTGCTTTCAATTGAACTATGGTCTCACCACCAACTAAATATGCTATGAAATAACACTGTGGCAAAATTATGATCTTCACAAATAGTTTCGGTAGCACCGATAATGGCAATTGACTAGAACCAGAGCTAGAATATAATTAAACAGTTGAAATAAACTCTGAAAGTAACACCACACTTACGTCATCAATGAAGTATGGATGTCCATTGGGACATTCTAAAAACAAAAACATGCAACTTTTTATGACGACATTTAGTAGAAAAACCGACGAACATGGCAGTGGGTTTATAAGCTGAGCTATACGGTTATACATTATTATTACGTATGGGTGTCACGGACGAACATACACCATAGAAATATGGCCGATGAGCATTGGACATATAGTTAAATAGTGTTATTAATATTAAGAAGAAGAAGAATACTTTATTTAATCCCCGCAGATAAATTACAGCTCAGCCTGCTTTATTGATTGATTGTTCAAAACAATATAAAATACAACCACATAACCTAATTTATACATACAAATCATGACAGATAATCAACAATAAGCAGGTAGGAAGTCAACTGCTTAGGTTTCCTTTTCTTAATTATCAACAAAACATGTATGTCACGGAATACCTTGGTGGAATTACGCTGATGCGAGCATACCAGTCAATCAAAAAAATTAGTATAAAACATGATAATAAGTGTTTCTCGATTAGCTATGCTATTCACAAATATTAATACATACTATTATACTCGAATATGCCACTATATCCTAATTGTGCGTTTTTACTTGTTAATATGTTCTCTAGATGTATTGTTTCGTCCGTCCATCCGTCCGCCTGCTCGTCCGCCTATATATATATATATATATATATATATATATATATATATATATATATATATATATATATATATATATGAGATGGAGTAATCGTACTCGAGTACATTACCAATTTTTTTCATATGAACAGTTGCGAGCAAATATATTTGACAGATGCGAAGCCCTGGATGAGATAAGAATCCCCTAACATTTTGCTTTGTAATTTTAGAAGCCATGCCACAGCCCCACCTGTACTGTTTGCTCTGTCAGTATGGTGTGAATGACTGGTCATGGTTCCTATTGTCCACCGTTCCTACATCCAGAATCCTGACTGGATCTGGGCGGTTAGCTGCTAAATCCCTTTCTAATGTGTCTAATTAAGTGCAAACTGTAGATGTATCTACAGAGGTAAAAGGAAAAATATGTTGTTTGTTATGTTAAGCCAGGAGGTCCATAATAAAATGCCTATGTTGCCCTCAGAAGAGACACTGCTAATCATTGCTAGGATCTTGTGGGTTTTGGGAAGAAGTGTGACAGCTCACCTTCAAAGTCAGCCAGGAAACCAGAATAGCCTGGTGCCAGCTTGGAGTGTGACTAATGAACAAATGGGATATTGACCTACGGTCACTGTCAGTCTAGGTGCTAATCCATCCTCTGGCTCTAAGCAAACGAAACTTGTCGTCACTGCAGGGCCATGGAGGAAATCTGATGTTAAGTAATTAGCGCTGTTTGGTGAAGTTGCAGTGAAGGTAATCAGTTTGGCAAGCATAACACGCATAATTGCCAAACATCAAATACAAATGCTTTAAAAAGTATTTAAAAACTTTCAAATACAAGTGTATTTGACCCCCATGTCTTATATACTACATATTTGAATTGGATACTCTTTTGAATATGACCCCCTGCATTTGAAATGTTGTTATTGTAATGTATTTGATCATGTGTATTTGACATTTAAAATAAACAGGACATTTGAAATTATTAAATGCATCATATTTGTATTTGATTCAGAAACCATAACTTAAATTATTTATCCAGCATTAAATGATTCAATCAATACCGGAGAAAGTTGTATGATTATTAATAATAATAACACCTGGATAGTGGATAGAAGTAATCAGTTAGAACACAGCAACAGAAAAAGAATTACACCTAGGGATTCCACGAAAGTCGCCTTTATGTTAGAAACATGAAAGTAATCATGATTACCCGCGGTATATTCTAATGTAATCATACTCGAGTACATTCTAAAGTAATTGTACTCGTACTCGAGTACATTTGTATTGTACTCACTCCATCTCTGATATATATATATATATATATATATATATATATATATATATATATATATAGTATATATAATATATATATATATATATATATATATATATATATATATATATATATATAATTATATATACTGATATTGTTATGCAACATATAAACGAACTTACCCCACAGAATTGGGTTATCTCCCCAATAGTTTCTTGCTACCAACAACAACTTCCTCACGTCATTGATTAAGTCATCGGGCAAAGCCGGAAGCAAGGACTGCTGAAATCATAATAAAATAAAATGTCATTATCAATATTATATCAATTTCAAGGTGCACATGATCAAACGACTTATGAAAATCAATAAGGTGCAATAAGAAATATTATCGTATGGCTTTATACACTAGACAAATATGTATGTGGGTCAGCGTTGCTCTCACCCGGTTGCCTGCATTCGCCATGAATAATATACACATGTAATTATCCGCCATTCAGTATATCTATCCTCTACAATAATATGTAAGCCTTCTATAAAGAAATTAAATTTTGAAGTAGTATTATACTAACTAATAGGTATCTTAAAATTAAAATAAAACAATCAAATACTCTGAAGGCATCTGAACCAGTTATAAAAGGATAATGTAGCAGTCAAACATTACACCCACTGAACCTCACACCGTTTATACTACAGTGTATTCTAACGACTACGAGACTACGCGGCTACATGTTTTGGTACCCAACAAGATAGTCGGGAATGTGCCGTCTTGTCAGTTGTTACTAAGCGGTTGCTAATTGGGCAACCTGCAGATATGTCGAAAGGTAATAAGGCAGAACAAAAATGTTGGTTTATTTTGTATTAGCAATGTTTCAATATGAGTTTAATTCTGAATATATTTTAAAGCACAGTATTAACCAACATAACATCGCACAACATAACTATATTTTACAGATAGCCTGATAGCAATTTTAGTCATCATTGCTATCTGGATTCTGGGTACTGACACCACTGTCGAACATCTGTAGCCCAGGCAAGTGTAAGGGATAAGTGTTCCCATATCATTTCACAGGGATAATAGAGGCTAAGATTTTTGATATTCTTTAAGGAAATACTTGACCTTAATATGTGGCCATATAATGTGTACTGGATAAACAAAATACCTAATTACTAACATAACTTTCGAAGCTATATAGCCGTTGAACAGAATAGCACAACAAAATAATTATGCTATAAACAGCATATCGCCCTGAATCTCGCCCAATCCTGTTGCACATTCTAAAGGCATGTGCCCCCAGCTCCCCAGGTCAGTTGTGACTGTACAAGTAATGCCACTATAAAACATAAGCTGAATATGGGACATTATTGAAAGCATTGTTACGTCAGCTTTTGTGCACGTGATCTAGTGACAACGGCACTAACAGAACAGTAACGGAATCTGCCTGTTTGTGAGGACAACTTGGTTCAAAGAATACCAAGTACAAAGAGGGTAGACCAAAAAAGGATGAATGGAGGAGATAGGTTATACTGCAAAACAGGCTAACAGTGGGGGTTATTGTGTAGCCGGATGAGCTGGGTAGGCCACTTGGTACAGGTGGATGCAGAAATACTAGAAAGGAAAGGAGATCCAGAAGAACACCAAACACACAGGAAACGGGGAACTCCACAGGTTAGGTAGGACGGCCCTGTGAGGAGGGTCATGAGAAGATTTGGGGAAGATGCAAGATGGAAAGGCTATGAATGGACAGCCTGGAAAAGACAAAAATAGAATAAGTGGTTCTGCAAGACTATCATTTTGATATTCATCCGTCTACAAGAAGGAGGAGAACATTGCTACACTGACATAAACAAGAGTTATTCGGTCGTTATCGTCAGGACAACTTCACGGAAAATAACATGCTGTTCGGATTTTGGTAGTTTATTCCCATCATGGACAATTGTGCCAGCGTTCATGATACCAGGTGTCAAAAAACATTCCACTTTCGAGACAAAGATCTGAACAAACTATTAACGTGAAAACAGTACTGTAGTTGCAAACGGTTACTTTGTATTACTTTTTTAGATGCTTACCACCTTTTGTTTCCCTTTATGGTATACATAATGACCTACCTGTTAGAGACCTCAGCAAAACTCTTACATGACCTACATTTATATGTCTTAATAATAGCAAACTATGCAGTAACTATACCTAACTATACCTAAACAAAATTCTAAATGAATAACACTTGGTACACATGTGTCTGCATCTGAAGCTGATCTCAACTTGTTTTATTAACCAAGTGACAGGGACCTGCCTATTAATTGCAATCAAGGCTAAGAATAACACATTACCGTTCAACCAAATACCTTACAACAGGCGGCAAAACCTATGCATTAGGAACTTTTGTGACTGAGAAATCACACTGATATAAAAACCATGAAGCCTTCAAGCGTATTCGCTATATTTAATATTCGACCTTTCGCATTTACAATATGGTGGATATGGTGAAAGGGTAACGACGATAGGCTAACCTGCATTTGGTCGGGATGATCAATCAACAGCATCAGAGGTTGAAGTCGCTGGTTGCCATGGCAACACTGCATAACGACTTTGAAGTGTGTGACCATCGAAGATATCACCAAGTGTCGTGGATCTTGATTGGATGACACGTTGAGATGGACATTGGACTTTCCCAGCTGATTTGTCAACATCTGGTCAGCAAGATCCTGGTCAAAGTAAATGTTAACAACAAGTGTTACCTTCAAGTGATTATTATGACATTCAATTTAAACTTGATCAGTCATTGATGGAAGCTGGCAACATAAACTTTACATTTATCTCATCAAAAAAACTCAAAGAACTAAACTTACAACCTTGGTTCAATAAAATATTTGCTAGAACATGCAGGTCCTACTTCTTACAATAATATTTTATGTTCAAATGTATTTCATATATTGAAAACCAACGGCAAATGAGTAGGAACTTTATTACTTAACATAAGTTGTATGAATTTGCTATTCATCATCATCATCCAGCTGTCGGTCGCGATGCGACAAAGATTGCTTCAATCACTTGACTATTGCTCTCCATTTATCTCTCTGCTGTGAGAGTGATGTCCATGAGTCGGTCTTTATGTCTCTCAGCTTCAGGTTTCTCTTGATGGTATCCTTGAACTGGAGACGAGGGCGCCCTCTCTTTCTGTGACCACAAGACAGTTGAGAGTAGAGAATCTGCTTTGGTAGCCTGTCTGGTGACATCCTCATGATGTGTCAAGTCCATCGGAGATTCTTTCTGATCAGAAGAACTTCCTTAGATGGCAGCCTTATCCGTTCGAGTATGTCCTTGTTTGTCACTTTGTCCATCCAGGTTATCCTCATGATCGAACGCAGATGTCGCATCATGAAGGCATGCAGCGTTTTCACATGTCGTCTGTACACTGTCCAGGCCTCGGCTCCGTATAGGAGGGTGGACAGCACGATTGCATGGTATATCTTTCATTTAATTTAACCCGCATGGAGAAATGGTGTTGTTCCAGAGTCTCTGGTGTAGTCGGATGCACTAGCCTTGGCCATCCTCCTCTATATTTCATCATCAATGCATCCATTATTTGATATAATGCTTCCGAGGTAGGTGAATTCCAGAACAGAGTTCAGCTTGTATCCATCGATCATGTATCCTCCTCTCGGGTTCTTGTAGATTTGGGTTGGTACAGCCCCTCGCTCTTCTTGATGTTAATCTTCAGACCGAACTTCTTTGACACATCGGTGAAAGCATCTACTATTTTCTGAATCTCTTCAGCAGAGTGTGCAACCAGTGCACTGTCATCTCCGAATAGCAGCTCTCTCATCAGTATCCGAGTGGTCTTGGTCTTCGCTCTGAAGTGTGCAATGTTGAATAGGTTAGCGTTCTGTCTGGACTGTATGTAGACGCCATCCCCCACGTCTCGGAAAGCCTCGTCGAGCATTGCTGATAAGAAGATGGCAAAGAGCGTGGGTGCCAGTATACAACCTTGCTTGACCCCATTTGTAACGCTGAACGATTCTGAGACTTCCCTTCTAACACTAACATTCGCCATCTTTCCGGTATGTAGAGCCTCGATCATAGTTGTGAACTTCTCTGGGTATTCCCACTTCCTCAGTAGCTGCCATAGCCCGGTCCTTCCAACTGTATCGAACGCCTTACTGAAGTCGACAAATACCATTTACAGTGGTCGTTCCTGCTCAATGCACTTTTCTTATAGCTGTCGCAGAAACAATATCATATCCACGGTGCTCCGGTTACCTCTCAAGCCAAATTGTGTCTCCGGAACTACATCTGGTATTATGTGGGTAGATAATCTGTTGAGGAGGATCATGGTGATCATCTTGCCTGGTATGGAAAGAAGGGAGATTCCTCTATACTTTTCACAGTCTGTTCGATCACCTTTCTTGTAGATGGTTACAATGTTGGCATCCTTCCATGCTTGTGGTACTGAACCCACATCCCAGACATTGGTGATTAGTTGATGCAGTCAGCTGAACTCTTGATGCAGTTGATGCAGTCAGTCTCCTCCGTGCTTCCATACTTCAGCAGGAATTACATCTCCCCCAGGTGCTTTGCCATCTTTCAGGCCGGTGATTGCTCTAGCCATCTCAGCCATGGTTGAAATCTCATCAAGGCTTGTCTTTGTAATGCGCTGCGGGATGTTGTCCAGACCTTCGTGATCTATGTTGCCAGGGACATTGATTAGTTTCTGGAAGTATTCACTCAATCTTGCCACAACTCTCTTGCTATCAGAGAAGGTCTCCATTCCATCTGTTGATTTCATGTGAACAGGTCCCTTCTTCTTGGGTCCCCACACTTACTTCAGTCCATTGTAGAAGCCCTTCATGTAGTTTCTGTCAGCAGCTCTCTGCAGCTCCACTGCCTACCTTTCCCACCAGTCTGACTTCAATGCACGGGTGCGTTTTTGTAGCAGTCTGCAGGCATCTTTGTATGCTGCAGTGGTGGATCTAGTGCTCCTGGTTTGCAACATTCTCTGGTGGGCTTGGTCTCTTCTGCTCATGTAGCTCCTGGTCCTGGTGATTTCTGTCTGGCTTGCCAAGATATGTCTTGGCTGTGTTGTATACGACCTGCTGCAGAGCAGCCCATTCCGAAGTTGGTGTTGAGCTTACATTCTCTTCCCACTGGGCGAGAGCACTGTCCATCTCCTGCTCAAAACTCTCCCTATGGCTGATGGTACTTAGTTTTGCTGTGTTGAGCTTGGTCGGCTTACTTGTCCCTTGCCTGTTGTGTTTTGTCGTATTCTGAAAGCCACTTTTGATTGCAGCATCTGGTGATCGATCCAGCAGTTAGCTTCACGCATGGCTCGGGTACTGTGGATGTCCATCTTATCCCGACACCTCGTTATGATGAAGTCGATCATATACCAGTGTCTGGAACGAGGATGCATCCAAGTGGTCTTACATTCATCATTCTGATTGAACATTGTGTTCGTCACTATCAGTTCGAACTCAGAGCAGAGAGCCAGTAGAAGCTCACAATTGGAGTTGCATTTCCCAATCCCATGTTTGCCCTTGACCACTTGTCATTGTCTCTTCTTATCCTCGCAATGAAGTATCCTATCAGCAGTAGCTTAGCATGTACGAGGGATGCCACTGAGCACACTTGTCAGCTGGTTGTAGAAGGCCTCCTTGTTTTCATCTGGGTTTGTCATTGTTGGAGTGTACATGCTGATAATTGTAGCAAAGTTGTCCTTGCTCAGAGGTAGTCTCATCGTCATGATTCTGTCACTTATTGGCCGTGGCATTTCTGTCAGCTTTGTGACGATATCCTTTTTGATAGCAAAGCCCACTCCGGCCTCCATTCTTTCTCTTTTGGGTTTGCCACTCCAGAAGAAAGAGTAATCCAAGTCGTTGATACTACCAGACTGTGAGAACCTTGTTTCACATAGCGCGGCGATGTCAATGTTATATTTGGCAAGTTCCATTGCTACTAGTGCCGTACGTCTTTCTGGTCGGTCAGCTGCTTCTCGGTCAAGGAGAGTCCTGACGTTCCATTGTGCAAATCTCAGTAGTAGTTCTTCTTCTTCCTAACTGATTTCCCACTTTCGACGGAAGATGAAGTCAAGCAGCGCGGTCCTTGGTAACCCGGGCGACGGCCGTTCCAGTAGGGTGTTTCTAGCAGTTGTACATTTCATGGAAGCTGCCAGTAAAAAGTGTTGAAGTGCCGCTGGCTTTTGCAAGTTACTAGCGGCTCTCTTTCGCGGAGCAAATAGAGGTCTCACACCAGCAAGAACATGTCAAGACAGGCGCAAACTATTTGTCCCTGCATTGGCTGGTCGAGAGATATTGGGCATTCCATACATTAACCACTCTGGTTAGGGTTTGTTCCCTTAGCCTATTGCTGTATATATGTACAGTTGTACACACACACACACACACACATATATATTATATATATATATATATACATAGGCACATTATAAAAATCGGTTAACGCCGTCACCTACCGTGACGCACTACCTTTATCAAACACCTACTTCGTGTGGATGGATGTACGCAGAGCGTGCGCAGAATCTTCCAAGTTTATTCAGGGTCTGCAATATACACATAGTAACATATGTTTAAAATATGGACCAAATGAATTTTAAAACAATGTGAATGTTTTGTTTAAAAATAAAATAAATATAAATGTCGCAGGCACAACAATGAATATGCAAATACTGGATTAGGCTCATTAACCATAATTTGGAAGCAGTAAACTTTCAACATTTATACTATATATATTTAAAGGAACATTATATTTCAAAGCATGGCAATAACAGTCTCTGTACAAGTTGCACTACTTGCTAAGTATATCTGCAGTACAACTGTGAAAGACGAACATTGGCCATTCAAGACAATGCTATGTTAAATAATGTTATGTTATATAATGTTGATTTGCAGATGCTACGGTAAAGCTTACCTCCATTGGTATTGCAGGTTGTGTGTCTGTCAAGGCACCACTGACTGTCACTTCCGTGTAGAGAGCCAAGAGGAGACTCCTCTTTGTAGTGGTGTCATCCGGCATCTTCTACAACGATATTCAACAAAAGTAAAACTACCAACATACATAATGATGAATGAATGAATGAATCACGTTAATACATTCCGTATACAAGAGTGTATGCGCTATTGAAATACGCAATGTAATACATATTTTCCATTATATAAATGTATACTATAAAACAATTTACATATATACCTTGCTGCATACAATATTTGTTTGCGAAAGCGTTCCTCTGCTATATGATATTTTATACTATAACTATAGTTATATTATTAATGTGTTGATTAATGATATTAATAGACTACATCCAACTGGTGAAGTTTGCATGAATGATCAAAACCAATATGCTAATAATAAAAAAGCATCCGTTTAAAATAAGAACATAGTGAATGTTGTTCGTTGTTAGCAAGAACCTGTAGTAAGAATGATTTACACAGGAACTTCATACCTCCAGCACTTCGTTAATGATTGGGTCGTTTTCCCTCAATGCTGCCCAAGTGACCTGCTGGATGGCATGTCGAAGATGCTTGTAGTTCTCTCCGATCACCACAAATCTGTCGACCATTTCATTGTTCTGCAAGTGGAATACAACATACTTTGCTGAAACAATGATTCGAGACTGAGAAGGCCTCTGTCGAGTATCCTAGAAACAGTGTTTACAACTCTATTCAAACTGAGCTTCTCCTTCACCATGATTAAAAATTATTGTGACTGGTTACAGAATAAAATGCCAGCATAGTGTGTGTAGTCAAACCAAGTGATCTCAACCTTCTTAGAAAGTACAGCCACTGCTGGGTCTTTTTACCAATAGTATCAATATTTAACTCCCATTCAAGATTATTAGAGATTGTAAAACGAAGAAACTTTAAATGTTGGACGCGCTAGTAGACAGAGTAAATGGTGACGATAGGTTGTCACATATTTTCACAATCAGTGGTCTGTTCAGAGACACGAGTTGTGGGACTCTGCCATTCTGTATCTCATCAAAAAGGTTTGAGGGGATAATTGTATTAAAACACAGCTATAATCATCAACAAAAATGATCCTAGCATATGTATCGGGACCATCTAGATACTGAAAAATATAAAACAATCCTAGAGAAACAGCGTCGTCAACATATCTGTATACACGACACACAAACTGGAATCGGTCAAGCAGTGGATGGATAATTGATTTCAGAAACTGCAGGACCAAGCGCTCGAGAGTCTTCATGATTACAGAGGTCAAGGCACCAAGCCTATAATCATTAAAAAAGGCTGTAGATTTCTTGGGAACAAGGTCGATAGTTGCCTTTTTGAAGCAATGGTGGATTTTGCCTTCCAAAAGAGACACACTGAATATGTTTGTAAAGATACTTGAGCGCTGGCTGGCACACTGTTTAAGCAAACATTGAGATATGTTATCCGGGCCAGCAGCCTCGTTGCTGTTGCGGCGTTATAGACTAATTGGAAGTAAAATCACAAAGTGGGATACAAAGATAAATTGTTGTCTTTATTGTTATGTTATGCCCTTACATGTGGAGTGATACCCACATGTTTGGAGTGACACCCACCCTTTGACCTTTACCAACTGGCAGCCGTGCACCAGGCTGGGTGTGGCAGTTACTGAATTAGTTGTTATTGGCTATAAAGGTTTTCTAATAATAGGATGTCTCTTGTCTGTTCTTATGATGTGCACACAACATATTACTACAAATATATATACCATGTCAAAAAAAACATCCATCCATACAAATCGCGTTCATACATAAAAACTGACTTCATACCATTACGAATAACAACAAATACACGACACGACAGCGCGTGCAACCCGTCAACTTGGGTTCATGTGGTACTGCATCACGTAATCATGCATTTCCTTCTGGGCTTTTAGCCACGCCTACAACGGTTTCGAAAACGTCTCGTGGTCGATGTGTACACTGAGTAAGCGGCCCCTTACTACGTCTATTTCAAAAACCAAAATGGGACATGAAAACAGTTTTGGACAGTCAGTACGATATAAGAGGTATAATTTATACCGTATAACATTATTTTGCAATAAGCCACGAACTGATCATGTCGCTTTAAACACCCCCTAATCGCTGCAATCAAAACAGCCATGAAATGTCTCCACCGCATTCACTGACCACTGTTTCACAGTTTACATGGTTGGTTTAACACACTTAAATATTGTCTGTAAGTCGGCACAAAGTAAACCATGGGATGGTTCGGGTGACTCAGTGGTGCGCGAAGGATGGAACGGTATTGATATACGTAATAAAACGAACTCGTTCAGTTATCTAACGCATTGCTACTAAAACAGGCCAACATAACGCACCTGGGCATCTCTGACATGTTGGGGTATTACCCATCTGAGGTGTGGATATTCAACAACTTTGCGCAAACTGTCATGTCCGAAGCGTCGTCCCAACTGCCGCATGAGGAACAGTCTAAAACACATGCAAACACTACAATAAATGATTGCCGCACTAGTCAAACCAACCTAAGCTATTGTTTATATCAGGTACAAGTGAACAACAACAAAACAGTCCAACAAAATATATGTATTTCCAATTATATATATATATATATAATTTTTTTATACATATATATACAAAATTGGAAATACATACATATATTATATATTATATATATATATATATATATATATATACATCTATATAAACATACATACACAGATACACGTATATATGTGTATATTATGTATGTATGTATATATAAATATATATATATATATATATATATATATATATTATATATATATATATATATATATATATGCGGATGCGTCACCATACTTATTTTGTCAATTACAAAACCGGTGATTACTAAAAACAATAATTAACTGAGTGCCTGCGGAAAATTATTGCAGTGCATTAGTATTATGTTTATAAACACATATTTGATACGCATTTGTATTCTCATACCCTGGCCAGCGAAGAGGTAACTCGTTACAAAGGGTTTCTGCCACGTCGAACATCCTGCGCACTTCCGTCTTGTAATTGCATCGCTGTTCTTGCACGTACAGCCTTTCCATCCAAGTGGCAGTCAACGCGAGACCAAATCGTGCCAGTGCTATTGCCTCAAGTTTGTCGACATGGACACGTTCAGCAGTGATATGCACCTTTGCTTTGGTTATGGCATCTATCGCCATCTTCAGTTGTTCGATCTCAGATTCCACAAACCTACTTGCTTTGTTGTTGTACGAATCCTAGCGAATAATCATAATACCATCAATTCAAGACCAGGACACACAATTATGCCAACACAGTTGGGCAACAATAGGTGTGTATGTCAATGAGTTTGTTTGTGTGTATGTCAATGAGTTTGTTTGTATGTGTATGTGTGTGGGTAATATACACTTACGTGCCGGCATGCATGTATGCCGAACATCGTTACTTATTTAGTTATATGCCCATCATATGAGTGTGGAAGAAATACAGTTATCAAAGTAGATTTAACAAGATTTTAAAAAGATTGCCACCTAGAGATTCAACTCTAGATGGCAGGTGGACTAGGAAGCCATTTGGCTTATCGAGAGTCCAACCTATCTATCTAAGTATACCCCGCCCATCTTAGGTATATGTCGATTTTTATAAAAATATATTAACACTACTAGCACCTACACAATCAGCTGATAATCCGTTCCATTCGTTTACTGTTCTTTGTGAAAATGAGTAGAACGCTAATGTAGGCGTAATGCTGTTTTATTTTACAGGAAACACATGATTAGTCCTGTATCATTGTCTGAATAAATGGTACACCATTATAGCAGTGGTTAAAAGGGGGCTGAAACAAGCCCTTGACAACCAAGGTCCAAACATAACTGTTAGAGGATATGTGACCATGATTTGATGAACACGGAGCTACTGTATATTTAAAATAATTTTTCAAACATGGATATCATAGACCACTGGGGGCCGCCATATTACACTCAAGCTGCATTTGGTTTACGTCGATCCTATTTACTTTCTTATGTTATTATGTTTAGGCAATGGTTGTTCAAGCGTTTCAATCCCCCTTTACTACAGAAATCAGATGTACCTCAAGACAACTGACGAACAGCAAGCACAGTTCTACTGTTTCAGTTGTGCTTTGCTGCACCATCTGTTTAGCTTGATCAAAGTACTGCTGCAGATGTCCCTTCACGACGTCAACCCTGTAAACAAGAACCGTGTCAACTATATATGTGGTTTGAGAGGTTCTTTGTGCGTGCGTGTGTTTGTGTGCATGTGTGCATGTGTGCATGTGTGCATGTGTGCATGTGTGCATGTGTGCATGTGTGAAAACACACATACATACATACATACATACATACATACATACATACATACATACATACATACATACATACATGCACACGTATACATATATATACAGCAGTACACAACGCATACATAATATAATATACCTGCGTGCACGCACGCACACACACACACACACACACATGCACGCGGACGCACGCACGCACACAAACACACGCATGTATATAGACAACCATACAGTCAGACAGCCATACAGCACATAGTCATATAGTCTGACAGAGAGTTGGCCAGGCAGGTAGCTCTTTGTGTAACAGGTTTTTACTCTTTTGTTTTTTAATTTGGTAGTGGTCGTGGTGTTGTTCTCGCCATACTCACTCTGATCTAAGCAGCAACTGTAGCAGCAAGGAACGGACAACTGGCGTTGTGTCAATACTGTCAAACACGGTCATCTCCTTCGTGAGCGGCTGCCCAGTGTCTCTCTGCGCATGGTGTGTCACGTGATCAAGTAGCCGCATGACCACGCCATCCTCTGGAGGCGAGTCCCCCTCAAAACAGAAGCGCGATACCAGCTCCATGAAGAATGTGTTGCATCGCTCCTTGTAGGTGTTGTACCTTGCAGTCACCTCACTGTAGTTACACAAGAGCAAAACTAACTCATTCAGGTCACAGTTCATTGAAGTAGTATTATTTTAGAATCGTGTGCATTGCTTGCAAAGTAGCACAATATTATTAATATTTATTGCATTACAAGTTTCTTATAACATAAATTTATGCCGCATAAGCAGAATGCAGTTAGACTTAGGTTTCTATTATAGGGCCAGTCTTATCGATACTATATGATAATTCATTAAAACAAAATATCCTGCATTAGCTGTGCACTAAGTTACATATATATATATATATATATATATATATATATATATATATATATATATATATATATATATTTCATTATAGATAGTCGTACATTGTTACGGTCAGGGCCATTTAGTAATACCATTACGAACATACTTACCAATTTTCTGCTACAGGAGTGGGAATGTTGTCTTCGTTCCACTCTCTCTTGCAGACTGCACACTTTCGATTCTTAGTGATGTTCATTTCCTTGACACAGTTGAGGCATACGATATGGTCACATGACAGTCGGACTGATGTTTCTATCGGTGACTGACACTGCTTACACATCGTCAACTCCCTGCCAAGTAGGTAAGTATAATTGTGACAGTACCAATATCCATACATTACAAAAGAGGTACGAAGTACATTAATGGTATGACAACAGTATAATTTGTGGAGTAGTTTTATATTACGTATTGTAAATACGTTTCATCATTTAGTAGGGACATTTTGATTGCAGGAAACATTAAAAATCATATCATTTAACATACAATGGTGACATAAGCATTTCAAATAACATCACATTTAAATGAAAAACAAATATATATTTGAAAGACATATGACTGATGTTTGTGGTATTGTAAGTGTTAAGCGTGATGTAAATATGGTATTATAAAAGCTAACCATGATATAAATCTGTTTTCACAATGTAGAAACATAAACAAACTATACGATATAACGTCAACACTTTCACAGTCGACTAAATGTGTTATTTAAGCTGCGATTTCAAAACTAATTGTTGTACTCAACTTTGTGTGGGAAAGCTTAAAGATAACACAATACCTACCCGTAGAAAGATTTGTGGGCTGTCGTATTCGCTGATTTGAGAAACTTTTCAACCTGTTGGAGAGCTGGTAGCTTCTTGAAGTCTTGGTGGTCCTTCAACATCTAACAAGCACAACAGTAATACAATCAATATAAGCAAAGGAACGAATTCTCCACATTCGGGCAGTTTGTATTTTGCTTTTATTTAATAAGAGAATGGCTACATTGGCTTGTTAAAACGTGACACGCATTAACACGTAATTATAGAAGAACAACGCTGAACATAGTTGGACACTGCAATTAACTATATTATTCCTGTCATGCAAAGAATGTACGTAAGCCATTTGCAATGTTGTGACTGTTGCATAGTAGTACTGACCATCCAGAGGGGCATGCATCGTTTCACTCCAAGAGATTCAGTGTCCGTCGTCACTGGACAAACGTGACTCAAGAACAAGTGAACCACACTGATCCTTGTCCACATGAGTCTGCAATAATATGCAGTCATTTGGTTATGAAAGAAAACATTGTCTTCAATTCAGATACAATTGGATTACAACACAGATACTGACAAAGCCGGTTTGCAAATCTGAATAAACATGAATACTGGTTGTGTGTATCCTAGTATTGTATATCAAATATTTCCGTAATGATTTATTTACGTTCACTATAGTTTTTATATGCAATCTACAGATTAAAACAATATTGTTCCATACATCTCAAATGTGATCTACTTACTCGACGTTGAAGCGATGTAATAAAACAACAAATGCAATGTACGTCCCCTATCATTATAACGGGACATATCGAAATATAACGTGCATACATGACAAGGGTGATATCCCCCGGTATCTGAACGAATTATTTTTTATTTGCATATTATAGTTCGACTGGCAATGAGTCAGACAGGTTGCTATCCAGTGACACAGACATCAGTGAGATAACTCGACAACCATTTATGTTCTATGCAGTTAATCCCAAAACATTTAACTTTAGTAGCGAGGCAGAATTATTTATATTAATTATATTTAAAGTGAGAAAACTTTTCTGGAAATATATACGTTTGCTTTCACATGCATTCACAAAACAACAAACTTAAGCATACGACCATCTTAATTTGTGCAACACAACCAGTATTCCAAAGCAACAGTTTAATAATAACTATCACTGCAGAGTAACATAAATTATAATAATTTACACTTATGCTTGTAATTGTTTAAGTACGGGTAGTGTATGACACTGCCCTGGAGTATCGTTAATAAAAAACACATAGTCACAAATACCTGCAAGTGTTTCCTAACTCTATTGAGGCTTTTCCATACTCGACTGCCTTATTCTTGACAAGACTGAGAAACTGTTCAACCAGTGGCTGAAATCTTTGGACAGACTTGATCCACACAACCCGCTGTTCTGCATCATTGAGACATTCGCCCTTTGGGATCAGGGACTTCAGGAGAAGTAGCACTGCTTGTCCATCAAGTGTCTGTAAAAGGGAAGCATACACTGTTAAGAATTATATATTCATAATTATGTTATCAATCTCTGGACTTTATTAATACACAGATAAAACAACGATGTCTCTCTCGTGCTATCGCTCTCGCTCTCACTCCCTGCCTCCATAGCCCCCACTCCTTCCCTGCCTGCCTCTCTGCCTCCCTCCCTACCTCCTTTCCTGCCCCCTCCCTTCCTGTATTATTTCTATAGTTTATGCAGCAGCTAATAATTTCATTGTGGAAGAGGAATAAAATATTTGTTTTATTCCATTTCACAATACATTTATTCACAAGACGTAATGATATGGTTGTTTTAATTTTAGCATGACCACAAAAGGAAAATGCTCATACCATTTCATCATAAGGGAAACAGCTGTCTGAATTTGTGGATAGTTCTTCCAGTTGCTCTACACACTTTGGCCATAGCTGGGCAGTCTCGTCGAACTGACGAAGACGTTGTTGGATGGTCTTGAAAGTGATATGTATCCTTTGGATCGTCAGGTCGAACGAAGGACCATCATCGTCTGGTTTCACAGAAGCATCGTCTGCCTCGTGTCTGCTTCTTGCTTGCAGGCCTCGTGCTGCTGCCAGAATCGCCACTCTGACGAGCTGAATGAATGAATGAATGAATGAATGAATGAATGAATGAATGAATGAATGAATGACTGAATGAATGAATGAATGAAAGAATGAATGTTTTATTCATCAACAACAACAAATAAACATGTACAATGCATGCACGGTGTGGTGCGCTGCTGCTGCTATTGAAAGGGTAAGACTGAAGTCATTGACTTACACATTGGCCTTCTCAAATAAAATAAAATAGATAAAAAGGTATGACAGTATTTAGAACATTAAAAACAGGACAATTGTTGTGCGTCAAAAATATACCCACAAGCGCATACACACACATATCTTTCTAGAGGCAGAGCAATTATGCATAGTTAAAATGAACAGTTGCTGAAACTATGTTCCAAACATCACAGCTGTTATGCCAATAATTGAATATCTTATTATATTATTTTTGGATATGCTATGTATTCTAACAGTAATAATATTATATATATATATATATATATAATCACTGTTATGTATATATATATATATATATATATATGATAATATATATCATCAATGTTATTTACACTGTATGCTTATGCACACGTATTATATATATATATATATATATATACATGACAGTAATAATATATATATATAATATACGTGTATATGTGCATACAGTATATATATATAATATATATATATATATATACACAGAGGTATATATATATATGTAAATATAATATACATATATATATATACACATATTTCTACCTCGGTGTGTATACATGTAACGAAACAAGGTTGTCGGTTACTTGGTAATAATGATACATCACCATCAGATACAGTTAGGAAATCAGGTGTTGTCATCAGTACATTTCACAAGAAAGTAAATGATGTTTCTATCATATTCATGATTTCTGTTGAATCCAGCATCATTCATCTTTTTCTACTGCTGTTATACTTTCCTGATATCCTTACGATCCTTAGATCAGCCGTTTCCAAACAACATTTTGTTCCTAAAACTAAGCTCAGTATAAGCAAACATGCGTTTTTCTGTAGCTACGGTGGCCGTCGTTGAAAAATTTACCAATTAGACCTCGCTTTCGTTTTGTTGTAAATCGGCATTAAATTGTTCCATCTGCGGAATTTTAGTTCAATACATATACGCTAGAATGGCTGCTATTACAAAAATAATTTATAGCGTAGTGTGCACGTGTCAAAAAACTGTTGTTTTGTAGTGTGAGCTGACATCTATAGTTGTCGTTTATTGTTCAATTATCCCTTAAGAACTGATGTTGTGTACCGTACACCGCCGGGCTTAAGTAACCTTTGGACTAGATGAACAACCTCTAGAATACCTGTTAAAGTATGTAAACATCTGCTTTGATGCAAAAGAGGCCAAGTGCATGTTGAACATATCTCTGACATCTTTATAACATTTTATACACTTCATATATATTACACACACACATATATATATAATATACATATATATATATATATATATATATATATATATATGTCGCTCATGCCACCAAACAACGGCTATACCCCCGGATAGGATGACTCGTTCAGAAGGTATGGACATTTCAAATATGGACATTTCAAACATTGAACGTAATTTGTCTGTTTTCATAATGTACCTTAAGTTCTATTTCTGCATTGTTTGATCTGGGTGTGTGCACCATGTGCACAAAATCTGTGAGATAGAGGTTCACAAGCTCTGCCATGCCAAGCTGTTCATCGCCCGTCTTATCAAGAATAATCCCAAGTGGACTTTCCCGCAGAAGTCGGCACACTAGAGTGTCCAGGTCATCTCTCTCTGAAATATATGAATACCGTGAACATTTGAATGAAACATACTAATTAGTGATTCAATGTTATTTTAAATAAATACAACGTTATCTTTTCAGACATGTAATAATTAATGTTCGTTGGTTGCAAACATAACAACCTTTACTCTAAGTCATATTCATGTTGTTAGAATACATATTCACAAACAGCTCCTGCATTGGTTTCTAACATAAATGCCTGGGTACCTGTCATTTCTTCAGCATGATGTATCAGCATATCCATCTTGTCTTTGATAATCCACGAGAATGGCAACCGAGCTTTGAACGCAGCCCCGTCACATCCAGTGGATCTCACTTGCATCTCGGCCAGCTCAGATTTGTCCGTGGACTGCAGGTCTGCGTAGGTCAAAGCCACAACACGTGGGTCGTTCAACATTCGGAGGTACAAGGTGCGGAGCCAGGACGTGCTTGCATCGTTGTCTGATAGGATGTCCAAACCGGCATTGGCATCGGCCAGTGTGATTACCGCAGCCAGCATAGGAGTCACCTTTTCTTCAAGATAATGCCTGATGGCTTCCCTGTTAGGTAAATATATGAGTATTATGCAGACATATTACCCGATAGATTGTCAGAATATATTAGACAAAAACCATAACTTAAGAAGAACTGTATCTCCAAAACTGAAGGATGAAGTTCGAAAAGACATTAGATCAATGAAAACCGGAAAAGTGGTGGAGCAGAATATAATTTATTACCATTAAGAGGATCGAGTGTTTTACATGAAATTTATATAAATAACAAAATAAAACAAATTAAAACAAATTACAACTCACTTATCAAGATCCGTTTATGTAGCAATATCAAAGAAACCAGGTGCGACTGAATCCGTACACCATACGATTGGTTTCAAGTTGTAGTTCAACATTGTTAAGATCAGGATTATAAATAAAATAGAACCTGAAATTGCTGAAGGACAATGCATTTGGTAAACAAAATTAGTTGTAGAAAATAATGGTACAAGTAATGCAATATACATTAACCGAACATTGATTGAGAGAGCATGGGAGATGCAGAAATAGCTGTATACTTTTTTTGTTGATTACACAAAGGTAAGTAATGTAACGACTGTGTTATTTTATTTTACTATTTCATGTATAGGCTTATATTTATAATGTGTGTGTGTGTGTGTGTGTGTGTGTGTGTGTGTGTGTGTGTGTGTGTGTGTGTGTGTGTGTGTGTGTGTGTGTGTGTGTGTGTGTGTGTGTGTATGTATATATATACATGTATATATATATATATATATATATATATATATATATATATACATACATACATACATACATGTGTATATTTATTTTAATAATAATTTATCATCCATATGTACATATATCTATTTTAATAATTTTTTATCATCCAATTGTTGCTACTATTTGTACAGTTACGTAAAGCGCCTGAGAACAATACTATTGATTCGGGCGCTATACAAATAAATTGTATTATTATTATTTGACATAGTTCGTTATGAAATATTCATATACATGCTGGAGAGTTTGACAATGTATGAGAACAATCTGAGAAATACGAGAAATCTCTAAAGGGAACAAATAGCAACAATATGGATAGAGAATGGCATCAGTACATTTACGAAATATAACATGACATACATGACAGGGGTAAGAGCTATCCCCCAATCATTTTATCATTATAGGTTAAGGTGATCTTAATCTTACGTGAATTATACGATATGCCAGGTATTCAAGCAGAACATAAGGGGATAAAACATGACTCATTTACGATGATATGCAAGCAACAAGGTATTGATTGCTGATAATGAAATAATCTACAACATATATATATATATATATATATATATATATATAAAGTGATAACACGTGTACTATATTGTTGCATAGACACCCACATGGATGTGAATCCTGAGCAACATCTAAATGTTCACAACAAACATCAAAGCCACTGAAATATGGTTCTTAAGAATGTAAAATTGTGCTATATTTGACAACTGATTTAATATTAACAGGTAGCATATTCCAAAGAGTTGATGAAGCTACAGAAACAAACCTAGTTCCAATGTTGGTATTAAGTCTAGTGACACAAATTAACCCGGAACTAGTCGATCCAAGCTGGATACGTTTTCTTTACAGGAGTAATAGTACATATCTTAATTATTAAACTGATATGATATTGAACAGAAAGCCAGTGCCAATATTTCAGCATAATTGTTTTCATTTGATATTATCGTTATATGCTTCCCATAGATTTGTTATAGTTGTAGGTAAACAATTAACATTAACCACAGCTGAAATACCAATATATACGTAACCGTATAATTCATAACATATTCAGTGAAGACATTAACCGTTTGAACTATGTGTTTCAGAGCTACGAATGTACATGTACAAGTATCAGAGTGGTTTAAAAAAATTACCATTACCTGAACGTGCCAATTCTGTTGACAGAAACCACAGAGGCTGCTTCGTCGCTCAACCATCTGCGGGCCATGTCTCCAGTCATGGCATTCTCCTCCTTTTCTCTCAGCAGCAGGTAAATTCGCTTTATCAGCACATCAATGAAGCATAGTTCTGAAGGCAATGTCATGATTGTTTTAGGACTTGCATATGACAGCACACGTTTAAACATGTAATGATGCATGTATGTACTTGTGAAATACGAAGTACTATCATAATATACAACTGTAGTTTATGGTAAATACAATAACATGATTGTGGCATGACAAATAATATAGGTTAAAGGTAATTTCTTATACATCGCAGTATTCAGTAATTAAAGACTACTGAAAACACTGCATTCCCTGACACATCTGTTCTCCCTGACATACTTGTTCAATTGAACACCATAAGAAATCTTTGGGAAGTATTCAACCCCACTGTATTTAATTCGCAAAGACTACCCATATACAAATAGCTACCACTGACTATAGGCATATGCTCATACAGTTAAGAAAACTGAAGTAATGTAGATTGAGTGAATTTATCCAAGGTTCCAAATATATGATTTAATTTGGACCCGGGTTTTCTCGGGTGTAATTCCAATCACTTAAATTACTAATCTTACCATTCTCTCCTCTTTTCTTTGGCTTCAGCAACTGAAGCAGCAGTTGCACCCGTTCTGTCTTCCGTTCCTTCGTTGTGTCTGGGTCTTTCAGAATAACGCTTGCTGCATGGACACACTGCCTAATCAGGCTGTCAACACTATTGCATTTAGTGGTTTCGTCTGTACGGTTATCACGCAGCACTCTTTGTAGGCACGACACTGTCGCACCAACATCAGATTCAACTTCAGGCTTGTTGGCCGTGTCGTGGGTAGCAAGACGTAACTTGGCAAACGATTCAGCAATTGCACTCGCTTGCAGCATCTCCTCTTCCACTGCATCGCCGAATAAACTACTGACGGATTGGTCCATCAGAGCCGACAGTGACGGGAGGTTGTCGCGCTGAGGCTGAACATCGTCAATGTGAAACGACTTCCACCTTTCACCCTACGTAACAAGCAAGCAATACCTTCAAATCAAACCGGTCATGATATAAAGGCGCTTATCCGTGTGAAACAATATTTGGCTGCAATATATATTAAGCTAAACTCAGTTTGTAAGGTAATTTAATGATGTTCAAATGGCTACTATTAGTTCTGCATTTGTGTTTTTTAAAGAAAGGTGGGTAGGTGCATGTATATAATCTATCCGTATAAGTATATATGTGTGAGTGGACACGCCATCAGCCTACCATTAGCCATTTGCGTTAAACATTATAATTTGGCAAACACAAATTGCAGCTGAAAGAACAGTAACATCTACCTGGAATCCAAGGAAGCATCCGCCAGCAGTACGAGGAAGCTGAATGACAAACACTACATGTCGCCTATGTCCAGGTGCTGCTGCTGTCTGGTTGAACTCATTTTCGATGTTGTGGCGGGCACATGCGATGAGATCAGCATTATGGTCACACTGAAGCAACATGAGCCGTTCTTCTGGAGCCTTCGCATTCGAGAATGCCCTATTGTCAAGCAACATTGTACAATAATAATAACAACAATCGTTATTGTTACATAATATTCAGTACATAAAAGTAATAATTATGTATTGCACATATATTGCAAATATATATTATGCAATAACTGGAATGAAGCCACCTATTTGTTCTATTCCTCATTCGTGTACTCAAATTGTAAGGAAACCATAATTTTTGAACAGAAGCAGCACCATCATGATATTCTTAATAGTTAATTAATAGTGCATTATATTGTACCATGAAACGAAAATACATGATCGATGCACGTGTGTTAATACTAAATTGCCTTTGAATAAATGTGTAATACAACAATAACAAAGCACCATGACATAACAATAGATTCAAATAAGAAACAGAACGCATAATCTTTGTTACTGTTTATGCAGTAGCAGACATTTGACTGGCACTATAAAGATGTGCAAAGTTGCATAATATTGTAAACGTATTATGTGATATAAATTCACAACAGAACAGTCAGTAATTCCTAATAATTAGGTAATGATATGAAGGTGATGCAATTTGGTCCATCCATTGACAATTTGTTACACTACTACATTTTTACATTAATATTTGTGTTCCAGTAATTTGTTTATAATTTCACACCTGATGCATCTAGAGAACTGCTGCTCTGTAGCGAATGCCTGCAGGCGAACGTGAGTAACGGCCTTCCGTCGCATTTTCAACACTTCGCAAAGACGCTCGATGTCTGCATTTGACAGCAGCTTTGCGTGGGTTGTAACCTGAACAGTAAATATACCAATACAATAAAATGAATGTGCGTACATGTGTGCGCATATTAACATGTGTTTCTTATTTTGGGAAACCAGGTTAACATTAAACTTCTCTTAAGCATACCTAACGTGCAAAGGCACTGAAAAGTCACCTCTATTACGAGAAGTGAACCGAACACTTGTTATCCTTCCTCGTGTAATGTGTGCGGTAACGATAAGTCACTTTCATCTGCTGCTGCGAACGGTCAAAAGCGCTCAGCAAGATTCAAGGACAATTGGTGATATTGTCAATAGCTAACCATGTAAACCACTTTCGAGATGCCTGGAGCCCAACGCTGATACAACTCAACGTTGAAGGACTCACAAAGGCCAAGCGCGAACTGATCCATCATTTAGCATAGAGAAATTGCGTTGTGGGTGTTTCTTCTCTGGAAAACAAAACTTAACAAATGACACACAACTACACATTCCTGGTTACAACATTGTAAACACAATCCATCACCAAAAGACAGCATCACCACATACATATGATCGGACGTACATACTAGAATCGTCACAATGCAAATCACTCACATCTAATGTAGGTGACGCCTACAACCAATTCACCTGTGATGTTTTCGGCATCGCCGTATAATGTGTTATGATTTATTACCTAACTGAATGGCATGGCAATATATTGCCTATTCACTTATATTAATAAGGAATACAACGAATACGAACCATCTTTCGGCATAGATGGGCACAACTGATATTATACAGATGTAAGATGATTACCTGAATGAACAGATCAGCATCCGGCTGTTGTGGTTCTCTCTCGCACAACTCGTGAAACAGGAACTCGTCAAGACTGTTGTGTCTCTGTTCCTGGAAGTAGCACTTAACGTGACGTTGCTCCTCGTGGCTTAACTTTGTCTTCCGTAGCCTGATAACTGACTCTGGTGTGGCACACTGCAGTAGTAGCTTCTGAGCACCACGCAAGGTCTACACCAAACAATAATGAATCGATGAATATGTCTTAATATAGCAGGAGTAAAATGTAAATGGCTAGGCATCTAGAGAGGGTAAAGTCATTTAATGAAATACGTTCTCTCCATGGAGTAATTTGGTGCACACTGGTACAAAGCAGGATGATTTGTGTTGTTGACTGTAATACATAACAAATTGTTTGATAATAATAACAATATAGAAAATTGCAATAATTATACAAGAATGAATTTGTCGTTAAATGTAATTTGTGTTACTGTATCTAAAGGTAACTTTGTGATTAAAAATTAATTGACTACCTCGTTGGCCCAGTTGTCATCTCTTTCGACATCTTCTTCACCTTCGATGTTCTGTTTAGGCGCAGATTGCCTGGACATTTGGAGCACTAGGGAGGCAGCGGTGTCGGCATGATAACCGATGAAAACGTCTGCTTCAGATAGGCTCTTCCAGCCTCTTCTAAATGAAACAACAACCTTTATATCTATGCTGGTTCGAAAAATTGTCATCCAAATGGATTTACATTTCGCTTTTAGCTAATTACTTTGCTGCATGTTTTATGTTGATTGAACAAACGAACAGTGTTGACTATATTATTTATATGTTATACTACTTGAGTAACACTACAAGTAACTCGTATCGAAAATACTTAAGCACAAGTAAAACATTTAAAAACACCATTTCAAAGGACTTGAAGTAAGAGTAAAAATGTTAAAGTAAAATTTAACGTTTCAATGTCAACGTTACAGCTATACTAAAATAACCACATTATCTAGACGAACCTTATTTCAACAACAATCACAAAATAACAACTGTTTATATAAATACGATTGTGTCCTGGCCGGTGAGTTGCCGTGATTGCATACTATTAATATATTTCAACATGGTGATTAGATTCACTCGCAAATAGACACAGATGTATTGTAACAAAAAATTCACTGAAGTAAACAAAATTAATGGAATAAAAGTAATAAAAGTAATATTACTTCAGAATAAAACGTCTTTGTTTCGTTATTAAAACTGTAAGTTGTTACATGTTTATTACTTTACAACACTATTGACGTTTTACAACGATGTATTATTGTACTTCGTTACATGCCCCCCCTGCAAAACAAGAACCACAGATCAGTGGCTATACGTATTATATCACATATAAACCAGATAAAGTGGCGCTGTAACAACCTGAGGGAAACACAGCAAATCCTATCATCACTGACTGCAGCATCATCGTGTTTACTAGATAGATTTACCTTTTAATATATGAAATACATTTCAGAATGTCACATTACAACTAGGTTGAAAAATTGTCATTTACAGAGCATGTTACAGCCGTGCAAAAGAAGTCTCAGCAGCGACTGCACGTTCTTCGAAAGTTACGAGCTTTCTATGTTGATCCACTACTTCTTCTACGCCTTTACCGTAGCATAATTGAGCCTCTCTTAACCTACTGCAGCATTTGTTACTACCCTGCTCTTTCTGTGAAAAACCGTAACAGGCTTCTGAAAATCTCACATGTTTCTGCCAAGATCATTGGTTTACCTACACCAAAGCTCTCCGAAATAATCGACCATGCAATTTTGAAGAAAGCTCGAGCTGTCGCTACCGAGTCTGATCACCCGCTCTCTACGTTCTTCCATGTACTTCCGTCTCAGGAGATACCGTTGTATAAAATGTAAAACATGTCACTATAGCAGGAGTTTTGTGCCGGTGGCCATTAGAATGTTCAATGCTAAATGAGTCATATTGATGTCACCCGGTTGAATTGTTCTTGTGGTGTATACATCTGGAAATTCATTTGCATTTTGTTGAGACCATCCCATATATTTTAGATGTGATCATGAGTTGTAAAATGCATATCCTTTTAAGGACAATAAAGTAAAGTGAAAGGTAATTCACTATTCGGTGGTATACCTTGCAGCCGGCAGAGGAGTGTGAACCTCTACAAACTGGTTGGCCCATTGCTTCAGTTGATTCAGCACCGTAATCTGGCTACTGTTAAGCATCGTCGTCATTGCAAGGACGTGTTTCTCCAGACGGTTGATGAGCGGGATCGGGTACTTCAAGTACACGACTTCCTTCTCCGCAACCACGATCAACCTATAAAATCCAGAATGTACCACTCTGACTGCGAGCTAAAAATAAAGGAATGTACACGATACATGGGTATATTTGTATGTATGTGTGTAATTTATATAATTTCTGGCATACAAAATAATTATACTTCTAACAAAGCTAGTCGTTCACTAATAAGATTCTAAATGGCAAATCATTAACTGATACTGAATGACTGGTTTGATTTGTATTTCTTTGTCAACGAATTGAAATAAAAATGGGCCAAAAATCCACGAAAGCCTTCGGACTATATTGTGATTTTGGTGAAACAGAGTCGCATTACAACTTGGATTGTCAATACAAACTTAAATACATTACTATAGGGTTTTGTTTTGTTTTTTACACCAAAAAAAGGAACACCATATACAAATTGCATTTTTGTTTACATTTTTGGTGGCACAGAGATGCCTATTTCGAGCAAATACAAATGTCATGTATGACACTACAACTGTGCAAAATAAGAAAAGATCCACAATCAGTAGAAAACTGGAAAGAGGCCAACAGAAACGGATAATACACAAGCTATGGAAGATACAAGACGGCGAATACAAAGCTTATGCTAGGCATGGTAAAGTCAAGTTCAGTGTTTAAAAAAGCAACTTGAAAATGTACCTGTTTTTGAGACACTGAAGGCCTCATGGTACCGTTCGAACGATCCAATCAAATAAACATATTTCGTATATAGTGGCAGTGACTTAATATATGTCCATGCCAAATAAGAAAAATAGGTCCCGAAACTGCAGCTGACTAAAAGGAAGGCCCAAATTACTAAAAAGAAGGCACATTTATTAATATAGTTTAAATAGATCCATGAGATTTCATTCAGGAAACAAACAATTTATCTGGTTGTAACATTTCTATATTAAGCAACACATGATCAATCCATGTAAATATATTAGAACTGAGGAAGTATTGAATATGATGAGGATGCTGACATCCTTAAATCGGCAATTCTAGTTTGTTTCAATTAACACTGATACGCTGAAACGTAAATCGTTTGAAACCTCTGCAATATCTTTCTCTTACCTGAAGTCTTCGTGAACCCGACATTTCACACGATGTGTCCCAAGCCCCAAATCGACAAATCTCTGTCCTCCGAAGTAGGCATAGTACTGTGACGGAACAAATGGAACATAGAATATATATATTCTGAAAATATATATATATATATATATATATATATATATATATATATATATATATATATATATATATATATATCGTGCCATAATTACATACTAGCACAACATCAAATACACGTTTGTCATCTTCACAACTATAGTTTGATGTTTGTGCTTCCCGCACATATTAAGTAGTTCTCTCAAATAGGGTGCACAACCACATATATGCCTGCTTTAAATTGGAATGATTTACGTACACTATGTATACATAACATCATGTCTGTGTTTCTCCTTTATCAAGATATTTTCAAAATAATGACCATGACATGATCTTCTGCTGTCCGTCTGTCTCACCCTCTCCCCCATCTCTCTCTCTCTCTCGTATGCCAGGAAGCAAACAGCTGTGGATATTTCTTACGGAAATACCTCAATAAGCATTTCTAACACGTTTTTGAGCAACATGAAATGTCGCTCAAAAACGTGGTAGGCAATTACAATATGGATGTGTTGGAATAATGCACTCATGTGTTTGTGAGAAGGACATGTTTACATTATGCGAGACGTTAGCGTGGCAGCCCATTATCCATCGTAAATGCAAGCACCCAAATAATGATGTTGATTGGCTTTCCCCGTGCAACTCAGTTATTGTTGTACGGAGCATTCTGTCAAATACTGCGTATTCTTTTTTTCGGGGTGTAATTTCTGATTTATTTTATTTTATTACCAGACCATTGTTTCATAACTTGGAAAAACGTATTGCCATGTTGTACCGTACTACTAATTACTACCAATTAGGTATTGCGCCTAACTCTTTAAAAAAATCAATCTCAGGGGCGCATCAATACAAAAGGGTTGATCGATCTTCAGAGTCAATTAACAAATCCAGTTATCATCAGATTGATAGATATGCCATGGAGCTATGGTGTATAGGCAAAGTTGTAATGGTGTTTTTAAATGACGGCGGAATTTAGCAATATTTTCAACACTAGAAGGAAGGATATTCCAAAGAGTAGATGATCGAAGCTGAACAGGTTTTGTTACAGGAGTAAGCAAAGAATGTAAACACGATCGCTGCTTACATAAGAAAGCCTGGTAAGTAATGATACAGATATTAAAGATGATACGATATCGGACAGGAAGCCAATGTAGAGACGTATAGGCGACTTAGAATAAATAAAACGTGGAGACCTAGTCACAACCCTTGCTAAGCAATGTTTAAAACATAGTAGTTTTATAATATCCTTAATAGCAACATTATGAAAAAGCGAATTGCAGTAATCTAATCTACTTGTGACTAGTGCAGATGCAGGTTTTTGCAATAGAAAGAGGCAAATACCGATGAATACGCTGCAAATCACGAATGTGGTAATAACATGTTCGACAAATTTGAGATATATGTTCTCTAACATTTAATTTATCATAACAAATACTCGTAAATTCCAAGTTGAAAGTGCAGGCATAACATGCTGATTAAGAAAGGATATAGGAAAAACAGTTTTAGTTTTCACGCTGCCTCTGTGTGCCAATAATAATAAGAAACTCTGTTTTATCAGCATTCAGCTTCAATCTATGGTCAGTCATCCAGTAAAAACTGTCATCATTGCAATTTCTAAGTTGTTGCAAAGAACTATTAGCATATTGAGTAGATAATGATAATATATAAATTTGAGTATCGCCTGCATAAAGATGATGGTTCTAATGATGTCTATAAATAACTGAACTCAATGGAGTTGTGCACAGTGTAAAAAGTAACGGTCCCAAAACAGAACCCTGAGGAACGAAACACCACACAAAATATTAAGTGGTGACGAAAAACAATTCCCAATTGTAACTCTCTGCCGTTCATAGGCACGTGCATACATTACAAGAAAACGTACGTAGAACCTTACAACCGGTTAAAAGAAACAGTTCTAAAAATATGTCATGTTAAATTTTATAACAAAAAAAGAGACGGAGATGAAGTTAAGATTAGAAACAGGTATATAGTTTGTATGTTATCTTTCGGCAAAGTTTTCGTTTTAATAAGTGAATTTACATGCGCTTGTTTAAAATCATTTGGAAAAATACCTGTCCTCAATTAAATTTTTTAATCAGACCATCTTTTTATCTTTTTAGTAGTTACGCAACTCCATAACTGATGAGGATTTTCAGAGTTACTTGACACTATATTTGTAAATTATTCTGATTGTACTTTCGTCATTTGTCTATTGCAAAAATGCCACTGTACAGAATACCGTAACCTATCTAATGACGAAAAACAAAAAATTGGGATCCAGAATCAGCATATTGACATAAATTGCGACTTATAGCAAAACTACTATGTTTTTTTTATTATACTAAAACACACGCAACCTAGGTGCACTCGCCTGGTTGAGAGCGTCATACAGCGACTCGTATAGGTTCTCCAGGTTGAGCAGTACAATCGTCTTGCCCGTCTCCATGCACACCTTGATTCGGTTTATGTTCCGACACACCTATGGACATAGACAGTGCACAGTGAAACAATCTGCTAAATCGTACATATATATTGTGTAGAACATGTCCAGTTTATTGTAAGATACAACTATATGTAAGAAACAACAAAAGCCAACAGCATACAGCATACAGCAAACACATGCGGCCTATATAGGGAGGGAGGGAGGGAGGGAGGGAGGGAAGGGAAGGGAGGGAGGGGAGGGGAGGGGAGGGAGGGAGGGGAGGGGAGGGGAGGGGAGGGAGGGGAGGGAGGGGAGGGAGGAGGAGGGAGGGGAGGGGGAGGTTGAGAATAAGAGACAATGAGAAACATACCGAGACAGAATGAGTCAGAGAGGTACATATATAGACAGAGAGACAGAGACATAGACAGAGAGATAGAGAGCAAAACATTTTGAAACAATGGCATTAACATCGGCAGCGTGTTCGTTTTAATATTGAGACACATATCGCAGCTTACCTGCGTGTATTCTTGGTCCTTTGGAAAGCTGCTACCAAAAATGGTGATCGTGTCTTTCATATCCATCAGTTGTGGCAGAATGGGGCAGAAGGGAGGAGGAGGGAGGGGAGGGAGGAGGAGGGGAGGGGAGGGGAGGGGAGGGGAGGGAGGGGAGGGAGGGAGGGGAGGGGAGGGGAGGGAGGGGAGGGGAGGGAGGTTGAGAATAAGAGACAATGAGAAACATACCGAGACAGAATGAGTCAGAGAGGTACATATATAGACAGAGAGACAGAGACATAGACAGAGAGATAGAGAGCAAAACATTTTGAAACAATGGCATTAACATCGGCAGCGTGTTCGTTTTAATATTGAGACACATATCGCAGCTTACCTGCGTGTATTTTTGGTCCTTTGGAAAGCTGCTACCAAAAATGGTGATCGTGTCTTTCATATCCATCAGTTGTGGCAGAATGCTCAGAGCAGCATAGTTTTCCGTCAGCAGCAGCAAGTAGCGAGTCTCACTGAAATATACATATGAAATGGCACTAACAAACTGATATATTACTTTTAGTTTTCGTTAGGTCGACGGTTGCTGCGATAGACGGACGGATGGAAGATCAACCTGGTACATTTTACATAATACGGTGTTACGCAAAAAGCCAGGTGTGGCGAATTAAACGTGGTCGGCAGTTGACCTATTTGTTTGGTGTTGCTACACGTGGACAGTACGGAGAGCAACATAGCTGTTACCATATTATGGGTCATTGTATAGCAGTCTAGCTGGTTGCTACGTAAAATCCAAAACAAAGCCTTTGTTGGTTGGCAATTGTAGTTTGTAGCTATCAGAACAAAGTAGGTTTGTGTAGCCAGAGTGTAACAAAATAATGTAATAAATGGTGCTATTGACACAGTCCAGAATGGATCCCGAACAAGTGCTGTTTCCACATTCAGATGAAACATACATTACCGTGACATGAGCCTCGTTTCCTCTTTTAGCAACATATAAGGGAAACGCGTGAATTTTCACTTATTAGAAAACATCATTCCATTCAGTATAAGAAAAGATAAATTATATATATATATATATATATGTATATATATATATATATATATTAATTGATCATTGTTTGGCAGATAATATTATAACACCTACTTGTTGCGGTCATGATATGTATCTCGCCACAGATTCATTCTGATAAGTCCAGCTACATCATTTGGAGGATCATTCGGCTTCCTCTACAAAGTTGTGACATTAATATATAGCTGTCGAAATAGCTGTTGAATTACAATTTACTTCAAACATTTTTGTATTTAAAATTAAAACTACAGAACAGAGGTTGCCCATATAATAGATACACCATATTGTGAGGATCCAGGATACGCTATTGTTCTGGTTTGTTAGATAATAATATACGGTATATTCAAAGTTGTATAATATCAACCAGTATGGTGATATTCAGATAAGCATAACATGTTTACGATCTGCGCACAATTGCACTGTAACAATGCTAACTCTGATGCAATAGTTTACGGCTTATACAAAATATACAAAATGTATGTTATGACATGCAACTACGATCAAAAGCATACACGATATAGCTAATTTTACATTATACAAACTGCACTGCATTTGCATACCTCTTGTTGTTTGTCAACATTCTGCATTTTGTCTGCAAATGTCTTCACTGGATCAATGTCAAGTCGTCCACCAAAGTTGCGTTTGATGGCATGTATCAACTCCAGCCAAGATGGTTCTTGGTTGGATTTCTTTGAAAATGCAGACACCATCTTGATCAGGCTACAAGAAAAACAATGATATTGAAATGTTTAAATATGTATATATATATAATATATATAAATATATTATATATATATACATACATATATACATAAAACGAAACACCACCAGGTAAGCGAAAACCTCGCTATACTTCATGAGAAGAAAAGCAACGGCGATTTCGAAGAAACAGTCAGGCAATCATCGCCTACTCGTCTTGCAGTCACAATCGCGACATTACAATATCAACTTCGCCGTTATCACGCATTTGACAGACATACTTACATGTTACTGGTCAAAATTAGACAGTATGGCGGTGAAGCAACATCACTTGAACAGTAGCTCGCAATGCGCTTAAAAGGTCGCAGTAACACCGAATCCAGACTAAGCAGGATGGCGTCAGAACAAGCCTTCGTAAATAAGGAGAAAGTCGGTTGTTAAACTCACGCTCAACGACGTCACCGGTATGAATGCGCGAGTGACATTTTAGACGTCACTTCAATGACCCTACCATAGAAGCACAGAAAGAATTTGTAGGAAAGCAGACCATACCATAAAAGGTTCTTCGTGCCATCGGCAGACTAAACAGCGGCCATGCTAGCGGGCACGACGACCTACCAGCTGAGTATTTCAAATGTTCGGCAGACCTGGTAGCACATACAATTGTCAGCACAGATTTTTGCTTTGGCAATAGTTGCATTCTGGTCCTAATAATACTGATATTTCGAATGTGTTGTTAATTTCTAATTAAACGTGTTCCATATTGTTTGGATTTTAACTAGTATCGCCCATTGGCAAGCGAGACCAAACAAAACATTGCTCTATAAGAATAGGCTTACCTGTAGAAATCGCGCAGACCAAAGAACTCATGCTTCTCAAGCTCTAGGTACGTTTCTGCCATACGAGACACGTAGGGAGTTATCTTCATTCGTACCAGCTTATCAGTTGTGATCTCCCTGTGAAAGAAAAAAACATATCAATTATATTTGGGAGGACAGTTAAAACAAGTGATTCGGAAACATATAAAATACCTGTTTTAAGATGGTAATGGCTGCAAGATCGTAGTATAAACGTTTCACAATAGTTATATCATGAATCATGTCAGTGAAACAGGAGACACTCCCCATAAGTGGTGTATATATGTATGTATATATGTATATATATATATATATATATCTACATGTGTGTGTGTGTGTGTGTGTGTGTGTGTGTGGTGCGTGTGTGTGTGCGTGCGTGGTGCGTGCGTGCGTGTGTGCGTGCGTGCGTGCGTGCGTGCGTGCGTGCGTGCGTGCGTGCGTGCGTGGTGTGTGTGTGTGTGTGTGTGTTACCAATGCAATTGTCATATTATTGTAGTCACCATTTTGCAGGTAATTTCCAAAATATATACATTTTATTTAATGGTCACTATTATGAAATTAAACGGTTTTATATCACATGACCGGTGACCCATGCAGTTTGTTACATTTTGTGTTGCTGTAATTATAGCTACCAGTGCCACCAGACTGTAAAGTGTGGTACGGTTCAGAATCGGGTGAAATCAGTAGAATGAAATTATACAAAATGGTGTTTCATTGAGGTGGTATATGTTACTAAGCAGTTGCAAAAATCAGCATGAAGATATATTTTAGTACAATATACACATCATATATATATATTTGAATTCGTGTGAGCCTCGATCACCTTGCTGTGTGAATGAGCTCCTCTTGGTCGGGAATGCCGCGCTGGACAAGGATTCCACGGTTCATCTTGGCAGGATCAAGTGCCCAGTTGGATATGCCAATGAAGGCAACTTTCTTGTAAGGTTCAGCATCCTCATCACCAACACATCCATCTTCCAACAGCGGATGTAGCGTCTAAGGACATACGATGGCAATGCACTTGCAGATAGGGAATTATTCAACATCTTTAAACACTGATCCAGGAGCCATAAACAATTAAATTCCCTTCTATTACTTAGAAGTTTCAGTTTATTCAATTGAATGATTTGAATTTAGGTTTACGTTTTGTTAATATTTTAGACAATCGGTAAGACAAATTAACTGCTTTTCGCAATGAAAAGATGAATCGATGCTGATGTTGTATCCAGCCATGTCATTGCAGTTCTAAGCGATATATTTTACTTGCTGTATATTAATATATGTTTGAGTGAATATAACGCTTCCTAATATAGTTTGCATATACTATTTAGCCATACATATTTTTTTGTATTTGTGTATAACAATTCTTCATAATAATTTACTGCCATTAATTGGACGATTAAGTAACGATCCATCTCATCGCATGACCGGAAATGTTGTAGGAGTACATGCTATTACCATACATATTCAATTCGCAAATAGGGTTTAGTAAGCTCATAACAATGTTCATAATTTGATATTTACCACATGATGTATTGAACTTGTAATTCCATCATTCAAATATGAAACATCCATGAATGCTTGCAAATAACCCTTATTTGAGATTCACTCGTGCAACCTGCACACCTTTAAAAGTCTTATATGTTCCTTTTTAATGAAAGCCATGTCAGGCGGAGAACAACTTATTCAGAGAACTTCCTGCCTATATCAAAACAGCCAACCTCTCTTTAAAGTGAACCCAATATAATTTGGATGAGTCTACGTCCTCAAAATGTGGACTTTTCAGCACAACATGGGTGGAACTCCGCCAAGTCAGTTAGTCCTAACAATATTGTTGACAATAATGTATTTGTTGCTCATTTTCATTACAAAAATAGAAATAAATATCATTAATGTTAGCACATTAACTACTGAAGCGTAGAAAGGACATGCTGCAAATCATAAAACAAATAACTAGTTTCTTGTTTTATCAAGACACTGTTTAATAATAGGTTTCTTATTAAGAGACTCGTTGGTGACTGCATATCAATAGAGTAGTTTTACTATTATCGATTGTATTTATTATTTAAAGTTAAGGCTTAGACTATTTTCATAGCAGCACTAGAAACAATGCTCAGATTGGTCCCTATTTCCAGAGCTGCTCTGGAAAGAGCAAGGGCATTATATTTATGGTAACCTGACATAGTTGGCATTATTCTTGCAAAGATCACTAGGTGGCATAAGGTGGTGTTTATTTATTTTATAACTGTGTTTTTCAAAATATTTTTTATTCAGTATTTAATTTTTCCTGTGACAATAATCTTGAATTAGTGTCTATGGACTGCATTGTTTTGAACAAACACATTTTATAAATCGCTACCACTGTAGTCTACGTTAAATCAGGATTCTGCATCTACATATACAGCAATTTCTTGTTTTGTCAAGATACCATACATAATATATTTCTAGATAGTTTTTATTTATACAAACAGTTATTAAGGAGTTTCTTGTTATAACAAGAAACCAGTTATAAAAGAGTATCTTGTTATAACAAGAAACTAGTTACTAAAAGGTGTCTTGTTATATCAAGAAACTAATTAGCTGTTTTAAAGATTTGCAGCATGTCGTTTCCAGGCTTCCGTACATTCACTCTGCGTGCAACTATAACACAACACATTTACCCTACCATCTATTAATAAGGTACCTTAAGTGGCATGCTTGGCGAATCCTCAGCCAAACCAACTTCATCCAAGACAACTGTTGCAACATACTTTGACAGGTCTTTGTCTTTCTGCAACTGACTGCATTGCTGGAAGGTACCCATAATGCCTTCTGGCGTTGAGAGAGGGCTGCATTGGAACGAAATCATGAACGCCTAGACAAAATAGAAAAACATCACCTAGATATGTGATACGACGAAAGTTATTGATAGATCCACGCACGCACGTACTCACTCATATACTCACGCACACACTCACTGAGTAATATACTCACGCACACACTCACTGAGTAACTCACGAGGGAGTGACTTTGCGATTCATATATGAAAAACTACCATATGCGAGCTTAAGCACGCTCCTAATCATAACCCCAGTTAACCATAAGTAACTATAATCCAAACTCTAAATAACCCTTAATTACTAACCCTAACTCTTCATAGTTAACCTTAACTAATTATAACTAACGATAACCCTAACCTAATTAACCCCAACTTACCCAAATTAACCATAACTAATCATACCTAACCTTAACCCTATGTTAGCTTTACATACGATTTATAATCTGGCAACCGGGAATAGGGCAAGTGATTCTCGTTTCCAGTCCGTTTTAGCGATATTTAACAAGATCATAGATACTGGTTTCTACTGTGGCAGTTAGGCATGTATGCGAAAGAATACATAGCTCATTCGGGTCGTTGGGGACCGGATCATGAATGAAAATGGCATAGTAGCATAAAACGGTATGGTGGCAGACGACATTTGCGTGCCCTATTGTAGGTGCAATGTACAAATGATGCCTGAGTAAATAACGACGTTTTTTACGTAGCATCGCGGATGTTTATAAAGTTAAGTAGAACATATTAATACGACGTACGTAATTAGTATCTTTTCACATATAAGCTAGTCAAATAGGATAACTAATATGTTGTCAACAAACAGGTCAAACCTCCTTGAAGTTTTGAAACAGTTCAGAACGGGCGCGACTCCCTTGCATTGCATCAGCAACAATGGTTTTGGCGAGAGACTTCGAGCTGCCCGGTTTGCCAACGAGGAAGAGTGGGATCCGCAACTCAATGCAGACGATCATCATGAAGATGTTCTCCTTCAGTGCCTGATTACGTGCAATATTTGTGTTTGGCTCCAAGTGCACGTTGTCAAGGAACACGTCCTCACACCTGAATCATTTCGTGACTTTCAGTAGACTGTCTAATGTAATATATGCAGTAATTCTATACACTATTATTTCTACTAGGGTGACAGACCAGTATTTGCAGTAAATGAGGATATTAGTCTTAGAACTATGGTTGTGGATTGTGGAACAACATTGTGTTGAATGAAAATGGTGATAATCAAAATGACAAAATAACAGACGTTTGACTTCATCGATATATTAACATTTGCTTACATAATGAATATTATTGTTGGCAATTTGACACAGCCGTGTGTTATAGCACTAATGGCCCTGATACACTATCAGGCAACGCCATACATCTATGCAGTGTCTGGTGTTTTTTAGCTATGTTGGATGGCATCCTACTAACACACGTTCAGACAGTGTCAGACAGAAATGCGACTATGGGCGAAGGTCACTGTTTCACCGAGATTAATGTGTCAATGCGGTAAGCTATTGGCTATCGGATCACACGTGTCTGATAAGAATACCGCATGTTTGATCTTCATCAGATATCAGGCAGTCTCTGGTGGTCACATAAACGTGTATATTGCCATAGCAACGCACCCGATGGGTCATTGGCGTACAATGTTGCCTAATAGTATGTCAGGGCCTCATGGGGCGAATCCCAATGTTTCTTCTGGTTGACTAAAAATTACAACCTGCGATCAACTGGCTATGGTCTGTCATGCATATAAAATTAAACATGTAAATGTACATTATGTGACAATTAATGTTAACTTTTGCACGGTTACCTGTTGATTTCTTCATAGATTGTCCGATCACCATTTGGCAAGTGAAAATGTCCAGTGAAGTGGCCGGCGATGACTTCCCTGTAGCCCACTCTGTTCTGCAGACGGGCATGGTAGCACACGCCAAGAGCGAGGACGAGAGAGCGGGTGACATGGTTCAGGGGCTAAATAATTACAAGAACACCATAGGCTTGTATGTGGCCAAGTAAATGGATCAGATATTTCTAAACACAAAGCACATTACACTGAAACGTATGCAATTCCGTATTCCGCGACAATATTGAAATGACATAAAGAAATGTCCTTCTAAACAGAACTGTGAATGTGCAAACGTTGTTCCAAGAAGAATACTCACAATAAATGCGTCACATCATTACGATAATGAAAACAGTTACAACTAAGCATACTTGATCCAGCCAAGTTTCTTATTAATAACAATGTTTCCTGTTCAATAGTGTTTACCTTGTACTCTAGCTTGCCTTGTTTGGCGCCCGCGAACTTCTCTTTAACGTCTGCCTCAGCTCGTTCATCCATCAAACGGAACAGAAGCTCACGCTGACCATAGAACCAACTCATCACATCGAGTACCCGTTTCACGTCTCTCAGACTCACAAAGCTGCATTCCTCCTGTAAGCACGTCATCTTGTACCAAGTCATAATTGCAACTTTGTTAATATATGCTAAAGCGTTACAAGCAAGCCATGTTGTATTATAATCAACAATATCACCGAAGTAAGTTATTAGAACAATCTTTTTGAACGCACTTCTATTGTATATCATGGACAGCGCCATTTGGTCGCTATATGCACAGCAATAAAGTTCCTGCTTCAACAACAATATTGTGTTGTTAGAAAACGAATCGATATTCTGAGGACCGATAGTGCTGAACACCAAATAATCTTTTATTGGGAAATCTTAGCTTAACCTAATACTTTTAAATAAAACAATATCTTTTTTTTATCTTAAATGACATTTTACACATTATTATATTTATTTATATATTTATTAGCCTAAAATAATATTTTAAATAGATAATTTATAATTTTAAAGGACATTTTAGATATATCTATTTATTTAAAATTATTTACTAGCTTTACATAATTATTTTTAGATAGATAATCTATCATCTTAATGGACATCTTAGAGATATTATTTAACAATGTGAAATAAAGCTTTATTATATCAACATACTTGAATTTCTTCAGCGTTTGGTTCCTGCCAATGCTGACATCATAGTTGATTAAGTACTGCATGTTTACGGTAATCTCTTCATACTTAAATGAAAGTGAGGCATCCTCTTGCCAGGCCGTCCACATTTGAATGGCCAGGCCGGTGCAATTTATGGGTAATATTTACTATTATTCTGGAACGACAGGGTTAATACTACCTAAAGTTGAGTAATACTTTGAGCAAGATTACCGAATATAATTACATTGCTTGTAGTTCTACTGTGAGCCAGATAGTTAAATACCTTATGAGCAAATTTGATGCAACACGTGATGAAACGTTCTTTATGCCTCTGCATACAATTAAGCATAACTGCAGCGAAAAACATTATGCATAACTTGCTGACGATAAAAATGTGGTGGCTACTGCGCTGAGTCAAGTCACGACGAATGATACATATCAGCATTATATAATTGTTTTTGAAACCTGTATTGTGTCTACTGAACATTAGATATGTTGCTACTTACACATATGGTAAATAGTAGTAATCCGAATAACAATAATACAAATAAAATAATAATGTTACTATTAATACAACTGCAATTAAATAACCACAACAGGCATGTACACTTAGGCATGTACACTTATCTGAATTGTCATTTAAACAAAACTAATAATCATTTATAGAATTGACCTTGAATGAAGAGATAACCTAATCCTCCACTGAACATGTTGTAAATCTTAACTAGATCATTTTCTACAAAACACCAAGGTAACCTTTCAACCAACAAGGTCACAAACAAATTAGTCTACCGGTTGTTCCCTCATGAATTCCTGCGACGTTGCCAAAATGTCACTGGCCACTTCCTGAAGGTCTGGTTCATCTGGCAGTAAGTGTTCTTCGATCTGTAATATAATGGCATAGCATCTTCTTTTAGATAATACGGGAATCATGATCACCTTCAGGCGTCGACAGCTCGCTCCAAACAGCAGCAGATGAAGTGGCACATTGTACTACTAGTAACATAATGGCATCGAACTGCGATAAAACGAAGCAAACGTGCATATGTTCCAATACAAAAACACCGAAATCCCGCAGATAACGGTAAATGACAGGCCAATGGAACAACTACCTGCACTCACCTACTAGGTGTCACACTTTCACACGATCTCACGTGGCAACTCCACATCGATGAAATCACCTCTAATGCATCGCAACGACTGTATTTCACAATTCTGCTCAAGTGGGCAGAACCCTATCATCTCGTCATGTTAAATGTTTTATCATTCTTTATATTTGACACTTTAATTAGTCATCATAATTTCATTACATTTTAATGAGTCATAATTCTATATATATATATTTGACACTTTCTAAATAGTCATCATAATTTCATTACATTTTAATGAGTCATAATTCTATTTATATATATATATATATATATATAAATATATATATATAGAATTATGACTCATTAAAATGTAATGAAATTATGATGACTAATTAAAGTGTCAAATATAAAGAATGATAAAACATTTAACATGACGTGTATATTTATATATATATATATATAATATTATATATACAATAAAGTTATTATTTCTGTGGCAGCCATAGCGGCTGAAAAGTATATATATATATATATATATATATATATATATATATATTCAGATTATAAATATATATTAAGATTATAGTCCAATTTTAATATCCTACTTGATTTTATTGATTTATAATTACACCAGATATTCTAATTAGTAATAATCTCACATTGTAGTTATAATTTCATATGTAGTGTTACTAATATATCTTTATGATTTGTTTTATCAGTTGTAATGTTCTTATTGTACTTTTCAGCCGCTATGTCTGCCATAGAAAAATTTACTTTATTATTTACTGTTGTTATTATTATGATACATCAGCATTCCGAACTAGATGCTGACTACATAGCAATGTGTTACACTTATTTAAACATTATTATCTCATTTAGGTGTCTAGATGGCACATTATTCACTGAACGGATGTTTCAAGTTTTTTAAATTGCAAAACATATCACTAGCTTCATGCGACAAATCACATACGTATCGGTAGACCATCTGCTTGATGTAGAGTGACTCAACCTTGAAGTTGAGTTGGCCAAAGTCCCACACGAGTGGCAGGATGCTCTGTGGTAAGGCCTGCACCCGGTACACCAGCTGTCTCATGGGGATATACCCTACAGACACAAATATTTTGTTATTACTAAATTTATTGACCACAGAGGAAGTTAAGGTTCACCGCTGACATGCCTCCGATGACACGCGGCAATGGAAGACGGGAGATGTTGCAAACGGTTTTTTTGGCAACACAACACCATAATTTGAGCTTCACGGCAGTTGTATCGATTGGCATCATGCGAAAAAGGTGGCCTTGCTGTTGAAGACTTTTGCCTATTTTAGATGTGTAGTGTTTTGCTCTTTAGGTTTGCGAACAGCAATTTCGACCATAACACTTAGTAATAAATTGTAATCCTATAACCAAACCTCTTCCTTTCCTTGGTTCCATGCTCAACTGTGTGACAATTTAACATCACTCAGTTCCTTAGATCACTCAAGTTCCAGTAACAAATCCAGCGTATTATGTTTTGGCCAATATAATACAGTTCCAGACATGTGTGAACATTTCAAACTAAATCAGAAAATTCGAAAGACAAATGGGTAGCGTATATATATATATATATATATATATATATATATATATATATATATATATATATATATCGGACTCTCAACTAAAAGGACCTGGGTTCGAATCCTGTGCTGCCATGTAAAATCTTGGGCAAAATGTTCACTCTACATTGTTCCAGTTCACTCAGCTGTATGAATGAATACCTTGCTACAGACAGCGATGAATATGTGTGTACGAGCAGTTTTCGCGAAATTGCCGCGTGGCTGAATGCTTCCCAGAGAAGCTGAGATGGTCTTCGATTTATATATATATATATATATATATATATATATATTACACACAGGCAACCATTTCCAAAACCCAGTTTATCTATCAATAACGTCTAGGCTATTACCCAGCTTGTCCATTGTATCCCTGGCTTGCACCCGGTAACCAAGTCCAGCTTGTTCCAGTCTCTTAATCATCCTAGCTGAATGCCTGAAATATAGCAAAATAGTTGCTTTTAAACAATAGCCACCATTTCAGGAGCACTTATGCAGAGCACCCATTTGTTGGTATCAGAAAGAATGGAAAATCCTAAATAATTCCTTTCGTAGACAAAAACAAATTATGCTAAATATCAAAACAACATCAAGTCAATTATAATAGCATTCATTTAAAAAATCTAAACTATGTTACCGAAATTTGTTATCATTATTGGCTAATCACATACTTTACAATTACATGTCCCTCGTTGATCTGTGAATATTGGCTTAGCAAAGTCATATTGATTTCACACACATACACGTAGTATGTATAATGTATTAATAATTACTCTATCATCTGCGGTGATGTGGATTGGGTGTTAATAATGTAGATGTTTCAATCACAACATTTACATCAGTTTCGATATTTTACTTTATTCTCCCTTGAATCACCACATCCCTGGTGTGGTTACATCTATGTATAGAAACGATTTCCCAAGATTCATCTTAGTTGTTTCATTTACATTATTTGTTGCATTATTACATATTTAATATATGAACCCCAAACATTTATATTTATTCTGAATGAGGTATAACTACAACAATAATTTTTATGCAAAGTTACTATTAGTTTTATTTCCATGCATGCTTTATGCCATTATATTAAATACGTTTTTTTATTAGGAACCACGATATGTAATTGCATTTAGACGAAGTATGGCTAAAATAAATTTATGGTAACCTACCTATCATTTAGCACACAAACGTGTTTAAAACGTATTGTTTTCTAACGTTACGAACTACTTACTTGCGATATGGATTGCACGCAGCAATGATCTTCAAGCCGTCTGTAAAGGGCAAACGTTGTCCTTTTATGCGCTTGTCACACAAGATCTCTTTGATCAGCCCTACTGCTTCTGTTGTATTTGCCTCATCAAAGAATAAGACCGTGTCAACGTGAGCAAACCTCTCTTTGTTTTCCCGTGCCAGTTTGCTTGCCTGGTTGACCTTCTTGATGATGTCTTGTTGAGTTGTTCCACCGTGAACCTGTAGTAATCAGAACAATACTGGAATGTTGTTTCTTTAATATGCGTAGTATAGTTGCATGCGTTCTTTTCCTTAGTATACGATTAAGTCCACTTTTTACCAGTTCAAAAAAATACTTACATTAATGCTGTACATATGTCCAAATGTATTGCCTGTTGTAATACCCGAGGAACTGACCTCGAGTTTAGTTAATGTCAGCTAATATGTGGCTTGTTATGTTTTTAGTTCAGGTTTAACAGAAATAAGCTATATAATTCAATGCAAGGTATACTAGAATATGACTAATATACTGACTGTTAACATAAAACATTTTTCGCCAATGGCGACACAGTAACGATGTGTACAGTATAAAATCAAAACACATTATTGTATGCTACACAAAGCTTTCTAATTGAATCTGCTCTATAACAACACCATAGCTTGCATGGCAGGCACACGGGCGGGCGGGCGGGCAGGCAGACACAGCAGTGTAGTGTTGTATATAAAATATATACGTATATTGTATATAAAATATATACGTATATTTTATATATATATATATATATATATATATATATATATATACACACAGATACTTACAACATAAATAACATGCGTTTGTGCAAAATTCTAATGTGGTCCATTGTTGATTCACCATTCATTTGATAACACACCTTGACCAGAACCATGTTCTGCATGTCTTCAGTGCCTGGAGGTTTCCACAAGTCACACATGAATTTGATGAGTCGAGTCTTGCCACAGCCTGTCTCCCCCATGATGACAACGGGTATGTCACATCTACCAACAACACGACCAACAGAATACTGTACTCACATAATGGTTGTTGTGTCATTTGCAATAATATATAAACCATTTTCTATGTAACATTGTTGTTAGCCTGTAGCCAAGTATTATCCAGGTGAATGTTGTTTAAATGTGTCAACATCATTATTAGTGAAACCATGATTGCTCTGTGAACTAATTTCTAAAATATTAAAACATTGTTTCATGGTGGACAATCGAATAAGCGTAACAGAAATGTTGTCTTTCAACCGATAAAATAACACATTTGTCTAATATTACATAAGCATATATTGTTTTCCCAGACAAGTTACCTTACGCATTGTTGATGACATATGTTATGATCCATTCTCCTGCAGGGAGTGGACAACATTTCCAGGAAGAGAAGTGCATTTCAGTAAGGACACCACAGTATGAAAATGTTAACTTTTTGAACACATATAGTACACACATACAAATCATGTATCACTGCCAGACACTATCGATATTCGGAAACCGAGAAGCTAGCTCTCGGGTCTATCTAACCATCCACAACGCTACCAACCAGTTGAACTGCCCGGTAATTCGAAATAGGTGCCTGTTATCACTGTATAAAATAGAAAATTCTCAGAACATAAAATACTTACCTAAGGCGCATGTGAATGGCCAGAATTTTCTTCACGTTGTCTGTGGTCAGTTCATACTCTACATCTGGATCGTAGATATAGTCAACTCCCATCACACTGCACAGTTTCTGAATCTTCATCTCCCTGTCAAATACGTATCTTATTTAATTTTGCAACCACTATGTTCCGCAATGTAAAACTGCAATTCGCAGCCAGTTTATATTTCGTTCAGGTTATTTGTCATTCCCACCGACACTGTATAAAATAGAACATTCTTAGAACATATAAATACTTACCGCATTCGAATGGCCAGAATCTTCTTCACGTTTTCTGTGATCAGTTTATCCTCTTCATTTGGATCGTAGATGTATTCAACATCCATCACACTGCACAGTTTCTGAATCTTCACCTCCCTGTCAAATACGTAACTGATGTTATTTTGCAACCACTATATTCCGCAATTTAAAACTGCAATTCGCAGCTAGTTTATATTTCATCCAGGTTATTTGCCATTCCCACCGACACAATAAAATAATATATAATAGAACATTCTTAGAACATAAATACTTACTGTTCATACTCTTTATATCGGTGGTCAACAGTATCAACGCCCATTACGCCACATATTTCGTCAATCTTCATGTCCCTGTTAAAAATCACATTCTGGCTAGCAGTGCGCCGATTAGTCAAATCAAGAACATTATATCTTAATGAGGTAATGCGTATTAGCAACACCGTTCAGCTGGTTTTGAGTTTGATCAGTATTAGCCTGCATGTCTTGTTTTGTCCAGTGTGCATTAAATATTAGTGCTATCTGAACATTTTCGCAAGGGGCATTCTTTGCAAGTCATTGGGTATATTTCACCTTCAAGCAGCATGAAGTGGTAACATACTATTTTGTGTCCGTCATTTGGTAATAACAATCGACAAAATGTGTTTATAAATCGTGAGTGATTTCAGTGTAGGGACGCACCTGGGGTATTTCTTTCCTCGCAAATAATTAAATTGAAGAGTGCATAAAATACAGCATTATTAATTGGTGCCCTTTTATTGGCTGGTCTTGCTGACTGACATTTGCATCACTGACTAGTACGTAGGTGTGGTGGCTGCTTTCAAAGAGGGTATTTTGAACATCAGTGCTGTTAATACAATTGACACTCTGTAAATGAATCACATCCAATTTACAACTGCATTTTGTCTATTGCTAACATCAAATAACAAAACAAAATTCTGCTGAATATACTACCACAAAGTCAACATATCTGCATCATATCTGTTTTGAGAATATCACCCAGCAAAAAGTCCACTTGAAGAATATGTTTTGAATATACACACATACTATATGCAAGCTGAATAAAATAAGAGATACAGGCCAAAGATGAAAATGCTATAAAAACCAGCTGAACCGTGTTTTTAGCACGCATTTTGCAGTGGGCTATCTCGTTGAGCTATGAGATTATTGGTCAAATTCAAGAAGTACAGACTTTTGTTGCAAATTCATCGGATGAAACTTATTATCATTACGTGTGGCAACATTCGGAAATTAAACTGTTTGACTACAGATTGTCCATAACAATATTGATTTATTCCCATCCGATGATATATATATATATATATATATATATATATATATATATATATATATATATATATACCAATACAAATGTCCTGATTGTTATAACTATGCACATCGGCACCACTGATACCTTGAAAGGGTGTCAAAGTTCTCATTCAGTCTAATGTTGTTACTCTGTAAGCCATGATATAGTCGTCGGGACATCACTTTTTCATCCAGGATTTCACGTGTCTCCTGATCCAGGAGGTTCCCAGTTTTGTAGTCAATGCAGAAGCCAAGGAAGGTCATGGAATGACGATCCGAGTTGAAGAAGAGATAGGGATGAGGACTGCAAAGATTAATATATTGTGCTTACATTATTATGTTCAATGCCTACCAATATATAGTGTCAGACATAATTATAGTGTTACTTCATGCGCTGGTTCCTGTGATTTCTAAATTAGGTGTTATGCACCCATTGTGTTTGACGATCAGAATAACTGATTACCCATATTAACATTCAAATAAACAAGCTCGATTATAGTTAGATTACCTTGTTTCCCATCGGCGCTTCAGCTGGAAAGGCACCAATACAGCTTCTCTGTATGCAGATAAAACAAGTAAACTTATGTTACTGTAAAAACAAGTGGATAGCTTAGTTGTGTGTGTGTGTGTTTGTAATGCTGTTACACAAAACACCATGTATTGCTGGTGCTGACGTCCAATGAAATTGCGTTGCTACCAAAAACTAATTGACAAATTGATACAAGTATCGTTTTAAAAGAAATCTCACTTACGATGAAAACAAAAGCAAACGTATCGGAAATATGGGTCTACAGACGCACAAATAAACAAACCAAACATAACACAATATAAACAAACAGTCAAACACACATAAACACACATACCGATAGAGACCCGTTTCACAGCTCGTATTCACCTTTTCCAGTTGGATCAATAAATATGGAAAATTTGATACAATTTGTTGCAAACTATAATACACCGGTAAGCGATTTATTTTAATGTACAGATATACATGTAACATGTCTCAGCAATTAATTGACAGAGACACACTCAACCCACCCACCAAACCCATGCATCACCTGTAATATTGGTATGTGGTAGGTATCTCTTGGGAAGGGCTTGACACCCAGAGGGATGCTGGCCCCAGGATCATCTGGTCACGTGACCACAGTCACGTGACTATGACCAGTAACTGGCCCAGGACCATTGCATGTCCGGTTACTAGAAATATCTGGGCCTCGCAGCCAGTCCTCTATGTGTCACAGCTTGCCCCAGAGAGAGATATAGCCGGGCTGTCCCATTTTTGTAAAAAGGTAATAAAACATTCTTATATCTTAACAATTATGTTTGAGTTGTTCTGTCATAAACAATTGTGTTGCAATATATCATATATTTAACCAGTTATTATTATTATGTACGGTTGTCTTTGCATACTGACCTTTCTTGATCTTTGTGTTGTTCATCTGCATTCTGTCGTTCCAGCTATGCAAAAACAATTGTAACACACTCAACACTTTGTGTATACAACAAAATATAATCAGTAACATTCATAGACTATATATATATATACTTATATATATATATATATATATATATATATATATATATATCTACATTGTGACATATATG
>JAODUO010000203.1:5000-205000 GCA_025642075.2 Ridgeia piscesae | reverse complement strand
GCTCTGGACATCATCCCGCAGCGCATTACCAAGACAAGCCTCGATGAGATTCCAACCATGGATGGGATTGGCGAGAGCAATTGCCGGCCTGAAAGATGGCAAAGAACCTAGAGGAGATGGAATTCCTGCAGAAGTATGGAAGCACGGAGGAGACAATATGTTCAGCAAATTGCACCAACTAATCCCCAATGCCTGGGAGGTGGGTTCTGTACCACAATCATGCCAGCACTGTAACCATCTAAAAGAAAGGTGATCGAACAGACTGTGGGAACTATAGAGGAGAGCGCTGACCTATTCAACGTCGCACACTTCAGAGTGAACACCAAGACAACTCGAATACTGATGAGAGAGCTGCTATTTGCAGATGACAGTGCACTGGTTGCACAATCATCTGAAGAGATGCAGAAAATAGTGGATGCTTTCTCCAATGCGTCAAAGAAGTTCAGCCTGAAGATTAACATCTAGAAGACCAACCAACCAAACTCTACAAGACCCCGAGAGGACGATATCACGGTTGATGAAAACAAGCTGAACTCTGTTCTGGAATTCACCTGCCTCGGAAGCACTATATCAAGTAATGGATGCATTGACGATGAAACACAGAGGAGGGTGGCCAAGGTTAGTGCATCTTTTGGTAGACTACGGCAGAGACTCTGGAACAACCACCATGTGTCCGTGCGGGTTAAAGGCAATATATATCTTGCAATCGTGCTGTCCACCCTCCTATACGAAGCCGAGGCCAGGACAGTGTACAGACGACAGGTAAGAAAGCTGCATGCTTTCATGATGCGACATCTGCGTTCGATCATGAGGATAACATGGATGGACAAAGTGAGAAACAAGGAAATACTCGGATGGACAGGGCTTCCATCTATGGACGATCTTCAGATCAGAAAGAATCCCCGGTGGACAGGACACCTCATGAGGATGTCACCAGGCAGACTACCAAAGCAGGTTCTCTACTCTCAACTGTCTTCTGGTCACAGAAAGAGAGGGCGCCCTTTTCTCCGGTTCAGTGATACCATCAAGAGAAACTTGAAGCTGAGAGACATAAGGACCGACTCATGGACATCACTCTCACCATAGAGAGATAAATGGAGAACATTAGTCAAGTGTTGGAAGCAGTCTTTGTCGCATCGCGACCGACAGCATGATGATGATGATGTGTGTAGATATAATATTATAAACATACACACATATTATAATTTATTATATATGTATTAGTGTGTGTGTGTGTGTGTGTGTGTGTGTGTGTGTGTTGTGTGCGTGCGTGCGTGCGTGCGTGTGTATGTGTGCGTGCGTGCGTGTGTGCGTATATGCGTGTGAGCGTGTGTGCGTCGTAAACTTCTGAGCACGTATTCTAACCTGAGAATCGGGATCGTGCCAGCGCAGCGGCTGAGTTTCGATGAGGTAGAGGTCGGTCGATGACTTCCTCCACACGTAACCCGTCTCGTCCGTGAGAGAACCCAACACCAACAGGTTGAACAACAGGTTGTCTACGCCTTCTTCAGTCTGCAGAATATTATTTAAAAATTAAACCAAAGAATTAGCATTGCGCAGCGCACCAGCTTTACACCTTATTTGAAATTGCATTTATCTAGAGAAAGAAAAGAACACACCATAAACGCCCTATGGTATGCATTAACATAATGATAATATTTCTGTGACCTGCTTTGCATTACTTGACTGTGTCTTGCACACACACCCGCACGCACGGTCGCTCGTACACTCACGTACGTACAAGGGCACGCACTCACGCGCATACACGCACATACACACTCGCACGCACATCATCCATCGACAGTTTGCACCAGCAAAAACAAGTACTTGTGTGCATAACTGATTAATCTCTGCTTTGAAATTCCTGATTTGTTTAGTCTGTGTCTCCAATTGGACTTCCAATAACTATTGTCAAAGATTTTAAATGTTTGGTAATCCAATGTTTTTAACAATACGTGTACAACTCCTACTCCACTGCCATACACGTGTCTTGTCAACGTAATTCAACTCCTCACAATTTCTTTTTTTATCTTTTACAGCAACCTCTTTCCCAATGTTCTCCACCGAACTTCAATATATGAGTTTCTATCTAATAATATATATAATTATAATTTACAAGCACACGAGTGCACATCCGTTCACGCACCCACTCACATACCAAGGCAGCCATGCATAAACACAATGACATAAACATACAAGCGCAGATCACATGCACTACACTCATACAATAGCACGCACGCTTGCACATACAGGGTGGCCTTATTTATCGGGTTTCGTATGTGCGTTCATTTATTTTAAATAAAATGTAATATCACACGTGGTACCGGAACTGCGTGACCTGAATAACGATGTGACCGTTTTAGCTGAACTTATTTACTGTCGGTTCCTATAATGGTAAAAGTGTTTGTACCACAGTAACTATAATAGCGAGGTAGGTTATTACCGACGTGGCCATAACGCTTAGTTTGATTTTACATGCATACTTGCATGCATCATACTGAAATATTTTCGTTGACGTCACCTCTCGTGCGATGTCAAAATGGAACACTCGAGGGATGATCCTGTCAGGCTGTTCAATATGCTTGACTAGAGTCCTTAGAACGTCGGAGTGATCAGCGCTCTTTTGCTGTAGTGAGACGGTGACACAGGCTGAAGTGTTGGTGTAGAGAGCACCGTTGAGCGTTGTCAGAGCCTCCGTCAATCGCTGCACACGTAGACTCTTCCCAACTCCAGCACGATCTGACTTGATAACCCTCACGTTGCAGCTATGAACAATAAGGTAATACGGGTCACAAATATATGTTATAAAATACATACATACTGGCTGATTATACTTTGACATTGATAATTACCGACTTAAATGTGCATTCCTGTATAGCGCAGTAACTAGTCTTTACATTATTGGGCACGGAGTATTCGTTCATATCACTTTATGAACTTAATGCCCACGACTTGTTTCGTTACTTGCAGTAAAGCGTGCCTATATAGTCAATTACCATTCACGAATCCACGCGATGTGTTAACAGCGACTACAAAACTGACCGATCTAATTAATATCCATATTGCTATACTATCTGGTGCTTCCAGGTTTTATTGACATAATGACCAAAATACATAAAACAATAACCTGGCCACATTCTTCCCGAAGCTATATTGGCTGTATGGTGAACCGACGGGGAATTGTTTTGATTTTGCTAGTTCAATCAACCATGTATCGTACTATCCAAGACCAAAAATAATTAAACATTCCAAACGGAACATTAACTGAAAACGTTTAATATTCCGAACATACTGCTCAGGGTCGACTTCTGGTGCGTTGTGCGGACAGCGTGGTTGACATTCCACGTGGAAATGTTTCTTCAGATAGGATTGGACACACTCGACAGTGGACACAATAGGAGTGGTCACCCGGTGCTTGTCAAGAGCCGTTGTCAACCGTGATCTGTCTTCTCGTTCCTTGGTGCAGATGACTACAAGGCGGCATTCTGAAAGATGAATGTTTTCTTTGTGCATCCAATAAACGGAAAATCATAAAACGGTAGAAAATGAAAAGAGCCGAATCTGAACTCAAGTGAACATTGTATTATTTTTCACAAACATACTGTGCAATGCAAAACCTTTATGATTGTACATAGATTTATGAATGTACTTAGACCTTAATTACTAACCTTCATTTCCTTTGACGTACTTCTCAAGATAAGATTCAGCTTTTTCACTGACTTCATAATCTAACATGTCGGCATTTGCAAGGCAGTAGATCTTTCCATGTCTGTCTCCTGCAGCACGTCTGTACAGCAGGTCAACCTTGGAACAAGTATAAACACGAAATATTAGCTTAATTGTGTACAGTGTAGGGCCTACAGTAGAATCATGAGTGAACATTAATTCAGGTGCATTAGTTTTACAAAACAGTGCTCACAACTAGAGTTCTGCCGTCAGCATATATGTAATAATTAGATAGAAATACAATGAAATAGAATAACTAATATGGTTACCTTCAAACTGAGAACAGCTTCGTACATGGCCGTTCTTATTGCATGTTTACTAAGCATATGGATCCATTGGGGCACGTAAGCACAAACGCACAGGCAACCCTTTTAAAGGTATAAATAAAATTAAAATGTGACCCGTCCTGAATAATTTGCACTCAAATCTAATCGCAATGTTTCGCAAAAGATATTGTTGTGTTAATACTGAATACTGATTTGCATTGACCCAACAATAAATGCCCAACACTTTAAAACCTATCCGACCTTAAATAGTACCCATGCCAAAACCCATCAGTCTACCCGTAAAGGTAAACTCTGATAGGTCATTGGCCTAGTTATAGAACGATAATAGTATCCAATTATAATGTGTTAAAAACCCTCATGGCAAAACTAATAGGGTCAAGATGGTAGGATATGTGAAACGGCTAGACCTACTAAAACATAAATGATCTAAGTTATAATAGTACACGTGTGTAATATTTAAATAGTATACAGATAGCTGTTTTCAATTGTAGGCAATTGAATTGAATTGTACACTTTGTATAAGTAGCAAATCTGACACGACCAGTTGTTCGCAGCTCTGTAACTGTTATCTACAAGCTCGTGTGTTTATGCTTCTTTTATAGAGGAAATGTTCCGGATTGTTATTCCGTATCTAACGGAAACCTTTTAATTAGTTTGTATTTTGTAATTATAATTAGATACTACAAAATTACTATGTTTCAAAGGAGTGTGTGGCTCTACTGCAACAATGTAAGTAGCAGAATAATGTGTTATTTTACAGGATATTGGTGTGACTTCGTCCTATAAATGGGAATAATATGTGGGAATACTGCCTACGTGACAATGACTAAGCAGTGCCATCATCTTGGCATGAATTTACCTCCTCTGCAGTAGTGTGTTCTGTGCATAACAAAACTTCGTCACTCTCAGGCAGAGGCAAATCTTGTCCACCTTCATAGAGAGATAAGACTGTTCGCAGGACATCAGCTGAATAAAAATAAGTGCCATTATGAATTTGAACAAATACATTCATTTCGTGTAAGAAAACCTTAACAAATATATCAGTCAGTAAGTAAACAAGCTTAAAATATAAACAGGTTAATATTTAAAAAGGTAGTAAAATTATAATATTTTAATAAATTCGAACATAAATTAGAATCCAGCCTTGCACGTCGACAGCCTGTTTGGTTGCAATATTCCATTCCACCACTCCGTTCGTCACAAAACAACATGACATGGAAAACACAATTGACGTGACGACATGTTAGACTGTGTCCATACATAACGTGATCGATTTCATCATCTGCCGAGAGACATACAATTGGCTATTGACAGCCTCACGTTAATATTTTGTTGGCCCATATGTTTTGTTATCCGGTTTGTCAAGGCTGGTTAATAAAAAAAAATATTATACAGGTCTGTGTGACCTCTCCAATCTCTTCAGAGGTGTGACTTCAGTTCGTTCACTGTCCTGGCCTGAACTGTGTCGTCTGACAGGGAGTTCCACATTTTAACCACTCTGGTCGAGAAGTGGTGTCTGTAGCCAGTTGCTCTCTGGGTTTGGTATTTTTCACTGTGCCCTCTTGTGGTGCCACTGGCTTTTTTTAACATCTGCTATGATGGGCACTGTGAACATCTGCAGTCCTGGTTGACCGAGTCTATTCTTTTGATAATTTTGAAAGTCTGGATTATGTCTGTTCTCTGTCTTCTGTAGTTCAAGGTAGGAAGCTGTAATTCTTTTAGTCTGCTGTTGTATGATAATCCCTTTGTTTCCGGCGCAAGTAGTGTTGCCCTCCGCTGAACTTGCTCAATGAGGTCTGTCTTTTTTCAGATGAGGAACCAAACACATGACGCATACTCCAGGTGTGAATAAACCACATAGAGATGATAGGGCAGCAATGTCAACAGAGTAACAGAGGGATACAGGATGTGGATACAGAACACCTCAAGCGTCGCCGAAGTAAACTGAAGCGGCAACGCAAACGTCATCATGCACGCAATTCGCCGAAAAGCTCGCTGCAACACCGAAGCGAGACTATATTACAAACAGGCTGGCGTCAGACGTTGAGCATCTTCAAAATGTTTTGCTCTGTTTGTGGAATGATGAGGAACACGGTCGTCAAACAAACGATTCACGACGATGTCGGACGACCAATACGCAAACGCAGCCAAACCGAATGTGTTGGACACGGACCATGTCAGCCTTTTCAGTTTAGCAACCCAAACATAGAAGCGATGCATACATGTTGAAAATATTACCTTGATCACAAACAATCAAGTTGGGAACGCCGGGGATGATTTGCTGTGGCATTGGTCGGCTGACATCTCTCCGCTCTACAGAACAATATTGTACATATGCATATATACACACCTACATAATTATACATACATACCCGCGCGCGCACGCTCACGCACGCACTTACGCACGCGCGCACGCACGCACGCACACACACACACACACACACACACACACACACACATTGGAGAAAATGCTGATACTTTAGAATATTGCGTTACAGTTATATCGCTTCAATGTGTCCCGTTAATCCAAGATGTTAGCACAAAATGCTAGCGTGTGGCATACATGGTTGTTACAGCGTTAATGTCTCGCAATTTTGATACGTTAGTAATATTATAAAAACTAACCAAGCTTAATCAAATACCCTGTGACATAGTATTAGATGGCGTAATTATGTTTTCGACGATTATAGAAAATATGAAATTCCGTGGTTCGAGAAGTCCACATACATAATTTCAGCTTGATGGATTCAATAATGATGAAGATGTTGAACGATATACATGTTAGTGTCTCGTTGTTTTTGAATAAATTAGCATTCATCCATTTAACTAAATAACTGTGGATAGAATAGTGCATATTGTTTCTGTTGGCATACTGTATATCGTCATGCACACAAAATAAATCACTTGTTAAATATACTACTACTACTACTACTACTACTAGTAGTAGTAGTAGTAGTAGTAGTAGTAGTAGTAGTAGTAGTAGTAGTAGTAGTAGTAGTAGTAGTAGTAGTATTACTACTACTTCAAATAAACATGTTTTCAATGTTACTGTATCCGTACCTGCCAGTGCGTCCAAGATACAGCCCAGGTGCTCGAGACTGAGGTGGTCAGTGACACTCCTAGCTGCCCTCTGCAGATGGTTTCTCCAGAGCTCCTTCAGTATGGCTTCCAGTGACCTGCCATAGAGGTGTGCGTCTCAAGATATGTTCCATAAAAAAGCAATCATCAAAATAAATGTCATAAAATATGTTTTGTTTTAAAATGATATATAAGATTATTACAGACACTGCAGATTGTTGAAACTCATGGAAGAATTAGTTGTATTAATCGTGCACTGGAAGCCTCTCAGGCTGTATCAAATGAAACAAAATAATGAGATGATCATGGATATACCAATGGCATACATATTAAACAATACAATGTGAATAACTAATATAAACACATTGAAGTTGGTCAATTGTTGTTGTTAATGGTTACATTGCGTATAACCAGCAAATACATTAAACTGGTTACCCGAATACCGAATAACATTGTAGACAATTTCAATGTTTATGTCAGTTAATTTACTGGAGTCAATGTCCACTTGCATTGATTTTGTCGAGCATACAAAATTTGGGGTCTGGCAATGGTTAGTGGGCATACAGATATTCGTCAGTTGTGCCATTTCATCCCAAAATAGCATATCATGATAAAGGTTTATAAGATAAGGAATTCACTGACAAAGTAAGGAAAAAATTATAATAAAGATATAGTGCATGCGATATGTTGATTCCCCGGGAATTTCTATTTAAAATATGGATGGTATCTGTATTTAAATGGTGTTCTGTAGCCTCAAGGGGATAGCCTGCTCTTTTGACAGGTGGCGTCGCTGCTTGCCCACATCACAAAACGTTAGTTACTCACACGTCAGTACAACAGCATGACAGTGACAACTAAGGATGGGACGAATATTCGATTCGTATTCGAATATTCGAACGTTTTCACGTTAGTCGATTCGAAATTCGAAAATACGCAGCTAAATAAACGAATATCACTCGAATATTTTCCATCATGTCCTCCGCAGTAAAATCGATCCCGGGCGAGCTTTTACTTTCTGACTTAACTATGAAAAACATTACAACGGCCAAACTACTCCTCACATATCTTATATTTATAGGTATACACACTAGGTTATAAAATAGAATCAATAAACAAAATGTTAATAAACTTCACAAAACTCGCCGGTAACGCGGTGTCATCGCATAGCTTACTGTAAATATCAGTATTGTGTCGAGGGGTCTTTTGTTAGCAGTGTCTGGTTAAGGTTTAAGGTTAGGGTTTCAGGTAAGTCTAGGATTAGTTATAGTTAGCTTAGGCTTAGTTAAGGTTACAGTTACTTTAGGGTTAGCATAAAACCGGAATTTGTGAAAGTAATTTATTTAGCGACGCTTGCGATAAATTACCGATGTTACGGTAAGCGCCAAGCTCAGCGTAACCGTCGTTACACATGCTTGTTTTTCGCGAGTTTGTTTTCTTAACTTTATTCTTTACATGAATGTAAATTAGTTTCTTTATAACTTTGTGTGTGTATGTACATAAGATATGTGAGGATAAGTTTGGCGGCTGTAAGAAGTCGTTTTCATGGTTAGGTCAGAAAGTAAACACAAATATCGACGGGCCGACGACTCCGGCACGGACTTGTGCCCACGGCCACGGGATGACGCCACGTCCCGGCACGACATCTCGACACTGTTCAGTATTCTAGTCGAATATGCAGCCACTGAATATTCGTATTCGATTCGATTCGTATTCGAAATTTCGAGGATATTCGATTCGATATTTGATTCGAATTAAATTCCAGATTCGTCCCATCCTTAGTGACAACAGCATTACAGTTGCGATTATTAGGACTCATTTAATAAATCAAAATAATAAGCACGATGTTGTTACACATGTACAAATGAAAAGGTAATCTACTTGTCATTTGCTCTGATGTTGATCAGCTGGTCCAAAGTAATGGAACGGAACGATCCTGTCACATTGAGCTCCTCAAATAGACTACTTGTAGTGTCCTCAATGTCTTCAACGTCATTATCATCGCTGAAATTGTCATCCATGTGCTCCATACACCAAGTGAGGCCTAAGGTGGAAACATTAGAAATATTCACAATTTCATGTACAATTTATTTCACAAACTGCGTTCTTTTAATGTCGTCTATGACATATCAAGTAAAACATCTTCAATGAACGTATAACTGAGACACATACCCCACATAGGCATTTTCAAAGCTGTGGTAACACTAGTTTATATTATTCTTTGAATAATACAATATCAGTTAAACGTTGTGACTTCTCTTTAGAACCCTTACTAACACATTGCCGCATATTAACAGTTCATTGTAGAAAAGGTCAATTTGTGTTCATATACTTTGTTACTCATATGCAGTATATTTTATTCAATCACCCACAATGCTTTTTATGCCATCATAAGTAAGTGTTATTTTAAAACAATAACTGTACCTTCATCGATGTCTGAGGCTGGTATCTCACGGAGTGCTCTTTTAGCCAACTCTTCGGAGAAAGCTGCCTCAAGCATTGCCTCAACAAACGTCAGTCTGTCTTTCATATCAGATTCCTCAGAGTCTGCTACTTCCGTGACCACTGCATTCTCGGCTTCATCTGCAGAGGTCCCATCGTTGTGTTTCTGTTGTTCAGCTAGAGTTTTGAAAGCTGTCCTCACCGCCTTTACTAGGTCTTCCATGGTACAGTTGTGTTTGACAGCACATAGCATGGGATACACCTTAGGGTCGATGCGAGAGCCACCGATGGTTCCTTTGCTGTTGTTGCAGAGAGACACGATCTCCTGGCACAAAATCACCAGCTGTTGTGTGTTGTAGTGATTGAGGTAACAAAACTCCGATCGCCGCTTTTCGACGTGATCCAGCCAGTCGACGTAACATTGTTCGAGAAATTCGCTCATTGTTTGGATCTGTTTTGCCACTGTTGAGCAGTCCTTTGTCAATCCTTCCAGCATCTGGTCGCTTAGTCCAAAGTCAATTATTGCATTGACTTTACGTCCGGAACCACAGAAAAATGATGACTGCCAGTGGCGGAACAGGATACTACCACTCGCACAAATCTTGATGTATACATTCGCCAGACGAGTAACACCATCAAGGACCTAAATCAAAGGGAAAATATGTTTCGAATATTTCTTTTATCCAGTGGTGCATGTTGTTTGTGTAATTAGATTATTAAAACACATCATTATTATAAAGCCCAATGCTTTACAAAGTTTAACTATATTAATTATATTGCTTTAATCTTCACGATTATGCTACTTTATGATATAAGTCCCATTTTGGGAGTATTTCTAATTACTCTTGACATATTTCCATAATAAATCTTTATGTTCACAAAAGCATACGCAAACGCACCTATAAAAGCAAACGCCTGTTAACACAACCACTGGTTTAATTCCTTTAAGATAAATCTGTGAGATCCATGCTATACATTTCACCTCAGTGAACGTGTCTACATTGTCCTTTCCCTGCGCTGCTTTGCCGGCCACAAGCATCAGTTTGCTCTGCAGATTCTGCAGATCCGGGAATCCGTAGTGTGTTTCCTTGTCGTCCTCTGATTCTGGCATCAGGATCAGATGCACCACGTTCTCTACAGTCTAAACAGTGAATGCAGGGGTATAGTATATACAGGTGTGCTCACCAACTGCACAACACTAGAGACTAAACCCGGCTGGCTAGAGTACCACATTATCACCGTTTCATGTGCACTTCATTCAATTTTCTCTTTACTGAATACGTATTCAACTTCTAACAAAATATGATTCCAGAAGTGCAGATGCAGATGTGTGTATGGTGTGTGTGTGTATGGTGTGTGTGTGTGTGTGTGTGTGTGTGTGTGTGTGTGTGTGTGTGTGTGTGTGTGTGTGTGTGTGTGTGTGTGTGTGTATGTATGGTGTGTGTGTGTGTGTGTGTGTGTGTGTGTGTGTGTGTGTGTGTGTGTGTGTGTGTGTGTGTGTGTGTGTGTGTGTGTGTGTGTGTGTGTGTGTGTGTGTGTGTGTGTGTGTGTGTGTGTGTGTGTGTGTGTGTGTGTGCATACTACGCTACAGAAGTAGTTATCCACGTAAATGAATGACGAATGTTGTATCGACGTCTTTTTGCGTAACTGAAATACGTTTTAGTACTTCAAAACGTCACATTGCATATTCACGAACCGTGCAGTTTAACATGACATTTTGTGCTTTATATGTTTACCCCTGCTCTTCCATGGCTTGATGTTACGTACCACAGGTTCAAGTCCTTTCTGTTTTCCAACAACGAAGACGCCTCTTTCATTGATTGCTGTCGCCAGGCTGATGGCATCTAACTCGATGGAACCGTGTGATTCTTTTATCTTTCGTAGCCAGTCGAGATGACGAGATGTGTCCAGCTGCATAGAAATAAAGTTGAGTGATCCCGTGATTTAACATAGGAATACCGTTAAACAAACATTGGCGTACATATGAATTATTTAGGGAGTTTGTGAAGTTTTGGTGTTACTTTCTTAGCAATGTGAGAAGGTAAACATGTAAAATGAATCTGTAATTGGTTAAGAAAACTACTTTTCAAGTAGCTATTGGGGAAACGGTTATTACAGACGTGAAATGAATGGGAGAAGAGCGGCCAGCGAAGAGAAGAGAAAGATGGCGATACTGTGAAAGATAGATGGAGAAACAACCGACTTAAATTGCAGGATTGTGGCAAAAGATTTGGCTTGAATGTGAGTGGTGTGCAACATCAGATCGAGAATGGGGGAATGGAGACGATAGCCTGGGCGTTGTAACGCTAGAGGGTTGACACTAGAGGATTAATACAAAGGCCAGCCACCAATCAGCGACTAACGGAAGAAAAAAGAGAGAGCAGATGTATGTGTGTAGTGGGATACAAAGATCAGACATGTGGTCGGTTTGTATACGGGAAATAGTTCGCCATGTGGACTTCACACAGTCATCCTCCTTTCAAGTGAATTTAGCTTCAAAAAGGGCAAGGCAATTCTTGTTGTCTTCTATTTTAAGAAGTTGCACTATACATATGATGAAAAAATCCACCTGTTATGTCATAGTTATTGACGAAGCCTAAATGTACAGATGCAAAAGCTTAGATGAAAGGTTATGCAACACAAAATACATGCTATAAAATCAACTATCATGTGTTCGCTCATGACCTTACCAGTTTGGTTGGAAGAGCCTGGTCATTGCTAAGCACATGCCAAACAGTTTTCCATAGTTTCATGAAGTCTTCAAAGTTGGTTTCATTCTTGAGGTCGTAGATAATAGGAGCATAGCCAGTGACTGCAGAGTGCAGACATGATACTCGTGCTACTTCAAGATCACCTTGACCTGCTGCTGATGTCATAGCTAGCTGCATCAGCACATTCAACTCCTTGACATCTAAATGAAGAAGAACAAAGTAAATCATAGTGAAAGCCCACCCAAGTAATCGCACACGTGTAATAATGTTAATGCTTAATGTTATCCATTAATGTTATGTGCATGGGATACGGACAGCGCTTGGTAAAGCTACTGTCGCTTCGACACTGTCTACGTGGGACTTTGTTTAATTAAGAGACCCACACAGCAGTCAAGTTAATGTTCTACGCATGTCATAGAGAAAAGAAGCTACTGGTTGCATTTGTTATACGTTTAGTGGCTAGACAATGTCACAAGATACGAAGCGTAAACAAACAAAATACCGAAAACGACAGTGTTGTGTAGATGTATTTGTGGTATCCATTCTGTCGGTACTATTGCGTTTATATTGATATGAGATTTCATCCAAAACAAAAGTAAAACAATGCCTTTCAAATGTTTTATGTGAAAATACATATATATATATATATATAGCCAAGTCAGCAACATGGATATTAAATATCAAGGATTTACAAAGGCATAGAAAATTTTACCAGCTATGTTCTCCCGAAGCCAGTCTATAAGTGGTTTGCACTTGGTCAGGATTCTGATCGATTCCATGTGTTCCCTAGTAACATCTTCTAAAAGGGTGTTTGTCTTGAACACATCTTCAGTGATTGAGGATAGTGGATGGTGTTTGTCTTGTGCCTGAAATAGTACAGCAAACATATTAAGGAAAGAAAAGGTTTTCAACGTCGACAACCTTTCATGGAAATGGTTTGTAATAATTACATTTGCACTTGGTGTAATCGATCATTTATTAGTATTTACCAGGTAACATGTGAAACGTTGCCTTAGATGTGTAGCATGGTGTGTGCGTGCGTGCGTGCGTGCGTGCGTGCGTGTGTGTGTGACCCCCTCCCTGGAACATTGTTATTACATCATTTTAAGTATCCATTGGATAAAATAATATGTTGTAATTCAGGTCAAATGTTTTACAATTATTACTTTTCGTACCGCATTTATGATCGCTTCAATCGCTGGGAAGTCATCAGTAAGATCAAATGCTTTCTTTGCCTCCATCAACAGTTTGGCGCATTCACATCCTTGACCAAGCTGATGGTACTGCATAACCTGGCGAACACGCCCCTTGATCCAGGTTTTGTCATGGGATGCACTGCACATCAGTTGAAACTCTTCCTGCAATTCAGGATATCTACCAACGTAGATATGCAGAAAGTTGTCAACCGCATTCAGCGAGATCGATCCGTCTTCAATGCTCTTACAGAGGTCGTCATACTGTCGCTTTGCTGATAGCCATACTTGCGTAGCTACTTCTTCCAGTGTCAGTTCCTCAGACTTTGTATCCTGTTGTCTTGTGTGAAGAACTGTGTTCCCATGTTGTGTCCATAGCAAGTCAAAGACCTGACTTACGTTGAGCTTAAAGGTGACCATTGATTCCAGCATTTCTTCCACGCAGTCGTCGAGCCTTAGGTATGTAACTTCAGTTGAGACGGCATCTTTCTGAGTTGCTGTCTCTGGTGTGTATTGTCGAGGTATGCATAGCTGATCAATAGTCATGTCATCGCTGCTATTGGACAATGTGTGTTGCAGTTGCCTTGTGTCTACTGAAATAAAAGTAATTGCAATACACTTTAATCTATTGTTACAAGATACAAGAAGCTTTATTTAACGTCGGTTTACATGTGAATTTGATAACATTAGCTCATCTGAGCTATTTTCCGACAAACAAGTGTAAAGCAACGAGACATAAAACATAAAAAGCATAGAGTATTTAAAATGACAGCAATAAAACATATAAAATACGTGTAAGGAGTACAAAATAAATAATACATGCATGTATAATAATGTTTTTTTTTTTCACTTTGGGCAATCATAGCGATTGAAAATGGTACATAAAACATGCAAAGTATATCTGTTAAAATAGAGTAAAATAATATATAATTTAAGACATTAGCATAAGTATAAGTTAAAATGTAGAGAATATATGATATGTATATAGAAAACTACTTTAAATAATTCAAGACATAAAAACATATTTCTGTGATTATTTGACTAAACTTATTTTTTTAATACTTTAAAACATTAAAATAAATAGAATAAATTAAGGCTTTACAATATTTTACACATATCCGTATTGCATGTGTACAATGAAAGCTATATTCATAATATTGGCATGGCGACAAACATGTTAGCTGTTAGCTGTTTACCTGCATATAGAACAATTGCATGATGGGCCATCCCAATTCCGGATCAGTCTGCGAAACTCGCCGTAGTTTACTATTTTTCGCATTTCATTTGGCAGGCTGTTCCAGATCCGGGGCCCATCATGCACAAATGATTTAAGTCCATATTTAGACGTGTTTGCCTTAAGGACAACTGCAGTGTTATCCTTTCGCATGGAATACTGGGAACATTTTAGCATGATGAGATTTTGAATAAAACTTGGAGCAATATTATTTACAATTTTGAATACTTCGCATGCCATTTCTTTTATCCTTTTAACGTGGAGGTGTTCGGTGTTAGCGGTCTTTAAAAGGTCATGATGCGTGGATGAATAATCATTGTAAATAAATCGAAGTGCTCTCTCCTGAATTTTTTCAAGCTTTTTGGTGCTAGATTGGCTACAAAAATGCCAGATCAAAGGACAGTAGTTGAAGTTTGATGTTATGAATGATTTGAAAATTGCAAGTTTCCATTGTCGAGTAAGGAGATGACCGATACGTTTTAAGACCGCTAACTGTCTAGCTGCCTATTACCGATAGATGGTAATAAAATAAGGAGTGTTATTATACCCTGACATATACCGACGTGTTATTGCAACAGAGCAGCCATACAGTGACCAAAGCCGTTTAAGTTTTATGAAGCACTATTGATATACATGTATGCATTAATACCTTCCCCCCAAAAAATGCATACAAGTGAACACATTTTAGTTATCCTGAATTCATAGGTAATTTATATGACCTACCTGAATTAATTTTGGTCATCATTTCGAGCATCATCTGAATCTCCTTCTTCCTCTGATCAATCTGCCTCAACTCGGTCTCTCGCCATTTCAACACTGTCTGTAGCACGTCTATAGGAGAATCATCAGACGCTGTCGCAGGGATCGCCAATGTTTTATCACAGGTCTGCATAATGGCACAAATCTCTCTCATCTCATGTGTGTGATCAAGGATCAACCTTAGTATGGCAATGCTTATTTGGCCAGTCATCAAGAGTCGGACTGTATCGTTGAGGCAATCAATTGCATCATTGATAATGCCGCAGCACTCTTCATTAAATACACGAGGAGTGGTATATTTGCCTACAAATGACAACCATACAACATATTTTGTACGCATCATAACAGTCTATCTTACAATATAACATTTTGCCAAAGCAATACATATATATATATATATATATATATATATATATATATATATATATATTAAAATATATATATATATATATAATATATATTCACATGTATTATATGCTGGATTTGCGCGTGTGACCTAACCTTGCATGATAATTATCACGTATATATTATTTAACAAGAATGCCACAGGTTATAGGTATATTTTAGTTATAATGTAAATTCAGGTTTTATATGGTTATTATTTATCGTGAATAAATAATGTTTATTATTATTATTTTCTGACGTCTATAAATTCCTACACTGTCAAGTTCAACAGAAATTAACTCACAGTGTAATTCCAAGTAACGTGCAAACGACGGCCATTTCAGCATGTGTTCGATGATCATTCGTGGATCGTTTGACAAAGGTGCTGTATGAAGTGCTTTCCAAGACTCGATGAACTTCTGTGAGAACATCTGACGTTGTCTGTGTACTTGCGTGACACTGGCTTCCTCTAAGAGTATGTGCATCTGCGTTTCATCCAACGCCTCAAATGCATACTCAATGAAAACCGTCTCAAGAAGCTGGTTGCAATGTGTGAAGTCTGTCTTGAAGTAACTGTTCAGGATGTCAAGTGGCTTCACCTATGACATAAGTAAAAGTGGGTATACATATATAATTAATAAGTACAATTACTAACACGGACATTTATAGAAAGTAATCAAAGTACCAAGTATCTGCATATGGCAGAGACGACTGCTAGTAGATATTGCGGCATATTCCACCAGAGTTACTAAACAATTGTTTTATTGAGTAAACGATTGCTTTACTGTGTGATTGTGAAATAAATATATATATATATATATATATATATATATATATATATATATATATATATATATCTTCTTTTCGCCTTTTCCCACTAGGTGGGGTCAGCGGCCCGAATTCTTGATTTCCAGAATGTTCTGTCCTGGGGTGATCCGCAGTGCCTGCATATCCCTTCGGACACAATCCATCCATCTCCCTCTTGGTATCCCCCTTGGCCTTTTTCTTGGCACTCTCATGTCAACATCTGCTCTCACTTCGTTGTTTTCTTCCATTCTCTGCATGTGTCCATACCAGCGTAGTCTCATTTCTCTTACTTTCTCTTGTATACTAGTTACTCCTAGCTCCTTTCTGATGTCCACACTCTTTACTTTGTCTCTCAGTGTTACTCCTTTAATTCATCGATAAACAGGAATGGGCTAAGCCCTTATCCCTGGTGTAGGCCAACTTTGATGGGAAACTCATCAGTTCTGCCATGCATGGTTCTCACTATTGTTGATGCTCCATGGTGTGTTGCTTCTACTAGCCTCACTAGCTTATCTTAGACCCCTCTCCTTCGCAGACACCAATGCACCAGATCCCTGGGCACCCTGTCATACGCTTTTTCCAAATCTACGAAGTTGAGGAATAAATCCTTGTGCATTTCTGTGTGTTTTTCTTGCAGTTGTTGTACCTTTCTCTGGACTAAATCCAAATTGCATGTTGTTGACTGTGATCAGTTTTCTGAGTCTGCGCTCTACAATCTTCTCAAACATCTTCATCCCATGTTCCAACAATGTAATGCCTCTAAAGTTCTCACATTCTAGTGGGTTCCCCTTTTGCTTGTATATTGGGACAATCTCACTTTTCTTCCACTCTTCTGGCATCTGTTCCTCTTCCCAAACTCTCTTCAGTATTTCATGCATCATGTCCACTCCACTCTCCCCTAGGTGTTTCATAAGGTCAACCGGGAGGCCTGAGCATCCTGCAGCATTTCCCTTCTTCATGCTCTCTATGGCTTTCTTCACCTCTTCTCTTGATATTTCCTGGACTGGTCCTTCTACTGCTGGTACTTCTCCGAGCTGTTCCCTGGCGTTTTCTAAATTTAGTAGGTTGCTGAAATACTCTCTCCACCTCTCTTTGATCTTTACCTCATATGTTAGCATCTCCCCTATTTGGTCTTTAATCACAGTCCCTTCCCCAATGTCTCTTCTTGATCTTGCCCTTTGCTTTGCCATCTTATAGATCATCCGCTCACCTTCCTCTGTTCCCATCTTGTCATACCACTCTTTGTATGCCTCGTTTTTAGCTTTGGCTACTGCAGCTTTTGCCTCTCTCTTCGTTTCCACCCTGCATCTGCCATTTCTTGAATGCATTCTTTTCCTTCTCAGGCTCTCCTGCACCTCTTCATTCCACCACTAGGTCTCCCTCTCTAGGTGTTTCCCTCCTTTGGTGCTTCCGCATACCTCTTCTGCTGCCCTCATGACGACTTTCCTAAATAATTTCCAACTTTCTTCGGCATTAGTGTCTGCCTCCAGCTGGTATTCCTCTTCCACTTTGTCTCTCTATTCCGTCACTTTTTCTCCCTTCAGAGTCCAGGTCTTAATCCTCTTTTCTCTGGTCCTTCTCCTTTGTTTTGCTTCTTTTGTCCTCAGGACTGCACATAGCAGCCGATGCTGAGATACAACCTCCTCTCCTGGTATTACCTTGCAGTCTCGCATTTCCTTCAGATCAGCTCTTCGTGCCATTATGAAATCAATTTGTGAGCTGTTCCCTCCACTCTTATAAGTGATTAGATGCTCTTCGTTTTTGTTGAAGAAAGTGTTCACTAGTGCCAAGTCTAGGCTCTCCATGCTTTCCAAGATTTTCTCCCCTTCTCTGTTCCTTTGGCCATATCCTTCTCCTCCACGCACTCTTTGAAAAACACCTGGATTTTTCCCCACATGTCCATTTAGGTCAGCTCCTACTACAATCCTCTCTGTTCTCAGGACTCTCGACATCACATCTTCCCAGTGTTTCAAAAACTCCTCCTTTATCTTCTCTGTTTCTCAACTCTGTGGGGCATATGCTGATACTATGTTAAATATTTCTCCAGCTATCACCAGTTTAAGCTTAATTAGTCTGTCTGATGGTCTTGACACTTCAACTACTTTCTCTTTAAACTATGGGCTCAGAATGACCCCCACTCCGTTTCTACTGCTCTTGTCTCCACTGTAAAGAATCTTGTATCCTTCTCCCAACTCTCTTGCGTTCTTGCCGGTCCACTTAGTTTCCTGCACACATAGGATTCCTATGTTCCTTCTTTTGCAAACCTCTACCAGCTCTCTTCCTCTCCCGGTCATCGATCCCACATTCCAGCTTCCGATCTTGCTGAATTATGCGATAGGATTAAAGAAGATGGTGGGAAAACTGATTATAAAACTTGAGAGACAAACAAATCAGAGATCGTATTCGAACATCAGCAAAGATGAGAAGTTATGGGATATTTGTCACTGGACCAAAAACAAGTGCTATGTGACTGTGATGAGTGTTTCAGAAAGTACCAAATACGCAGGGAAAATATGACATAGACATCTCATACTATAAGGAGAGAGCAGGAGGTGAAAGATGAAAGCTAAAAAGGCTGTAGGAGTGAATGTATTATCGGTGGACATGGAGAAGGCAAACAAACTAGTTGTAGTCATGTAGCTGACGTATGCTTCATAGCTGGAGAGATACCAGCAGAGTGGCAAACAGGGGTGATTGTGGCGATATTGGAGGAGGACACGGATATCCATAAACAGGGAGATAGAGAGGCATCACACTACTACAAATGTTGAAATGGATACTTCATACTCGGGTGTGTCTCATCGGAATGCATCAGCTGGGATTTAGGAATGAGATAGGAACACTGTACTGTTTTCCATCAGACAAGTTATTAAGAAGAAGAGAGAATTTATAAAGGATGTAACTTTTATATGTGTTCACATAGAAAAGGCATTTGACATCGTGTCAACAAACCTTGCATTTATAGTCATGAGTGGGGTGGAGGTTGGAGAAGCTGAAGTCAGAATGGTGGATGAAATGTACAAGGAGACAACAGCAGTAGTGAGTATCGATGTTGAAATATGGGTAAAATTTGGGGTGGAACTTGGACTCAAACAGGGAAGTGCATTTGAATCACCAGGTTTTTATTATGGTGATGTCAAAGATATCAGTGCAGGAAGAACTTAAGAAGATACTGTATGCAGACGACATAGCAGTGGTTTACTGATAACACAAAACAACTCAGAAAGCATTGCAAGAATGGAGTAACGCCTTCAGAAAGATGGCCTCAAAATGAATCCTCACAATACTGAAGTAATGTGGATAGGTGAACAGTAGGCAGACTTGCATTTAGTTGTTGACGGAAAGACAAGTGAACGGCTTTGTAAACTTGGGCTTGTGTGAGGATGGCAGGAGTGGGAAAGAAATACAGAGGAGGGCATAAGCAAGAACAGCAGCAAGGATGCTTTTGCTATAGGTACTGTCATGGGTTTATCTAAACGTTGATGGAAGCAGACGCGATTAGGTGTGTTTGCATCAAGACATTAAAATTTGGCACTGCTTTCCAAATGTACGTAACATAATTAAAATGTATCCGCCGTGATACAATTCCCAGTGTTTGTAGAGAATTCGAACAGGCATTGAAAGTAAGACAGTCGCCGATTGCATGGTATACGGTTACACGTTATTGTAACATCTCCTTTTTAAATCGGCATTGCATTGCGTATTTCTAATACATCTTGTACATAATAGCAGCATTGGTAAGTACATTTGATGTCCGCATCTTGACTCACTGCCATTTTGCTAGGTGTATACAGATATAGTCGAAACAGTTCTCACTGCCTTTGTAACAAACCAATCCTATACCTGTTTGATCCTCTCGGCAAGTTTCTGGAGAAGGTGATGCTGCCAGCGCTCAGAGTATTCCCTGCTGCATAATTCGATGCTGAGAAGTCCGCTCCATGTCTGCAGAATATACATCATATTAATTGCAAACATAGATACGGTGACAACAAATCATAACAAGTTATGGTCAGCAATAGGAACACTCGTAAAAACCTGGAACTAATTTAATTAATTGGAGAAGCAGAGGCGATGTGTGAACATATGACAAAGAAGGAACATCATGGATGAACACAATGTAAAAATATTGACAGAATAGCGAAGGCCTGCTGATACACTGGAAATATTCAAGCTCACACAGTGGGATGATAGTTCTGAGTTCGTAGTCAAAAATAAATTTGGAGGGACCACTGAATATAGCTATGGGCTACACCGCACCGCACCGCACCGCACCGCACCGCACCGCACCGCACCGCACCGCACCGCACCGCACCGCACCGCACCGCACGGCTCCACACACAACACAACACAACACAACACAACACAACACAACACCACACACAACACAACACCACACCACACCACACCACACCACACCACACCACACCACACCACACCACACCACACCACTCCACTCCACTCCACACACCCACACACCCACACACACACCACACCCACACCCACACCCACACCCACACCCACACACACACACACACACACACACACACACACACACACACGCACACACCGTAATACGTACCTGTATCTCATCAGTGTCAACACACCGACCAATTATGCTAAGCAGCTTCCTCGGTAAGTGCTGGATGAGCCAGTCGTGTACTATTTGTGTCATTTCACTGAATGCACCCTCAACGACACGCATTATCTTCTTGATCTCAGGTCGTGCGGCGTCCAGCGTTTCGGCAATTTTCCACCCTGCTGTGATGCTGGCAGCTACTACACACAAGACAGATTCCAGCGTCTCATGGTCGCTGATAAGATTCAATTTCTCCACTGCGGCGCGAAGGAAACGAACAGAAACCACTGTGTTGATGAGTGCGTGCAAATAATCTTCTCTGTCAAACAGAAAGCAGATCGGGGTGTAATGTTATACGATATTGCTAACTTGTTTTTGTTTTGTTACAACTAATGAATTTATATACGTATTACTGCTTCGGCGTGCGCTTACATTCACACAATGGACGCACGCACAAACGTTCGCTTGCGAACACAAACGCATGACTGTATACTCAAAGTATTTTTTTTTTTTGTATATTCTGCAAATATGTGAACTGGGTTATCAATTACTTAATGCAATTCACTATACCGACTAGATAATAGTTCAGCCACAACGCAAGTCTGAAACAGCTACTCTTTATATAATGTTACCTTTCATTTGTGTGTTCATTCTCAAGCTCCTTGATACCATGGAGTATTGCTTCCTGACACACAACCACACTCTGCAATAACAAAAAATTCGCTCATTGCTCTTACAACTGTACACCCGCATATTGATGGGGAGTGGATATTTTAATAGGGGTATACATTTTGGCTACATTGCTGAACATTTTCTAAAACCGGTGCAAAGGGGTAAGGTAATTCAATATTAAATTTGTTTGCACCGGACACATTATATTAATTGTGTATGTGGCTGTGTGTGTATGTGTGTGTGCGTGCTTGTGTGCGCGCGTGTATGTATATTATACTCTACCAATCTTAATGTGTTGCAAATGCTACAGTGATATTGCATCTTCATTAGTTTTAGAATTTTCCTTTTATCGCAGCACTTTGACTACTTGCGTTTCACCCAAGTGCGTCTTCTATATGTAATACGTATGCTTTAATACTTTTAGCTATGTATATTTTCGAATTGCACACATTTCTGCTTAAGTCCACTGTTTACACTTGCTTGTAACGTCGTAATAATATGTGTATATGTATAGCATGCTGAGGCCTTCGCCCAACCATGGAACACGACGGCTGCACAATACAGTTGCTGGTGATGTTGTATAGACTACTATACTATACCTTCTTCAATGCACGTGATGATAATTCGTTTACTTCTAAGAAGTGGATCAAATTAGCCATGCACACATCTGGAGCAAGTTCCTTTGATGCAATCATTGCATCGATGTGTCGAACGTCCATGGCTGCCAGCAGTGTCCGCTGCAGCAACGGGTCGACGTGAAACAATGGCTGGAGTCGACTCAACAAGAACATCACATCCCTGAAATTCAGATAAAATTAAATAAAACAAATTCTGCATTTTTGGTCATATGAAACATGCATTGGTTTTTGCTCTCTGAACTAAAATACATGATAATAAAGTAAAAAGGGAGGCTAATTAAGACGAAGACACATGGGAGCACATGTGTACAAACATTCCGCGTCCAATGTTGTAAAACACATTAAACCATCCAGTGAATCTTGCACACATGAATGATGACATTAATGTAATATTTATATGTGAATTTTATGTTATACTCATAATTATGCCTGATAATGATAACTTAAAAAGCAAATTAGATTTGCACCAATTTGTTTTAGTTGGTATATTAATAAGTAATAATTGCATTAGATAATGTCTGGTTTTGCGTAATATTTTGTGGGCCTTGAAGCAATACGCCTAGTCAATACTTGCAGGTCAATTTTGAGCTGCTCTCAGTATCATTTAGGTGTATTTCAGTTTTGTCTTCATCCCTGAAAAGGGAAAAAATCGTTTCTGACAGAGGTTCTAAGGGCATAAATAGTGACTCTACATGAAGGATAAACGGAAGGAGACACTAGTGCTATATTACGTTATTCCAAGACAGCCATGCACAACGCCATCGTCAAATTCAATATTAGTAGCAGTGTTCGTGACAGTAAAAGGAGTGGTCGGAAAATTAAGCTAACGGATGGCCATGCATCGTGATGGGCTAGCCAATGAGCTCATGCAAGAAACGCTTAAGTATTGTTTCGAGATGTCTCAGGAAGGAAGTTGGGCTCAGCGATGCGTCTCATAGCTTGGTCATCCCTTAGCATAATTTCCCGTGGAAAACCACTGCTTTTATTGTCACGAAAAGTGTCACCAGTATTTAATTTGAAGATGGCGTTGTGCACAGCTGTCTTGGAATAACGCAAATTAACATTAATGTCTCAAAATAAAGTTACATTTGCATTAGTAAAACACCTAATCGATACTGACAGCAGCACAAAAATGACGTAGAAGTACTGGCTAGGCGTACTGCTTCAAAGCCCAAACGTATGACGCAATCCAGACATTAGTTGATGCAATCTGATGCCATACTATAAATTACTTAAAGATCGTGCCTGGTCTTGAACGTTTGTAAATGACTTTATTGTAAATAACACGTTTACACAGCAAAGAACATCTGCCAAACGTACACAGGTCCGCCCCTTGACACTGCTTTGTATGCTTTAACCAAGTTCAGCTTGTTCATGTCATTCTTCAAATACTGCACACCCCACCATTCGTCAGTCCTGTGATCAACATTTAACTGGTCATAGATGGGTTGGTAGGGCACAGAACATCCACTCAGGAAATGATGCAGCGGGACAGCAAGAAGCCAGTGAGGCAAATGGTGTTTGTTGATGCACGTGCCCAAGAATGTAGTCAACACATCGTCCAACCCGCTGAAAAGTATTAACGACATGGTTCCAATTACAATGTATATATGTATATATTAATAACAATGACAATGTAACAATAAACTGCTTTCGTTGGCGTCAATATCCTGAGGAAATCAGATTGTTGGTACTGATAAATTATTTATTCTGTACAATGCAAATATCGTCAGCAGATGCATAGATTCGCTAAATACCAGTACAGACAAAACTAAACAAATAGCAGGTGGTGTGAAGAGATAATTACTTTTTGTTTACAATGAGTGCCAGGAAGATTCAAGTTCTACCATTTGTCTTAGTCTTGGGCTTGGGAGCAAATATTGTATTAGAATCAGACAACCGACGATTTTTTAACTTTCGTGCTGAGTTCTGTTAATTAATACGAAGGTGCACATACTTGCTACACATGGTAAAGGTAAAGAGAAGTGTCGTAATATCAAAATTTCGTACCAAATATTTCCAACAAGTACGTAAATACGTCTATAAGAACACTTCAATGTTCATAAATTAAAATAGGAATTGTTACGTTTTTTAAACACTCTATAAATATATACTGAATGTACATTTTGGTTCCTCTTTCTCAAATAAATTGTACCTACAGTGAGCACGCAGAAAAGTTCTTGGCAACAAGTTCAATGTCGAGGTACACGCCATCTTCTGTGGGAGTTCTCAGAAGCAATGATTCACAAAGGATTACTGCGTCAGCCTCTGACAGGCGCCAAGCCACTTCGTACATAACCATGAGGTATATCACAAGCAGGGCAGTTGACAACCTAACTACAGCATCACTCGGGGATTCTGTCTCTGTGCTGGATGTCATATGACGAAGTCGATCGATGTATGAACATAGATGGCCAACAAGAACCTATAACAATAGTAAACAGTATATATATATATATATATATATATATATATATATATATATATATATATATATCAGGCTTGTTAACGAACGCATACTAATGTAACTTTATTCGAATGCCTATTTCTATAAAAACATTCAGATGTTTGGTGGTCACATTCGAATGTTTGATGGTTGTGTTATGTCTACTATTGAGCTGTATGACTGATTTATGTAAATTTTTACATGAAATATAAAATGCGTAATGTTCTATATTTTACATAATAATATACAAATATTATATTTATTTGCAAAAATTGTTTTACAATATGCATACTTAATCAGACAAAACACAAGTTGATATTTAAGGCCCACTGCAAAAACAGGGTTACCAATGGCACGTATCATGCTATGGTGTTTGTTATTCCTTGCTGTTACCCGATGTCCAAATTTTCACGAAAACATTTGATGTATTTTCCGGTAAAGTAACACACATCTCCATTATTTAATATATGCACTATTAAAGAGTGCATTGTTTAGCTTAGCTAAAAAATGTAGTCTTTTAGAGGAGGTTAGATGAATTGCTTTCATGATCTGCTGGGGTTGGTGGATATATGGCAGATGGTTGCCCTGTGGAAAGTTGCCACTTGCCACTGAGGCCTGTCTTCGTGTCATGTATGAACAGGAATGCTGGCAGGTAAATGGATCAAATATAATAGAATCCTTTGGCCAGACAGCAGTTATTTACTCCTGTCTGTGCCTTGTTTGTGTTAATCCAGTGATCAAGACTGACTAATGACATAAAAGCTGCTGGTTAACATTATTCAGAAAATCATCCATATATGAATGGGAAGCCAGTGAGGAGTTTCCTATTGCCTAGTGTGAAATGGTATGTTGGCTGATGGGTTAGGTTGTAATTGGCAGTGCCAGGACTGGTCAAAATTATGTTTGCAATATCCCAGCATTTGATACGCATTCCTTTGGCGTTGGAATGCGAATGCGAATGTTTATGATTCGCATTCGAATATGATTGTTTATGGTTCGCATTCGAATGCGCTGAAAATTGAACGATTGCATTCGAATGCGCATTCGAATGTCAAGCCTGCTATACATAGACAATCATCACGAATGTTCCCAGAACGTATTTTAATGCAATGTTGCATATAGTGCCCGAAAGAAGTCACTTTGTGTGATAAGGTTACGAGAAATATAAACTATTTCACCACTATTTTTATACTTACTGCTGCCACAATCTCGTAGTTCTTCATGCAGTTGAAAATTTGGTAAATCTGCTTCAACGCCTCCTCAACAGTGACATCTTTTGTTGTTGCTTCAACCGTGTTAAAGCAAACATCTTCCCATTTCGGTAGGAAAGCTGATGTTGCAATCTCTACATCTTTCGTTTGTTGAGTTTTTGAAATCCCAATAGTACTCCATAAACTCTTACGTGCCCATTTGTTGACCATGCCGTCATACTGGTGCCAAACCTCCCCTGCAAACGATAGTTATAGAAAAAACGAATGTCAAACCTAAAGTAAGAGTCCATGATTAATAAGGAGGCGGCTCTGGTCAACTAGGTCTACGTGCTGGGGGTGCTAAGAATCTGTGGGTCAAAAAGAGCCGCCGAAAGAGGGTCGACTAAAGATAGTGACCTACTGCGTCAGAACTCTACAAAGAGATCAACACATACAAGAACCCGAAGAAGAACTTAGGAAAACCAGGTTAAAACCAGGTTGGTATGGGATGTAATCGGGATTGGAGAAGTGAGAAAACGAGAGGAACGTTCCACTATCTTACAAAGCGGCCACCTACATTCGAAGGCAAACAACGGCCAAGCAGGCGTAGGCTTTCTCATAAATAAGAAATGGAAAGATCACATAGTGACGGTAAACATTTTCGGCCCCAGAGTAACAGAACTAGTTATGTGCATAAGAAAGCACTACAAACTAAAGTTAAAGTATATGCACCAACGACATCATCCTCAGAAACAAATAGACAGCTTCTATAACGACATCGATGAGACTTTAGGGAACCAAACCACTACACGATAGTGATGGGAGACTTCATTGAGCAAATAGGGAAAAGAACAAGCCCAAGAAACGGCAACGGGCAAATTTGGACTCGAATTGAGAAACGAAAGAGGCGACACCTTGGTAGAATGAGCATTATCAAGAAAGTACAAAATCATGAATACCATGTTCCAGGAGAAAGCAGCGAGGAGATGGACATGGAAAAGCCCAATCAGTGTAACGAAGGCCGAAATTGACTACATCCTAACAAACAGGCCAGACATCGTCACAGATGTAACTGTCATCAACCAAGTCTGGTTATTAGCAACATCAAATTGGACGCAGAGTTGGAAAGGAAATAATTGATGACCAAGAGGCCACCAAGAGTAGATGCCGCACAAATAGGATCAAAGAAGATCGAATTCCAACTCGAATTGAGAAACCGATTCGAGACACTATAAGAACTAGACGACATCGACAGCATGAGCGAAATCAACACAGACATGATCCATACAGCGCGTCTAGAATAGCTAAGGCAATCGACAAGCCACTGAAATCGAGGATATCGTCATCAACATGAGCCCTGATGACGAAACGACGATAAATGGTGGAAAACGGCGACGATAAACAACGAATAGTGTACGCAGAAATATGCAAGACCATCAAAAAGGAAGCAAGAGAGGACATGAGGAAATACAACTAAGAGATATCATATGAGAAACGATCGTGACATCAAAGAGCCAGAGGAAAGTGCGAAGAACGCAGAAGCTAGGCCAAGACAGACTGATCACACTCCTAGACAAGCAGGGTAGAGAAATCCATAGTCAAGATAAAATCATAGAAAGAATAGTGGAATTCTTGAAGATAGACGGCGAATATCTAAGTCATCTTCGCTTTGCCGACGACATACTCATATGCGCTAATATACCACATGAACTACAGCAAATGTTACAGGAATTAGCTGATGCAAGTGCAAATCAGGGTCTGAGGATGAACAAGTCGAAGACAAAGCTGATGATGGAAAACATCACATATATGTCAACAACACCCAGATCGAGACCGTTGAAAGCTACATCTACCTGGGACAGAGACACAGCACCAGAGACAAAAACCAAGACAAGAAGGTTCAAAGACGAATCACGGGCGGATGGACAGCATTCGCCAAGCACCGCGATATTTTCAAGGGTAACATTGGGATATGCTTGAAGAGACAAGTCTACAACTCATGCGTAATTTCAGCAATGACATAAGGCGCGGAAGCATGGACACTCATCAGCCAAGCAAAGAATAAGCTTGCAGCAGCACAAATAAAGGTGGAGAGCAGTATGTTAAACATCGCCTACCGGGACAGAAAAAAAACATCTGGGTAAGAGAAAAGACAATGGTCATACATGTGACTGAACAAGTCAGAAGACGGAAGTGGACCTGGGCAGGGACGTCAGCAGGATACGAGATAATCGATAGAAACTGCGTATCACCACTTGGAAACCCTACGAAAGGAAAAAACCTAGAGGAAGGCCGGCGAGACGGTGGTGAGGCGAACTAGACGATTACTGGAAGTGTACCATCTGACAGAGGATAGCGCAAGATAGGCAAATGTGGAAGCAGCATACTGAGATCTTCGCCCATCCACGGGACACTATGGCTGCACAATGATGATGATATATATATATATATATATATATATATATATATATATATATATATACATATATATATATAGGCCACGAACATCAATTAAAAACGTATTTTAACAACGATTTTTAATAATATGATAGTTGCGAAAACAATATATAAGAATATGTACCAATGAACAGAATCAAAAAAATACCAACCGCACTGTATCGGTAAATGTTTCTTTGGTATATGCACCCTGCGAAACTCTGATTGGCCACCCTTTGTCAAAGGTTTCTCGCGGATTTGCTCCTTTGCTGTCTTGATCTCATAGTAGTAGTAGAGGCTGCGGGATTCAGTCACTTGGTCTTTGGAAAATTCCAACCGATTCCCAAATAACCAGTATCCACCTGTTAGTTTCCTAGAAGAATATTGTAAGAGCATAATATGGAAATTAGCTAGTAAACAATTTCCGTAATAAAAAAATTATATTTGTACAACAATACAATAGATTAATATTAGGGTTTTTTGCTGGAACTATTGAATGGTTGCTCAAACATTATAGAGTTAATTGTAATAAATATGTTAAAAGCAAAATATATTTTCATTAACTACACCAGAGTTTCACTTGATGGAACAAATTGATTTAGTCATACGTACTATTACTGGTCAGGAATCAATTATCCAAATAAATAAATCGTAAACGTATTATGATGAATTAAATATGATTCGATTCGGATTAAGATAGTTTATTACCAAGTAAATCAGATGGTGATAACAAACGTTAAACTGATAGTTACAATTGCATGAATATAGTCAAATAAATATAAATTAAAACTAATTAGCATGGCGACATAAAATCTAAACTGCTTAACTAAAGAACTAACGAATCAACTGTCTAAAACAGTTTTAAGCCTACTGAACCATAGCAATAACAAAATATTTATTGACCCCAAGTAGGTACAAGATTTGATGTGAGTACATCAATTTCATTAGTATATTTATACAAGCATACATTCACACATTATTTCATGTTCGCGTACTAGTATTAGCCTATACCATAAACAAACAATACATAGAAACGTATGTAGTTATAGTAATTATTGTTGTACCAAATAAAAAGCCATCAAATAACTTTTACAAACTGGGGGCGGTAGCTCTTATTAAGACAATAATGTCGCTGTCATAGGAGCCACCATAATTTCATGGTGAAAAGTAATATGGTTCTTTATACAAGGTGTCTATCTCGTGTTTATTTGGAAGTATTTGCTTGAAGTGAGAAAGTGTGTGGTGGTGTGGATGTGTGTTAAACATAATGAATACAGGATATTGGCGCATCGAGGATATTGGCGCATAAGAAGTTATTATTATTATTATTATTATTATTATTATAAACATTATATTGTATTTATTGATTCAGTTGACATGTATAACAATTTGATAAAGTACATGTCACTGTAATTATTTAGTAAACATATTATGTTTATATAACATATGAAAGCCATGCAAACTGTGTGTATATTTTGTTTTTATTATATCATTTATAGTATGTGGAAGGCTGTATCTAAGACATTTCATAGCAAATTCATGCTTAATTCTAAAAGTACATAAATTACCTTTTACACGAGTATTGTGTATATTAAGACTTGGTATAATTCGCCAGTTTAGTTAATATGGATGTAATTGTTTATGAATATATTTAAAATAAAATGTGAATTCTTATAATTTTAATATATCTTCTACTTTCAGTAGTTAAAATATTTTTTTGGAAAAGTGGTTCCGTATGTAAGTTATATGTGTTTAAGGTTAACATTCGCATAATTTTTGTTTGGATGCTTGTAATTCTATTTCTTCGATATCCCCAAATAATAATACAATAATTTATATGTGAAATGGTAAGGTGTTATATAATAACACTGTTATGTCTAATGGTAATACATGTTTTAATCTGTTTAGTATGCCAATTGTTTTTGAACACTGATTTGATATTTTCTCTGTGTGTTTTCTCCAATTTTTATTAGTCTCTAAAGTCAATCCCAGAAAGTAAAATTCATCTACTCTAAATATACATAATCTATTTTAAGTGTAAGAGTTTTCATATGTTTATTAGGCATATGAAAAACGATGTATTTACTTTTACTTTTATTTAATAATAACTTATTTATATTTACCCACTCATTAATTGTAGTTCTTCATTTATTATGGTTTATGTACTTTTATGATGGAGTGAGATTTTGCTCAGAGAATTTAAAGAGGTAGATAATGTAGTGTCATCAGCATACATAACACAAGTAAATAATTGACTAGCTTGTGAAAAATCGTGTATATAAATGATAAATAATAGTGGTCCTAGGACAAAACTTTGTGGGACACCGATTGTTATAGGTAAAATGGTTGAATTTACTTGTTCAATTTCAGTATATTGTTTTCTGTTTTGTAAGTGACTTTTGAACAACTATAAGGCTGAGCCATTTAGGCCATAGTATGCTACTTTATTTTGTAAAATGTTACGGTCTATAGTGTCAAATGCCTTTGAAAGTTCGAGAAATACATTAATTAATACATAATTGTTATGCTTTATAGTCACAATTCTATCAATTAGCGCAAGTGCAGCTAATTATGTTGAATATTTAGTTGTTGTGCTGAACATAAAACGCTCGCCAGACGGAAGAAGTTCAAAGAAATGGTTGGCTGGGTAGGATATGTATTTTGTATCATCTGCATTCCCAGTGCAGCCATCCAAAGTGGTGTCATCGAAAATAAATTATCACATGGTCCAATTGTTCTATGGAGACACAGGGTTTTTTTAAGAAGATAAACGGGAAGAGGAAACCATACATTGTATTTTGGATTTGTTGAGTACATTTAATACCGTCGAACCATATGTTCTTCTGAGGCGTATGACACGTTTCAATCTCAGTTCAGGCCGATGATACAAGACGCCTGTTACTCGGATGAATCTGTTTAAGTAATCCTTTATACCAACTGCATTGTCCATTATCAATTCTAAGTGAAGGTATCTGTAATAGTATTCTAACAGTGTACGATGCTGGATGGATCAGTATTACTGTTCACTAATGTCCCCCTTCATGGTACAGGATGTATATTGTATGTCATTAAATTGTGCTGTTTTTGTCTTAGTATCCAAAGTGTCTATGTTGTGGCTTCAAAGTAACCATGTTATATACATTCTTCTCCCGTGGCCTGTGGTTTACTTATATATTGGGCATGTGGTATAAATATGATGTGATATTAGTTCTTGTCTTAACCTTGTATAAAAAGTTGTATTATGTGGTTTTCTGTATTATTTATTTATTGTGTGAACAAGCCTGAAAAACAATATTCTGTAATATTGTGGTGCATCGATGCCATATTAATAATACAACATCCTACTTACACAGTCAGGTGTATGGATATTACTGTAACACTAATCTCAAACACTACAGAGACGATCTCAATCAGATGCGATATGCGTCTATTCTATCACAACATTACTTGACGTTTTGTAAATTGCAGTTATATTTCCCAGATTTCTTATATGTAATTCTGCTCACTCATACTTATATAAATCTCAATTATTTATTTACTTTATTCAGCTTTATGTTCGTTAAGCAAGCAATACTATTATCCATTGCAATACATTTATGAATTACATTTAATATTAGAAATAAAACACAGCAGTAATATCTGATAAACAAAGGACATACCTTTCACGTTTCAAAGCATATTTTTTGCTTTCCCACCCCCTGTCAAAACATATGGAAACGGAGTCGTTCTCCACAAGTTTGAAGTCACATGATACGACAACGTGGAACTGAATGGTGATGTTCTCATGAGTCTGCTTCGTGAATCCACTAACAAACAAATCCACCATACGACAATAAAGCATCAACATGACAATTGTGATTTTACTCTTGCTAAATTGCTTATGCGAATTCAGTACATAAATGATAATGATGCTGTCAATTGTGTCATCAAATGGCCGTAAAGATATGTTCTTACATAGTGCTTTATCCAGTATTTAGAATTACCTGGTACTCAAAATGTATCAGGTTTCAATGTCGGACATAACTGTTCATTCATCGACTTCTCTGGAAAGCATCAAGCCATAACAAAATAACTGAATGGTAATTATTCAACCATATGTACCAACAATTATCAGCTGATGAAAATTCGAAAAATGGTTCCTTTGAATGAGAATCTCTGTTGTTCTACCTTCTCTGTTGCATCATCCCGCTTCCCTTAACAGACTGGTAGACGTAGGCACGCATAGTTAGTCAGCAAAATCAAATGCAGTATAGGTCCACCACTCTTCTCGTCATCTTAATTTAGCTTTACCCCATATTGTATAATCGCCATCTGCAGATGTTTTATTACCATGTTTGGTAAGCTGCTTAATTACAACGAATATGAATATGAATGACAACATGTAAATGTATATTTTATCCTTCCCCGGATATTCACAGGACATCCTAAGCAGCAGTGCATATTCTAGAAAATAGCTAAACGTAATAATTGCATACTTCCTTTAAAACTACAACAATGTCCTTATTTTAACATCTTTTCGTAATTTTTAACTTGGGTGCATAAAAGTTTATAAATGTAGTACAAAAATAAATTAACATCAACGTACTTGTCTCGCATTGAACCCACATTACTGCCATTCTTTGTCTTCTCGCGAATGGTTGTGTTGTCTTGGCTGTTCTGTAACAAATTTCTTTGCCATTATTATTTGTTAAAATGTTACATTCCCCGTGTAGGTATTGTACAAGTATATTTCTTTGGACTTATCAAGCGTATTTAATAAACAATTGTGTTAAGTATATTAACACAACTATAAACGGATATATATATATATTAGTAAGACAAGTTCGCTATAATTTTAGTAACAGAAATAGAAAACGCCTAAACGCATACACTAAATTTCTTTGATTTGGAATCCATCAACAAGACACAGTAGCACATTATGAATTATAAACGTCAAGTTCTTCAACATGCCTATAAAGCTGCTTGATGTGTAGTTTCCATGCTATATATTTGACACTGCCTTAAACGTAATATAAATACATGCATTCGTAATCTTGAGAACAAACATGCAATCTTATATTACAGAGAAGTGGAAAGACAATATGGTCAACATGATACTATGTACTATTTCAATCACGACATATAACTCTGTGTTATCACAGCAGTTGTTCATATGTGGTCTGATACTCTTCATATATGTTCTGCACTCTTAATTTAGTAACATACTGAACATTTCTTTTCAAATGTCTTGCATTAAATAGGACATTTGCGTTGTGTCAAAGGCCTTTACATTTACAAACAAAATTATTAAATTATTGGCATTGCTAACATGTTAGAACGTTACAGCACATTATAACTCCAGATTTTACTGTAAATATTATATGTCTGTTGTCTGAGTTCTAACCAGCAAGTGCATGGGAAACCAATTCTATACATAACATATGTTCAGCACCAATTGTTTTATACATCTTGTATGAAATTATTTACCTGCCGACTGGCTGATGGACCATGAGTATCGACCACTTCCACTTGGCCTGAGATTGTTTTGATTGATCGTCCTTTCTCAGTAACATTCTTCTGTTTACCGTCATACTCAAGATCACGCTCCTGTTCGTCACTTTCCCCCACGGTCATGCTGTAGTCAGATATTTCCTGCTTGGGAGGTGTGACATACGCAGCCTGCATCTGTTCCTCCATATGTTGTTCCGTGTCAGACTGTGAGGACTGTCCAGTACGTTTCTGTTCCTCCACTTGTTGTCCCGTGTTAGATGATGAGGACTGCCCAATACGCTTCTGTTCCTCCAATTGTTGTTCCGTGTCAGATGATGACGACAGTCCAGTACATTTCTGTTCCTCCACTTGTTGTTCTGTGGACTTCCCACAGTGTTTCTGTTCCTCCAGCTGTTGTTTTGTTTCATGCGGTGAGGACTGACCAAAGTGTCTCTGTTCTTTCATTCGCTGGTCAGTGTCAGGCGGTGAGGACTGCCGATGATATCTCTGTTCCTTCACCTGTTGTTCCGTGTCAGTTGGTGAGGACTGTCCAGTATGTTTCTGTTCCTCCACGTGTTGTTCCGTGGCAGACTGTGAGGACTGTCCAGTACGTTTCTGTTCCTCCACATATTGTTCCATGTCAGATGATGAGGAATGTCCAGTACGTTTCTGTTCCTCCACTTGTTGTTCCATGTCAGACTGTGAGGACTGTCCAATATGCTTCTGTTCCTCCACTTGTTGTTCCATGTCAAATGATGAGGACTGTCCAGTTCGTTTCTGTTCCTCCACTTGTTGTTCCATGTCAGACTGTGAGGACTGTCCAGTACGTTTCTGTTCCTCCGCTTGCTGTACGGTGTCAGATGATGAGGACTTCCCAGAGTGTTTCTCTTCATTCAGCTCTTGTTTTGTTTCATGCGGTGAGGACTGACCAAGGTGTCTCTGTTCTTTCATTCGCAGGTCAGTGTCAGGCAGTGAGGACTGCCGAGGATATCTCTGTTCCTTCACCTGTTGTTCCGTGTCAGTTGGTGAGGACTGTCCAGTATGTTTCAGTTCCTCCACTTGTTGTTCCGTGTCAGGTGATAAAGACTGTCCAGTATGTTTCAGTTCCTCCACTTGTTGTTCCGTGTCAGGTGATAAGGACTGTCCAGTACGTTTCTGTTCCTCCACTTGTTGTTCCGTGTCAGTTGGTGAGGACTGTCCAGTAGGTTTCTGTTCCTCCACTTGTTGTTCTGTGTCAGATGATGAAGACTGCCTAGTACGTTTTCGTTCCTCCATTTGTTGTTCCGTGTCAGGTGATAAAGACTGTCCAGTACGGTTCTCTCCCTCCACTTGTTGTTCAGTGTCAGACTGCAAGGACTGTCCAGTACATTTTTGTTTGCGGCGCTAAAACAGTGAGATTTATTTGTTGTCTAAGTGTGGTCCACTCTAATACAAAGCACATAAAATAAATATCTGCGATGATTTACTATTTCACATTTGGCAAACCCTTGATGCTGGACGCATAAAGCAGATTTAAACGCGAAAATTGCTTAGGAAAACGGTTTGTTACACTGGAATTTTTGCGAGAGAACTTTGTATTGAAACATCGGCTATAGCACATTTGTTACTAATCAGTTATTAAGACTGTGCATGTGCATACAATTGGAAGTACTTCAGTCGTATAAATAAATTGTGTTTATTTTCCAAAATCAAATCTTTATGACAAGTGTCCAGTGATAAAATCAGATTCACTTTTATTTCTATCTTCCATGCAACTGGCACTTTGTATCCAAACCCAAAACCTTATGTGTATAGTATATACAAAGATGTTTCGCTTAGCGCTGTCTTTAGCCTAGCCTGCTTCAAATTTCAAAACATCAGAATATTATTGAGACAGCTCACAACAATATAAAATTAGATTCAAATATGTGCTTGAAGATGTTTATTTGCTGGCTTACCTCCAAATGTGTGTCACTGTGGTCACCGTCTTGCACTGATCTGCCCACGTCTTTTCCATGTTCGCTTGATTCTTTTCCAGAGAATGATGCACCCTCTGACGGGTCCTTCACAGATTCTCCTTCTTCATTTCCTGGTGGTTGTGATGGTTTTGAAATCGATGATGAAGACTTATTTTCAATTACATCGCCACTTGCTATCTCCGTCGTTACAGTAGTCTCCGCATGTGTATCTTTTATTGCTGTAGAAAATTTTCATTTTAGACACAGCTGAACACAGGACCGAAACAATGACACCGTAAACAAACTGTACTGTACACGATTGTTTGATTAATAATGGTCACTCTGTCAGTAATTAAATACACACATATACGAATATACTTGCATAAACTGAGTGACAGTTTTAGCAAATGTAACTGCCTTCCCTCAGCAACGCGGGTTAATTTGGCTAGTTCTATTCTATTTCAAATGAAATCAGTGTACTATCTTCATTGCATGCGCACGGTTTGACACATAACGGAATATATAAATTAAGCAACTAACCGGCCCCCATATTGTTTCCACATTCTGGACAGAATCTGGCTATGAGGCCTGATGGAATTTTCCAGCCACATCGTGTGCACACAGAGTCCTCCGTCCAAATGTTTGGATCAACCAGGAAACCGCATTCGGGGCAGAATTTATAGTGTTTCCGCAGTGAGGCACCACATTCGTTTCCTTGCAAGACGCCTCTACACCGACGAACATCTCTGCCGTCCATCCTTGCATGGCAGGCTGGAGGTGACGTACCTTGTAACAAATATAACATACATCTGTGATACAGTATGTATGTGTGTGTGTGTGTGTGTGTGTGTGTGTGTGTGTGTGTGTGTGTGTGTGTGTGTGTATGTGTATGTATGTATGTATGTATGTATGTATGTATGTATGTATGTATGTATGTATGTATGTATGTATATATATATGTATGTATGTATATATATATATATATATATATATATATATATATATATATATATATACATACATACATACATACATACATACATACCTTCATCCATAATTATATATAAGGTGCGGTGGCCGAGTGGTTAGGATGCTGGACTCCCGACTAGAGGGTCCGGGGTTCGAATTTGTATTGATACAGCCACCGTGTCGAAACTTGGGCAATTTCGTTCACCCTACATCACCTGCCCCTTCTAACCCCCACACGCCAGTGTGGAAGGGTAGGCCAAAAATACAAGCATGCAAAGCACTACAAAGCCATGGCCCCCAATCCCAAGCAGCTCCGAAAGAGTTCATGACCAAGGACGCAGCTCTGGTCAACGAGGACTACGTGCAGGGGGTGCTAAGATTCTCTGGATAAAAAAGAGCCGCTGAAAGTGGGTAAGTAGATTAAAGATAGCATCATACAATGTCAGAACTCTACTAAGAAACCAGGTTGGTACGGGATGTAATCGGGATCGGAGAAGCGAGAAAACTAGAGGAATATTTCACTACGTTACAAAGCGGCCACCTACTATGCCATTCTAAGGCAAACAACGGCCAAGCAGGAGTAGGCTTTCTCATAAACAGGAAATAGCATAGCGCTACAAACTAAAAATAGTGCAAGTAACACCAACAACATCATATTCAGAAAAAGATATGAATAACTTATACAACGACGATGAGACTTTAGTGAAACGAAACCACTGATGGGAGACTTCAATGTGCAAATGTGTGTGTGTGTGTGTGTGTGTGTGTGTGTGTGTGTGGTGCGTGCGTGCGTGCGTGCGTGCGTGCGTGCGTGCGTGCGTGCCTGTGCACCAGACTGTGTTCCTTACAATAAGCAGGCTTGCAAGTCAACTAGTCAGACTGGCATACAGCCAGTTATCCACACAGCCAAATAGCCTGTCAGGCAGCTAGCCAGTCAGTTAACCAATCAGACACACGCGTGTTCAAAAGTAAGTATAGAAATCGACTTTTTTTGGGTTTTGATGTTAAGATTAACGTCTACCTTTGTGTCAATAAAATCGTCCTAACTAAAGGCAGCGTGTTGCCACTATGCATGTACCATCATATCTAACTTGTATTAGCAATATTAATGGTGGGTGATAATAAGCATGCTTAATGGACACCTACTGATCAAAATAGTGCTAGCAGGGTGAAACGCTTACCAGCCAAAGGGGCAATACGCCTACGTAGGCTGTTTTGGCAAACGTGATTATATATTATAATATAATAATTATACAAACATGATGTAAAGTACATAATAACCATGTATGATGACAATAACTGTAACGATAATTACACAATTATCAATACCAATCTCACTACTTCCATTTCTATATAACACTTAAATCAATGTAAGGCGGACACTAGGTGTGCAAGATTATATTTGTTTTATTATATCGATTGTATTATTACGAGTTCTCATTTGCAAAGGTAAAAAGTTAAATGTTTGGCATCGCTGTCCAGGCAGTGCAATTATATAAAAGATGGCTGTGGGTGTCAAATGCCGATCCTGGGCAAATTGCCCCTTTTGGTGGGCGAATTGCCCCAGCCAAGGAGTAATACGTTTTCTTAAATGCATCATCTTGAAAGAATATATGCATTTAAGACTTCGAATACTGGCTATTTTAATCAAGTGTAACATCCTTTTAAACTTTACTATTTCTTATTAGTCAAGTCCTTGTAAAGGTGGGCGTGTTCCCCCGTCCTACCCTACCATAATTCAGTGCTGTCATGCTTTTAAAATATTATGTATTGTACCAATCTTATTACTAGCATTCCAACTTGTATCATTTTCTTTTTAATGTACTGTTTGGAACGAATAATTGAATCTTGAATCTTCCAGAAAAGCGTTCATCAAGTCAACCAGACAATCAGTAGGGGAGGTCGGGGCAGGTTGGCGCTTTGTTTCGGGTTGAATTAAATGTGACATATTGGAAAACTGATCCAGAAAATTGCAGAAGCAGCGACAAAACCACACAGACAATTTGTTTCTTTTTATCTACGTTGAGTACTAAAACTGAAATATAATTAATGTCTTCAACGTCACAGTTACTGAATGGTCATGTATTATGTAGTAAAACAAAGCGATGCACATGAATACACGTGGAAAGGAGATAACTCCTAGTTCCCCGCATAGTGTTTACGCCCTGACTATTGCCAGAGCTGCCCTGGCAATAAGCGCGGAAAAATCATTATTGCCAGAGCAGAAGTCGATTGACGATGATGCGCATGCGCGTGCGATTGGCGATATTATTAGCGAACACACGTCGACATAGTAATTATTTCAGATACATATGACGCCGTGATATCGTTTTTTGACTGATTTAGGCGATCGTGGCGGGGAAACTGCGATGAGATCGATCCGCATAGCAGCTCTGGCAATAAGCGCAAAAAACCTTATTGCCGGAGCAGAAGCTGATGTGGGTCCAGAGCTACTCTGGCATTAAGCATGGAAATCGTCCTTATAGACAAAGCAGAAATTGATGTGTGAAGATGTGCATGCATGTCCGGTTGGCGATATTTTCAGCGAACGCACGTTGACATAGTAATTACTTCAGATATTATTATAAAATTAGATAAATATGACGCTCTGATATTATTTTATTTAGTGATTCAGACGATTTTGGTGGAATAATTTACACCACACAGTAGTTTTGTCAATAAGTGCGCGACAATAGTTATGCCTCATGGGCACCAACCAGTTAATTAATTATTTTGCATGGTAAAGGAAGTTTGCCACAGATGTAACAATCCTTTGTTCATGGCCGGTATCTGTAATTAACCAGGCCACCTTACAATGAATGTTGTTCAAACATGAAACAATCCGTTTCGAAGTGCAGCTTGTTAATTGGAGAACCCAATTGAACCCACATCTGTTAAGTTCATCTCAGTGTTGTAATGGGAATCATGGATGAAGGGTGTGTCCTCATTGCCAGGTGAGTGTGAAAAGGGTTGACTGAAGAGGTTGTTGTATTTATTTAGCCATTATAGCTGTACACAAATAACAATAGTAGCTATTATACTAGTTGATATTAATTCATATTACTACAGCCTGTATGGAATACGGTTTGCGTGCGTGCGCGTGTGTGTGTGTCGGTGTGTGTGTGTGTGCGTGCGTGCGTGCGCGTGTGTGTGTGTGTGTGTTCGCAGTTTCCCCGCCACGATCACCTAAATCAGTCAAAATACGATATGAGGACGTCATATGTATCTGACATAATTACTATGTCGACGTGTGTTCACTAATAATATCGCCAACCGCAGTCGCATGCACATCACCGTCAATCGACTTCTGCTATGGCAATAAGACTTTTTCGCCCTTATTGCCAGAGCAGCTCTGCGGATCGATCGCATCGCAGCTTCCCTGCCACGATCGCCTAAATCAGTAAAAAAACGATACGAGGGCGTCATATGTATCTGAAATAATTACTATGTCGACGTGTGTTCGCTAATAAATATTATCGCCAACCGCACGCGCATGCGCATCACCGGCAATCGACATCTGCTCTGGCAATAAGGATTTTTTTCAGCGCTTATTGCCAGAGCAGCTCTGGTAATAGTCAGGGTGCGCGGCTTAGACTATCGCCAGAGCTGCTCTGGCAATATTGCCAGAGCAGCTCTGGCGATAGTGTGTGTCGTGTACAGTGTGGTTGACCTGGCATGTTGGCCCATTTTGTCAGGGGGACTGCCACATTCACCATCCTTTCTTACAATAAATAATTATTTGCAACACGCTCACGTGTTTAATGAGCCGCACTCCCCATGGGAAGCTCCATCCCACCTTGTATACGGTGCAGGTTATATTAAGAGCTGGACAATCGCTGAATATATATTCTAGTATTTGATACAACAGGGAACATGCGTACATAAATGGGATCGTATTGTATATGCGTTACCTCAACAAATTTAAGGAAACATTATGCCGTCCTTCCCTATTTCCCCTTCCTCTTCTACCACGTGATTATGTGCGCTTCGGCTGCCACCGGTAATGTTGTCCTAAGACATTTGTTAATATTTCAAGTTATAAGCTATACTGTTCTTCGATTTTACATCATACGTCAACGTGAGTGTTTCTGGATTACAACAACGTCATACCTGCGAAAGAGACATTTGTGGTACTTGGATTTTACAGATTTTACCAATTTTATAACTCGCTGCTAGTGCTATCTTCAGTTGACCGTGACGGTTGCCATGGCAATAGTGTACAGTAGCCTTCAACTGCATCAACTTTGTCGACAACACTGCACGACCAACTCCCTTAGAGCTGCTGTTCTGAACACCCGGTCAGCGTGTGAGCTAGATAAGTGTCAACAAATCCAGGATTTGATAACTGAAAACCAGCTAGACATTTGCTCGCTTACGGAAACATGATTCAAGCCATCTCATATTGCCATAAAGGTTGTGGTGCCACTTGGATACACAATGAAACACATTCCTCGAGCCAACGCAAGAGGCGGAGGCGTTGCCATTATCTTTCGTGACACCATCTCTGTGACTGTTTCGAAGCACAACACTTCCATGGAATACCTCAACTGTTTATTCAAAGTTGGTCTCGAACTATTGCGAATCGTAACGATATACAGACCTCCACCAAAAGCAAAGTCGCCAAACGTTCCAGTATTTCCGAGGGAGTTTGCCGATCTCCTTGAAGACCTCACACTTACATCCGGCCAGCTGCTTCTGGTTGGAGACTTGAACTTTCATTTCGATAATCCCACCAGTGCACACACAAAACCGATCATCGACCTTCTCTCCGCAACAAACCACCAACAACATGTTACCCTGGCAACTCACCAGAAAGGCCACATCCTCGATGTCATTATAACTAGACGTGATGAGCTGCCTATCGCTGATATCACCGGTGACGAATCGGTTAATTCTGACCACTCCGCCCTCATCTTAATGTTCCAACTACACATACAGTACAGCCTAAGAGAACGATTACTGTGCGTAAGTTGAAAAATGTCAACACTCAGCAAATCAGTCACGACATTGCTTGCTCTGATCTGATTACTCAACAAGCCTGCGCGTCGGCAGCAGAAGCTTTTTCCTGTTATAACAATACATTGCTGTCAATACTTGACCAGCATGCTCTTGCAAGAAAGTGTAACATCACAAGAAAGAACAATGTGCCATGGTACAACGCGGACATAAAAGCTGCTAAAGCCAAACGGAAGCGGCTGGAACATCAGAGTAGGAAGACACAACTAACTGTACACCGCGATATGTTTACATGTCAAAGAAACAAAGTGAACACCTTGTGCGCTGAAGCAAAGAAGACCTACTACAGAGAAAAGTTGTCGGACATCCGTAGTCATGTGCAATTCTAAAACATCGCAAACAAGTTGCTGCATCGGCGCAAAACAATAACACTACCGAACTATGAATGTGCCGAATCACTCGCTAACAAGTTCGCAGACTACTTCGATGAAAAGATCCAGCGTTTTCGCACCACTCTACAAACGCAACACTCCTGTGCTATCGACTGTACTGTGTGCACAAATCGCCCTGACACTGACTGCCAGCTGTCAAGCTTCGCGACAGTCACACGAGCGGAAATCACACAACTATTAAGTAAGTCACCGTCCAAGACATGCAAACTTGATCCAATGCCTACACATTTCGTAAAACAGTGTCACGACGTCATGACAGTACCAATTACGAACATTACCAACAAGTGTTTGATAGACGGAATGCCCGATGAGATGAAAGCTGCTATCATCATACCCATTTTGAAAAAGTCAAGTCTTGACAGTGAAATGTTGAAAAGCTATCGACCTATATCGAACATGTCCTTTCTGGCAAAGTTACTTGAGAGAGTTGTGGCTGACCGGTTGATTGCACACTGGCGTGAAAATGATCACTACATGCCGTTACAATCAGCATACCGGCAAAACTGCAGTACCGAAACAGCACTACTACACGTGCATGACAGCGTAATCCGGTCCATCGACGAACGCAAAGGTGTGATTTTATTGCTAATCGATCTGAGCGCAGCATTTGATACGATTGATCACGCTCTTCTTCTAACACCATCGGCGTCAAGGATCGTTGCTTGTCATGGTTCGCTGCCTACTTACAACACAGACAATACACGGTGTTGATTGCCGGTGAGCAGTCAAAACCACACAAGCTGACATGTGGTGTCCCGCAAGGGTCAGTCCTCGGACCACTGTTGTTCACGATTTATATGACCCCTCTTGCGTCAATACTTAAACTTCATGCTATGACTTACCATCTATACGCCGACGACACTCAACTTTTCCAAGAATTCAGCCTAAGCGACAACACTTCACCCGAGATTGCCATCAGGAAAATGGAACGCTGTGTCATCAGCATCCGTCAGTGGATGAAAACCAACATGCTGAAGCTGAACGACGACAAAACAGAGATCCTCATCATCCATCCCAAATCAGCACACCAACACCATCTTCCCGAAAGTGTAAGAATCGGTAACACCAACGTGACACCCAACACGCACGCCAGACATTTGGGAGTGACATTCGATTGCAATATGTCCCTTGAGCGACACGTGACAAACATTTCCAGAACAGCATACTACCATCTCCACAGCATTGGACGCATTCGTCGCTATCTAGATCAAGGACACACAAAACAGCTAGTGCATGCCCTTGTTATATCACGAATTGACTGTTGCAACAGCCTCCTGAATGGACTGTCAGTGGCGGTAGTTGAAAAACTACAACGCGTCCAAAATGCTCGTGCTCGTGTTATACTAATTCGATCGAAACGAGACCATGTCACGCCCATGCTCTTGGAGCTGCACTGGCTTCCTGTTAAGTGTCGCATCACATTCAAGACCCTACTTCTCACCTTTAAATGCCTCCATGGTCTTGCACCTACATACTTATCAGCATTTCTCTCTCCCTACTGCCTGACACGCAGTCTGCGGTCTTCTGACCAGTTACTACTTAATCAGCCCACTTCCCGAACTAAAATTGGCGAACGATCCTTCTCTTGTGCAGCTCCAAGCATGGAACCAACTACCCCTTGCAGTGCGACAATGTACGAGTGTGAATCAATTCAAAGTAGCACTCAAGACGTATCTGTATACAGATTATTATTTTAACACTCTGTGATCACAGTTAATCAGTCAACTATTCGACATTTATTTTAATTAATTTATTATTTTAATTAGGATATATTTATACTATTTTATTTTTATTTACTACATATTTATACTATTTTACTTATTCAGTGTAGTTTTGTGCCAATTTAAGTCGGTATTTTAAAGTATTATATTTGTTTTATTAGCATAGCCACACTTTATCAAAGTAGTATGTGCCTGTGTTTACATATTATTATAATATATTATATATATATATATATATATATATATATATATATATATATATATATATATATATATATATATATTATTATTATGTTATTAATATGTATTTTTATTATCATTATTTTAGGAATAATCATTGTAAAGCGCCCCAGAACAATTATTTGGATGGGGCGCTATATAAGAAACTATTATTATTATAGATCAAGCAAATCAGTCATTCAATCAGTCAACAATCTGCCACTATAGCAAGCAGCCAAAAAATCATAAAGCCAGTATATGAACCAAGCTCAAAGTCAATCAGTCAACTAATGAAATGGTCAAACTGCCAGCCAGTCAGCCAGCCATTTAACTAGCCTCGGCTACCCAGGCTCCGTGAGGTGACAGCACGTTTAAGCCCCTCAACTCTGCCTGAGGAAAGAAACGCTCTGCATTTTTACGGCCTTACCCCAGATTAGGGTAGAGACGCTGATTGGCTCTCAGCAGGCCAACTATAAAATGAAAATTCAAATAACGATATACGACAAGTTAATGATATCCTATGAAAAGTATTCAACATTGAAGTTATATTAACACAAAAATAAGTAAAAAAAAATCAAATTTATAGTTGTTTATAAAATAAGAATTACTGCAGAATTAATTAGTATCCGTGAGGTGACAGCATTGTTTAGCCCAACACGAATAACATACAAATGAAATAAGGATACGTTTTTATCAAATAATGCTGTATTATAAAAACTATTCAAAATTAAACTTATATTAATACAAAATAAATAGAAATACACATTTGCAGTTGTTTATAAAAACTGAAATTACGGCAGGATTAACCAGTGTCCGTGAGGTGGCAGCATTGTATAGATCACGCGGATAAACATTCAAACGCCGAGACTCACCAGACCATAGATATAAATAGAACACACCAGTAGAACTATAGGGGAGTAGTCTATAGGGGAAAGATTAATGATCTAACTCTGTGCACCAGATTGTCTACTCGGCGTAGTTCCGCTGCCGACCGACAGTCGGTTTAAGCGAGACTACCATTTAACCAGTCCACCAGTCAGCCATTTATAACCAGTTGTCATTACCCAGTCTTTGTTTGGTTGTACATACTGTATGGAGTAGATCAAGCGTGCAAAAAGTTCCATAGGAAGGAATAAACTGCTCTGTTATGTAAGTAATCTACTAAGTATACATGTTGTCTAACAATCCGCTTAACGTTACGTAAATTTAGGTACGAGATTTCATACTGATCTTTGCGCGATGTGGCAGCACTACTGATACAGGTCGCCCTCTGGTAGGAAGATGGATTTTAACCAGTTCAAGGTCCATATGTTAATAGGCCATGTAAGTCTCGCGCTCGAAAACGAGGTTGGGGGCACTTGGGGGCATGAAATAAATGTTATCCATGTTAAAAGATGGGACGTTGTTTGTTTTGGTTGTAATAATTTGGATGTTCCCAAATAGCTCCAAACAGCTATATTTTCCGAACAATAATTACAAGCAGAAGCATGCAGTGTGACACAGTCATTGCTGGTAAGAATGATGTTTTGCGATCTTGACAAGTAATGAAGAATGCTATCTTTCGCGCAGTATACAACCTGTTTGGGGGCAAATATGTACATGTGTTATGATTATGTCCATTTAGACACTTTTCATATGTAACTGCTTATAGACCGTTTGTGAAACCACAACGTACAGCAATGTAAAATGCAAATCGCGTAAGACACACACGGCCTAAAATCGTTCATAGTATCTGCGCTACGTAAATCGCTATGTCTATGACAGTGTGGTAAACTCAACATTTGATCGACAATTAAGATAAGAAAGTTATACCAAAAGAGGGGCGGAATGGCCCCACCTCTCTAGAGATTAGCTAAAACTTGTTAGTTAAAATAACTGTATTATGGTACCACATGTTTGGTGGATCATTGTATAATGTACATATGTTGTTTCATACCCATAATGTGGGCCTCTTTTTGTATTATGTTTATGTAGACGGGGCAATGTCTGAAGACCTCTATTGGCCCACATTTGTTGTAACTATTGCCGGTACTTTATAGTTCAAATTTCAGAAGTAAATCCTGGCCATTTTCATTCCACCTGGTGTTGTGTTGATGTACGCCTTGCGTAAATGTCAGCTGCGTAAAACTATTTAATAAAATTGATACTATTTCTTACCCCATATATTATTTACTGAATATGTCCACTTTCTCTCGGGCTCCACAGATTTTTGCCTCATGGGTTACTGATAACAACGGTACATGCACAACAAATTTGATTACAATGTGTAATATGCATCTGCGAAGAACTTCGTGTGGGGGCTATCGCATTGCTGTCAGTTCGCTGTTGGCTTAATTAACTGAAACAGCTTGTCGCCTAATATTTTTCAATACGCAAACACGCACGCACGCTTACACAAAGAAGCCGAAACATACACACATAAATGTACACACAAACAATGTTGTTCGTCCTGCAGCAAAGATCGCTGTCTCAGTTAGTCACTGCAGTAATACAAAGCGCTGCTGTGATTAAGCGATGTTTTGAGAGGCACCCAACGGAACGGCTGCCACTTGTGTATCGTTGTCGCTTATCTCGCCCCAAACATCGCGTAAGTGGCATACCAATTTGGCTGGTTTTAAAATGATTATCTGGATAAGACCGACTGTCGCAACCTTGTCTGGCGTACAGCCCAATGTGGTTGTTTATCATTGCATACCTGAAATAACATCAGATAAAACACTCACATACAGCCCACCCATCGGCCATCGAGATCCTTCAGTCCTAGCCGACTGCGGTGCACGAGTTGTCACCTACGCAAGTGTTCACATCTTTAGTCTGCTATATTGGACACAGTATGCAAAGGATTACTACAAGCGTCCTTTAATTTAGTTGCATGCAATTGATGAAATACGCCGGAATTTCGGTGGGAATAGAAATGCAGACATAATTTTATTTTATTACGGTTCTGCCACCCCCCGCCGCCCACCCCCAGTAAAACAGCCGCCAGCAACATTTAGGGGAGCCGGCGGAGCCGAACATTTTCCAACAACTGGAACTTCGGCGGTTCTCAGTCCCCAAATTAATTTCGTTCCCACGTCACTGAAAATAGACGTTTGTGTATTTCTGAACTTCTGAATAATCAAATTGATACGCTGCAGAATTATTCAAAAATTATTCGCGAAAATGCCACATTGTGTTAGTGAAAGGCAGCAACCGAGTGAGTGGACCAACAGATAGGCCTAAATATCGCACATGTTGAACATCAAAGTTGCATTCTAACTTCTGCATGTTTAAAATATTTTTTTTAGTAAACCAGCATTCCTCATACACTATATATTGTTTTCCTTAATTACCTATCAACTTATTTTCATATAATATGCCATTTTAAGATGAAAAGGTGAAAAGACGAAGATGAAGTGGCGGGCTAGCGTTTAAAAAGTCAACGATTCGTTCACACCTCGTCGACGGGAATTCCAATGAGAGGCGCTGTCAGGCATGCGCAATGGTACATGTAAATTAAATGTTTTCGGCATGCAGCGTTGCCCGCCGTTGTTTTGGTTTGTAGTCTTCATAATGTTCATCGTCATCTTGACTCATGTGGTATGTTTGATAGAGGTTTGTGTCGTAAACTCGTTGTGTTGTATGTGCTTAGGCTTAAAGGCTATATCGCATCATACGACATTCCGTGGCAATGTTGAATGCACGTCTTTGACTACGAGTTTTGAATCATCGATTGTGTTTGACTTTGTGTCAGACGTGGCTATGATTCATCACCACCCAAGTCCTTGTCTTCCATCTGTCTACCAGACTAAATTAAAGAATGAAAGCAGAAGAATAATGGGACTTGGCAGATTATACAGCCAAAAAAACTGGTTACCAACATATATTGCAAATGTTTAACCTAGTCCTGGGCTTTATCTTCTTACATGGTTTTCTTCTTGCAACACAACCATCTCTGATTTATGTTCTGGAAACAAAGTGTTTGCATAATTGATTAAAAAAGTGTTTGCATAATTGAGCATATTTTAGAGGCCCTATTTTACCGGATATGGTCGAATAGCCTGGGGAACTATTCGTCCGGATACGGACAAAATAGCTCATGTTTTTATGGACGTATCGATCTTGTCTTAGATCGATACGGACAAATAGCCCATGTTTGCCTATGCGCTATTTGACCGGATAAATACGGACAAATAACCCGACATCGAGCATACGCTATTTGACCGGAGGGATGAAAGATCGTTAGATGCAACTTGGAAGACGCGGGTACTTCTACCTTCTCACGGACGCATGTTAGCCAATAATATAACCGTGGTGTTTCGCCAAAATTCAACCCTTTAAACCATAACATTATGTTTGCACAAATTGAATCAAATAGTCTAAGTGCTGTGCTATAGATTAAGAAAGTGTTTAAATTGTAAAAAAAATACGGCAAATTTTGATTCGGGTGTTCGACTGGCAGGCCCGGGCAGCCTATGTCACTCACACAACACTTGGTACAGATGGGAGCCACGCCGACGTTCGTAGCCTTGTTTTTATTTTACTTGTCAATTTCCTTATTTATACAAATATGGCATAATACGAAGACAAAAACAACACGCAATTTTCGTTTCATTGTTACGCACACTGAAATCAAGAATTTTATTCTTCCAGTAGGACTTCTTCCTCGACTGTCCGATCTCTTTTATAAAGCTGTACAAAGTTACTATTGTCAAAATGCGCAGCAGCTCCGATATATCCGGACAAATAGCCTGAGTATCGACCTACGCTATTTGTCCGTATCTGGACGTATAGTCCGCAATGCTATTCGAGCGAATCGGGACGTATAGACACTCCTTATTTTAAATTATTGGCTTTGCCACTTATATTCCAAAACATTCACATTTTTAATGTTGAATGTATAGGAATACATAATGAAGTTAGCAGAATTTTTTAGTTCTCTTATCTATATTATGAAATATCTTTAGATTACTTAGATTGTTCCACCGACGGTATCCATCGCCATGTCTTGCGCTTGCACACGTGCGCGTATCATTTATGACATTGTTTGCGACATCGTTTACTTTCGTTGACAGGCGAGTTCCGATGGTAAAAATAGATCAACGTCTTGGGAACCATCAATGTCGTTATTTGTTGCAATCTCATATGTGATTAAATAACGTATAAAACCACAAAGTGAGACATGTGGTAGGAAGTATACTAATAAGCAAATAAGGTTCATGGTGTACATTTATTTTTCTATAATGCGTTACAAATGGAAATTTAAGTCAGAATGCAACTTTAATAAACGACCCATTCGTTCGTGGTTATTAGCTGATCAATAATCAAGGTTCCCAAGCACGATGCCAGTTTTCTAAAGACGAAGGGAATTGCGATCAAGAAGAGCAATATAGGCGTATCGGTCTGCCACAGCTTAGGCGAAGCAAATCTATTATTATAATCGGTTACAGAGTCCACCAGTTAACTATTCAATCAGTTAACCAGTCAACTACTCAATTACTAAACCAGTTAACTACTTAACCAGTCAAACATTCAACCAGTTATCAAGTCGCAGCCAGCCAGCCAGCCAGCCAGCCAGCCTGCCAGCCTGCCAGCCTGCCAGCCTGCCAGTCAATCGGTCGGCCAGTTATAGCCGTTACCTAGTAACGGCAAAACCATTTAACCCATTTCAGCCAGTCAGAGACAGCAGTCAAACATCAGTCAACCAGTCGAGCTGTTTACTGGCTGACTAGTTAAAGTGCTGATTCTCTATTAATTGATCAAGCCCTGTTACCAGTATGAAAACCATTTATCCAGACAGCAACTCGATCAGTCAGCTACTTCACCACTTAGCAAACCAGCAACCATTCAGTCAGCAATTCAGTCAATCTTAGCCTTTCAACCAGGCAGCCTGTTTAAGTTCACCGATCCATTCAGAAGACTGACCTTGATAAGATCTGTATAATACGGTTATACATGTCATACACAGCTAAGGCAGCAGTATTGTATGACCTACATTACATGTGCGGACAAATCTCTGTGTGTGTGTGTGTGTGTGTGTGTGTGTGTGTGTGTGTGTGTGTGTGTGTGTGTGTGTGTGTGTGTGTGTGTGTGTGTGTGTGTGTGTGTGTGTGTGTGTGTGTGTGTGTGTGTGTGTGTGTGTGTGTGTGTGTGTGTGTGTGTGTGTGTGTGTGTGTGTGTGTGTGTGTGTGTGTGTGTGTGTGTGTGTGTGTGTGTGTGTGTGTGTGTGTGTGTGTGTGTGTGTGTGTGTGTGTGTGTGTGTGTGTGTGTGTGTGTGTGTGTGTGTGTGTGTGTGTGTGTGTGTGTGTGTGTGTGTGTGTGTGTGTGTGTGTGTGTGTGTGTGTGTGTGTGTGTGTGTGTGTGTGTGTGTGTGTGTGTGTGTGTGTGTGTGTGTGTGTGTGTGTGTGTGTGTGTGTGTGTGTGTGTGTGTGTGTGTGTGTGTGTGTGTGTGTGTGTGTGTGTGTGTGTGTGTGTGTGTGTGTGTGTGTGTGTGTGTGTGTGTGTGTGTGTGTGTGTGTGTGTGTGTGTGTGTGTGTGTGTGTGTGTGTGTGTGATAAGTCCATACTAATCACATATCTAGCCCCCCTACCAAAAAAAATGTGGCCGCTCCCGGTTCCAACGCCAAAGAAGAACATACAGATACAGTGCTGATTCTTGTCATGCCACTTTAATTATATACCGTAGTGTACATGATAAAGGGCATTGCACAGTTAAATTATATAATGGCCAGACCGGATGTGTACCGACATACGTGTACATATGTTAATTTAACTTCAATTTTTAGTAGCCATTTGGGGTATGCAGCACTTGTCAGTATAAATCCAAGCTACACCATATCGTGTTTTCTACTAATGTTTCTAGTTGTAGAACACAACATTAATGTCGGTTTTGTTACGGGCCTACGTGTAGCATGACACGAACGTTTCGTAAATATAGTAGGCCCCCTCCGCCCAATGTCATGCTTCAGGCTCCATACAAATAGATTGATTCATCTTCACAAAAATCTTTCATGACGTAATTAAGACTTTAAATCTGTACAAATGTTGTAACTGTAGCCCTTATTAATGTTTTGAGATGATATAATCTAAGCTTATGAAGTCTTGGTATAGCTAGTTTTTAATCAGCTTCAGGCTTGCGCTTATATCTAAACTATGTTGCTACGTATCAAATCCGAATCAAATAAAGCATAACTAAAAAAAAACTATGAGAAGTTTTGGAACTAGGAGTTGGAGAAGGGCGGTTCAGCACCCTTATGGGTTGGATATAGGACTACCCCTCCACCCCTATACGTAAAATCTCAATGTGGGTTTTTTGTGAGCCTCGAGGAGGGAAGCAAATGGAAGTTTTGATGAGATTCAGTCATGGTGGAATTTGGGGCGAGATCAAGTGGAGTGTGCAACTGGAGAACCCCATGCAGCTCCCAGCATTCGCGACGTTCCGACGCCAGTGGTTCTAGTGGCCCTGAGATTTTTTGACGTAAACCTGGAAAGCCCTGGTATATCGTAGGTTGCATATGATGTCCAAAAACAATGATATATTATACTACAGCAAGGTAAGCCAGGCAAATTTTCTATCCAAAACTTCACATATATGACGTGTTACCTGTATTACCTTTACAGACTACTTGTAAGTATACTTACCTACAGAGCCTTTGCCTTCATTGCGGTTGTGTTCGTCCGATCACAAGTATCATAGCGAATGCAACCTATGGTGCAGACGTTTCAAGCAGAGCCAGAGGTAGTGACCGTTTCGTTTTCCCGGAAAGTCGGCTGTCGCGCCGCGCTTATTGGCTGCAGTTCGCTACCGTTCTATACCCCGCCTATGACGTTCCCAGTATGTGCATACTACACGGTTTTGGTGCATGCTACGGTTGGCTGCCCCGCTTCTATTCTGACTCGACGAAGCGTACCAGACACGTGGGCCCGTGTACTCCTAGTCCTAGATTCCGTAAAACGCGTACAGCGCATGCGTAGTATACGCTTTTAGCTGATCTGGCGTTGGGTTATTGACAGCCGGGATAGAAGTCGATCGCTGTTTTTTTTTTCAATGTTACCTTTTAGTTCTACATATTTGAGGAAGCTTAATTGTTGAGTTTTTAACGAAATGTCGTCAGCAGGAATGTAGGAAAGGATCGATAAATACACCATAATCATGCTGTCGGTCGCGATGCGACACATTTTTTTAAGACTGCTTCCATCACTTGACTGTTGCTCTCCATTTATCTCTCTGCTGTGAGAGTGATGTCCATGAGTCGGTCTTTATGTCTCTCAGCTTCAGGTTTCTCTTGATGGTATCCTTGAACCGGAGACAAGGGCGTCCTCTCTTTCTGTGACCAGAAGACAGTTGAGAGTAGAGAACCTGCTTTCCCTGCTAAAAATTTACTATGGTTTACTACAGTAAATTTACTATGGTTTACTACAGTAAATACTACATTTTACTATGGTTTACTACAGTGAATACCACAGTTTACTATGGTGAATATCACAACTTACTATGGTTTACTATAGTAAATACTACGTGTTACTATGGTTTACTATGGTAAATATCACAATTTACTATGGTTTACTATAATAAATACTACGTTTTACTATGATTTACTACAGTGAATACCACATATTTCTATGGTTTACTATGGTTTATAGCACAATTTACTATGGTTTACTATAGTAAATACTACATTTTACTATGGTTTATTACAGTGAATACCATATTTTACTATGGTTTACTATGGTTTATAACACAATTTACTATGGTTTACTATAGTAAATACTACATTTTACTATGGTTTACTACATATTTTACTATGGTTTATAACACAATTTACTATGGTTTACTATAGTAAATACTATATTTTACTATGGTTTACTACAGTGAATACCATATTTTACTATGGTTTACTATGGTGAATATCACAATTTACTATGGTTTACTATATAGTAAATACTATGCTTTACTATGGTGTACCACAGTGAATACTATGCTTTACTATGGTGTACTACAGTGAACACCACATTTTACTATGGTTTACTACAGTGAATATCATGCATTACCATGGTTTACTACAGCTAGTGAATACCACATTTCATCATAATTTACTATGGTGAATATCACATTATACTATGTTGTACCACAGTGAATATTATGCATAGTGGGTCTTGATCTTCTACACATGCCATATAACTAAAATAATCAAACAATGTGTTTATAATATAATGAAATGCTTTATTAACATGTTAAAAATTCATGAATTACATGGCAGAAATAATATAATTGTGGTTGATTTCTGTCAAGTGGTATTCCATAATGTCCGTATCCATGTAGTTTCATAGATATCACTCCTCAAAGATGTGTCCCACTGCACCTGTGTAATAGAAAAATTTGATTTCTTATGTCTGAACCTCTGTTTATCATTACTTGCCAGCATAATGGGTCACAGGTATTAACTGGCCTCTAGTCATAAAAGTGGTAGTAATTAGTGGAAGCACCCAATTACTGAGGTCCCCCAATTAAGCAGCCCTTAGAGAGGGCAACTATAACTCAGTGCAGATGTCTGTACTGATTCCTTGGCTGTTAGAAAGTCATGATAAGGAAGATAACAGTATACATTTCTGGATATTCAAAGGCACTTCATTGTGAGAAATTGTGAAGAATGATGCCAAAAGTGAACCCTAAATTACATTGTACGTTATTCCACTTAGCATCCAAATGTCAATGTATTATACACTTGCATTATAGTCATTTGATAATTATCAAGCTTACCTTTGTAATGCATCTTTTAAGCATCATGAAACAAATAATAAAATCACGATGTAGTCAATAATTTAAATTACTCATGCGTAAGGTATTATTGAACTTCAATTTAAATTAACATGCTTGCTCAATACACATTTACAACATTCACTAAAATTGCATTATAATAAATTAAAATTTACAACACTGAATAACATTTCACTCTATCAATCAATCAATAACATTTCACTCTATTAAATTTCAGTGTTAATTATACTTATAACGAAAAGTGAGACAAATTACATGATTAACGTGCATCTGTTAATTAGGTTATTATTCTTGAAGATGAAAAAAATGCTCGGAACAATTTAATGCTACTGTAAAACAGTAATGTAATATAAGCTAGGATTCTTACCTTTGTCTCATAAAATGTACAGGTGTAGAGCATGTACATCCAGATTTGAAACCAGATCCACAACTTCATATAGTGCTTGTTGCCAATCCACCTGAATATTTGCAACAACATGGCTTCCTTCTTGTCCATGTCCAGTACAGCATTGATAAACCAAAATTTAATGTCCTGAGATGTGCAGCTGACTTGTATACTTGTTACCACAGCACTTCAAAGTCAACATGTCACTAGCACTGCCAAGTGTAACTATGCACAGCATGCTTGCTGGACACATGGGGTTGCACTGAGCTACTGTATTCTGTCTCCAAGCTTGCCTGCCAGGCAATAAATGGGAACCAACTGATCTGATAAGGGCTGGCTTGAGTAAGTTGAGTGGCTACTTAGGATTCTGACAGCACACCCAAGGGACAACTAATAGATAAGATCTAGGCAAATTCCTAGCTTTAATTTTCACAAACTGTGTGTGTGTGTGTGTGTGTGTGTGTGTGTGTGTGTGTGTGTGTGTGTGTGTGTTTGTGTGTGTTTGTATGTGTGTATATATATATACATACATACAGTAGACTATTTGTGAATAACATTAATTATATACATCCATATGTATTTAAATAATACATGTGTGTGTGTGATAGCTCAATATATATATATATATATATATATATATATATATATATATATATATATATATGCATATATGCATATATGTAATTTAAAGGCATTAAACAAAGACAACTTATGCCATAATTAATTAACTTACTTTTGATGTATCATGATTTAGTAAACCATGACACATCAAAAGGAATTATGATTTGTATTATGATTGCAGATGGCACCATCAATGTGATATAGTATTTTTTTATTATGGACAACCGGTGGTTAATATTAACTGTGAACATACCAGTTTAGCGTAGTTTACCATAGTAAACCATAGTAATATGTGGTATTCACTGTAGTAAACCATAGTAAAACATAGTATTTACTATAGTAAACCATAGTAAATTGTGATATTCACTATAGTAAACCATAGTAAAATATGATGGTATTCACTGTAGTAAACCATAGTAAAACGTAGTATTTACTATAGTAAACCATAGTAAATTTTGATATTCACCATAGTAAACCATAGTAAAATGTGGTATTCACTGTAGTAAACCATAGTAAAACGTAGTATTTACTATAGTAAACCATAGTATTTACTATAGTAAACCATAGTAAATTGTGATATTCACCATAGTAAACCATAGTAAAATGTGGTATTCACTGTAGTAAAACATAGTATTTACTGTAGTAAACCATAGTATATACTATGATAAACCATAGTATTTACTATGGTAAAGCGTAGTAAATATTCCGAAAAACACACTGCATTTTACTGTAGTAAACCATAATAAATTTACTGTAGTAAACCATAGTAAATTTTTAGCAGGGATGATAAAAATAGAGTAGGCTATGCGAATGTTAATGGCTTACTATGTTTTCTATTAGTTGTCTGGGCTATAAACCATAACAGATCCGTGGTAGATGCATCTGACAGTTTTGCATAAACAATTTAAAATAAGGCCATAAACAAAAACTGCTTATGTCATAATTAATTTACATTTGTTGTATTATGGTTTACTATATGGTTTAATGTTCATTTATCAAAATGTAGTTAAATATTCTCATTTATATCAGTGATATCATGGTTTATCATGCAATTACCATGACTTTACCAGTAACCACAGTATATGTAAAAAATTAGTAAACTACGGTTGACTATAGCTTACTATGGATTTACTACAGTTCACTACATTGTCATGTGAATTTACTATGGTAAAAGCATAGTAAAACGTAGTATACTGCAGTTTACTATGAATTACTATGGTTTTACTATAACTTACTATGGTTTACTATGTCCACGTACATATTTACTATGGTGAAAACATGGTAAAATATAATATACTATGGTTTACTATGGTTTACTATGGTTTACTATGATTTACTATGATTTACTATGATTTACTATGAATTTACCATAGTTTACCATAGTAAACTGTAGTACATTTTTAGCAGGGTTGGTAGCCTGTCTGTTGACATCCTCGTGAGGTGACCAGGCTAGTCCACCGGAGATTCTTTCTGATCAGTAGATCTTCCATAGATGACAGCCCTGTCCGTTCGAGTATGTCCTTGTTTGTCACTTTGTCCATATCCGGGTTATCCTCATAGTCGAACGCAGCTAATGTCGCATCATGAAGGCATGCAGCTTTTTCACCTGCTATCTATACACTGTCCAGACCTCGGCTCCATAAAGGAGGGTGGACAGCACGATTGCAAGGTCTTGCCTTTAACCCGCATGGACACATGGTGGTTGTCAATGGCGTTGGGTTATTGACAGCCGGGATAGAAGTCGATCGCAGCACTTTTAAGCCCGTCAACTCTTCTCGTAATTCCGCAGCTACAATAATTAACTAACATACCATCCCTGTCGACAGTGTCCACTTTTCAGGTGTAATATAACCGAATTATACAGGTATTTGCATAGGACATGTCAGCTTAAACTAATCATATACATAAGTGATCTATTGTTTGATAAGAAACTATATCAATCACTGGTATTTTGCATGTTCTATCTGAATTGTCAAACTTTTAAATGCTTTTTAATGCACTTAAAACGTTTTAGTAACACAATATGTTTTAGTAGTACAATTATTACTACATTGAATGCGTTTACAGCGATCAAGTTGCGGCAGAGAGTGCCGCAACTGTCTATTCAACATTTGCCACGTGTCTATGATGTCGATCCCTGTCCAAAATTTTATTTTGGTTATTGAGGTGTCTCGATCAGTCTAATCTAATGGACTGCTATGATATATTTATTTTTATGGGGAAATTTACAACATTTTGTAAAAATATTGTCAACAAATATATATCTTCAGTATTCTCTATATGTTACTGTCAGATTGGTAAGAGACTGTGGTGGACTGTTTGTTGTGTACAGTGCCATTTGTTTCAGGCAAACTATTTATATGTTATCAGTTTCTGAATAACCGTGTTTCAACCCATACACTGTGCTGTTTATCTTGGAGGGGTGCAACGTTTGATGACGCATATTATAATTATTATCAAGATGGTGTCAATTTCCCTAGACAGTTAACATAGCTATATGTATGATGTATTGGTAACTTTTGTGAACTTTTGACGTTTTCGCCCAATCTATTTGATGTAGACCACAATAAGGTGCTCGTACGCCATTACCCATGCAACCAAAGAGTACCCTATAAAAGCAGCATTATGCAGGTTGTCTGAATTTCTTTGAGCACGTATGTAGTGTGGAGTGATTAGAAATGATGTTTTGTGCAGTTTAAAAATCATTTAACAAACAAAATCTTCTACAACAATATGAAAGTTTGTAGTAACATTTGTAATAATAACAATTATCTATCTTTGTATTACAATTATATAAAGCATTGGATCATGTATTAAAATATGTATCCGAAATACATAGCAGTGTGTCTAATATTCTAGCCAATATTGTGTTTATGTAATATAAGAAATTGGTTTAGAAATTTATTATGGAATGCAAACAATAATTACTTAATTATTTATCTTGATGCATTTCATTTCAACAAACTTACAGATTGTTTTCATTGTGGTATAGTGTTTATGTATGCACAGCAATTATTGTGTCAAAATTATTTTTTATGTATTACTTAAGAATTCTCCTTGTATTTATTTTGTTGGTTGTTGAATTAATTCAATTCTATTCAATTTGTACCTGCTTTGTTTTCGTATTCCTAACTAATTTATTACTTTAACAATGTTTTATTATTTACACACATCATTCGTTTGAAATGCAAAAAAACCTCACAATACACATGTAGGAACCTACATTAAAATTATCAAATATTTCCATCATATCTCCCTGCAAAACATATTTATAAAATTATAATATTTCTGTTCAGTTCATTGAGATAAAATGCGCAGAGCATGATCACACATTACAGACTGTAAACACAGAATTCAAAACAACTGCGTCTAGTTTTAGCAAAATACCTGGTAGTTAGGATATTTGTCTTCACCACGTGTACAGTGTAAACACAACCAGAACCATGTGGAAACATAGACAAGTACGTGTACTGTGTTAAACAGAGGCTGTCCACATGGACACGTATTCATTACTCATTGGTCAAAACTGCCCTGTTGTGGAACCTTCCTGGAGAGTCAAAACATGCAGCCGGAGTAGGGGACATACCACCAAATGGATTCCTACGCCATTGCTCATTGTAGTCCAGCTTAAAAGAACTGTGTTGTGCTTTTTCTTCTTCTGGAAGCATTAAATGTAGGACTGGTTTAATGGAAATGATATGTCTGCGTAGCTTGGTATCACAGCTGCGAAATAACGATAATTATTTGTCAGACAGTGACCAGGTGTGAATGCACACAGGTGTAATTCGGCCTAGAGATGTCAACATTGGCAATCGGCAGCTGATTGAAGCAGAAATGAAGGGGTGTCAGGTTAGAGACGTATTGGATTTTAGGAGAAAGAGATATGTAATTTTCACGAATTTTATACAAGACGTGTGAATGGAGGCTAATTAATGTGACATTTTCAATACCATGGATTAAAAACCTAGTGGGAAATCAAAGAAACGTTACAATAGCCGCCAATGAGAAATCAATTGGTGGTATATACCCAGTAGATGCTGTGTTAGACTGTTGGTGTAAATCTTCGGCTAGTTTATGCATTTTTATATAAAACGAATAGTATGTGAGTTGACACAAACAATTAAGAAGGCCATCAGCAAATGGTACAATTTTTTCTGGGACTATCCATAATTTAGAAGGTACGTGTCAACATTCGTTGTCACATTATTTTCGCGAACTTCACTTGTCATTGTTCGAAAAAATTTAAGTATTAACAATTTTGAATTTTTTTTATCATTTCAAATTATATTACTTTGAAACGTTTATCGTAATGTTGTAATTTCTTGTGACAGCTGTTCTCATTAAACTAGTGTCTGGATGTTACTAGCATCATTTTGATTTAGTGGAGTGGGCGAAAATACACTCAGTTGCTATGTAAACGTGCTTTGGTTTTGCTGTTGACTGGTTTTCGTGTCTTGTTCTTGCTGGGTGTTCTGAATTGCTTTTGCATAACACCAAGTCTTGTAAAACTGTTTAAATTAATTGTCTTCTTGCAGTTATAGCGTGCTAATGGATCAGATGTGTGAGCACTCTGCTACAGAAGCCAACGGAAGAATGAAAAACCTCACCTGTGTAACCTGCAGACATGGGTAAAATACATTTGTATTTGAAAGTACAAGCGTATTTAAATACTTTTTTTCAAAGTATTTGTGTTTGATGTTTAAGAACTCAAAGTATTTGTATTTAAATACTATCCTAAAGTACTTGACTTTTTCAAATACTTTCAAATACTTTCAAATACATTGTCAGTATGAATATTTCTGTTTCAAGATCACATGTAATGCCTGCCAATCTGATTATCTTCACTGCAACTTCACCAAACAGTGCTAATTACTGATGAAGACACTTAACAGCAGATGTCTCCCATTGCCCTGGCAGTGACCACAAGTCAATATCCATGTTGTTCTTTAGTCAGGCTCCAAGCTGGCACCAGGCTATTCTGGTTTCCTGGCTGACTTTGAAGTTGAGCTGTAGCACTTCTTCACAAGATCCTAACAGTCATTAACAGTGTCTCTTCTGAGGACACATGGGCATTTTATTTTGGACCTCCTGGCTTAACATAACAAACAACATATTTTGGCCTTTACCTCTGTGGATAAAGGTTTTTGAGTCAGTTGTCATTATGATGTAGTTAACAATAACAATACTCCCTAGCACTGGTCTGCCTGTCATCATATGAGCAAAAGACTAATTATGCCTACAAACTAGATGTCTCAATATATGAGTTGCTTTTCTGTTACATACGTAGTAATACTTCCTGAAAATGAAAAGTACTTGAAAAAGTATTTGAAATACTTTCCAAATGTATTTGTATTTAAATATATTTGTATTTAAAAGTGTTTGTAATTGAATCCCTCAGGAGTATTTGTATTTAAATACATTTCAATATACTTGACCCATGTCTGGTAACCTGTGATATTTGTTTAATTTTACATTGGACCTTTTTGAGGTTGCACACATGGATTTATTGATCTGTGCTAAACCGTTTCTCCTCTAGTCTAATTTGTTTAAAGTGCTCCATATAATGTACTCTATATGTTTATTATATGTGAACATCAGTATTGTGCAAATACTGTTTTTCTATGACATTACTGTTTTAAATGCTCGATATAATATACCCCTGGGTACTCCATATTTATTATAAAGCTGAGTAATAAGTTTTTTTTGTTTTCATGTTGTTTTTGGTCTATACAAGAATTTTAATTTGGCATTTGATTTACAAATAATCTTTTCAGCCACTCTTTCTCCAGTTAATGACTGATCTAACTCTACACCTAGATATTTAACGTGTCTTTGACATGTCAAAGTGGTACCAGCACATTTCACCTGAATGGAACTATACATGTGTGAAGTTTACGTTTTGACCAAAAACAATTATTCAGTTTTCCATAGATGGAGGGACAATTTGTTATTAATTAACCAGTCTCTGGCTGCCTCAAGCTCTAAGGAAAGACTTTCTTGAATGAGTTGGGTGTTTTTACCCGAAACTGAAAGAGCTGAATCATCAGCATACAAACGGCCATGGAAATATCATTAATATATTATATTAGAAACAACAAAGGTCCCAGAATTTACCCTTGTGGGATACCACATGTGACAGCCATAGGTTTCGATATTGTTCTACCAATTTCAACTGATTGTTGTCGTTCATATAAATATGACTTAAACCAGACTATGACAGATTTGTGAAGTCCTGTTGCTTCAAATGTTTGAAGCATAATCTTATGGTTTACCGTATCAAAGGCCTTCTGAAGGTCAAGTAGCACCATACCAATGTAATTACCTTTATCTTGCTCCTGTTTTAGGAAGTCAATGAGTGATATCAAACATGTTTCGGTAGAATAAGAGGATCTAACGCCAGACTGATGTTCATACACTAGCTGTGTTTGAAGATACGCATTCAATTGTTGATAGATACCGGGTAATCCTTTCAAATAATTTTGAGATCGTATTTAGAATCGAGATCGGTCTCTAATTACCGGCTTCCATTTTACTATTCTTTTTGTAAATGGGCATCACTTTTGCAGATTTAAGATTTTCTGGTATTTCGCTGGTGGACAATGATAAATTTAAGATATGTGTCAAAGGTGTCGCAATGAGCTTAGCACCATCCTTAATGAATCTGGCTGACAATAGATCCAATCCAGTTGCCTTGCTCGAGTTCAGTTTGCATAAAACAGCCACACGTGATGATCGCATGTCAAGCTGCGCCTACAGGTGAAAATGCTATCCATCAGATGAGTCCTCAATCCGAGTCCATCAGAGAGACAACTGAGATGGGCCGGTGTAGTGCATTTTGCCCAGCCTGGTTGCAACTTCGTCTTTCCGGATAAAAAAATTTTTACGGCACTGCTTGCAATGCTATCTGCGTTGCGATTGGTTGCTGGAAGTAAACACGCGCCATGAGCATTTGACAGTGCGACCTGGCAGGCGGGAGCATCGTCGGATCGAGGCATAGCTTTATCTAGAGACCCGTCCACCCGTCATTTGGACGGACAATTTCAAATATGGATGGGGGGAATTTTTCGAGGACGGGTGACAACCCGTCAGTGTGATAAGGCCCCGTCCTGGCAGTTTATATGACGGGTGTCACCGTGTCATCACTTGAATATAACGTGTTCTGTATCCCCCAGAAAAAAATATTTCCAGTACTATGAATTACTAGCACGGCGCTCAAAAGATGCCTACCACCACACTATTCACGCGTACACTGCAGGCGTAGCAGTAGCGCAGCGCAAGAAGCTCATTTTACGCATGCGTGTAGGGCGCCTACTCACAGCGGCAATCGTACATGTGGTTTCATTTGCTGCTAGAGGGGTCAAAGCAATGCGTTAATGCCCCAACAACCATTTCGCAAATAGCATACGTGATTGGTTAATTCCGTTGGGGTGTCACACGTCAATAATAATGGGCATGAATTAACTAGTAACGCAAACTTCATAATACGGATTATGCGCACTTTTCAAAGCGTCAAAAATACATATAAATTACATATACGTGAGGGAATTTATATCCGTAATAAAATATACAAGTATTATATGCCTGTATATTATTAACATTTCGACTTTATGGCGTTTATGTCGAGTGACTCCCGGGAATGATCAACTTTAAAACGAGGCCTCGTTAGCGACTCACGTGGCTACGAATAAACATTACATATTATCGTCCACGCGAAGCCTCCACTAACCACAATAACGAAGTTTTTCATGGCAAAACCGACGCCAACTGTTACGGCAACACCTTCACCGCTGCCGATATCGACGTATTATTTTATTGATGTTTTGTAGTAATTGCGAAGGTAAAATGGTGTATTTCGTTTATGATGATTTTACAGAATGTATTATTTTGTTATGAAGAGTACGGCATTGAGGTTGTTTTTGAAGATTTATTTATAATTTGTTGTAGACATGTAACATTGCTTGAGCTTAATTTACGTAATTTAGTTATTTACACTGCGACATAATGTAACTTGTTTTTTTATTAGGCATGGTTATAATAATTGAAAAATGTCATTAAATAACACATTATGATATTATTGTTGTTGTGTTATTGCATATAAAAAATAAGATAGCATAGCAAAAAAAAAGGTCTTTCAAAATTGTAGACATGTATCATTAGGTTTTTACCCAAAGTTGTGACTGGCAAAAATTTGATCCTGCATAAAGCCCTGGATCGAGGAATACACAAAACCACCCAGTACGCACGCAAAGTGAACTGAGCGAAATGACCTATATAAAAACATTACGCGCTGTTTTTCTGCCGCATACAAGATCGTTAGAATCTAGGTGGAAAAATGTATTAGTAGAATGAGAGGGTAAATAGCTGAAAATACAATTGTTTTGATTATGATGCAGTGCTAATAATTATTATTACGTGCATCTATTTCATTTTTATTACATACATTTTATTTTCGCAATTAATTAATCTCACTTGCTAATAATTATGACATGCATTTAAACCATTTATTTACATTTTCATTACATACATTTTATTTTCGCAATTAATTAATCTCAGTTGCTAATAATTATGACAGGCATTTAAAACATTTATTTCCATTTTTTTACATAAATTTTATTTTCGCAATTCATTGTGCTCACTTGCTAATAATTATGACATGCATTTAAAACAAAATTTATTTCCATTTTTTACTATATCAATATTATTTGTTACAGTCATTTCCAATAATTATCATCCAAGTCATACATGAGAATATAAAAGAAATGAAAATAAACAGTAAAACTCTTACATATAAAAGAAATTGCACAAAGCTAGCTTGTAAAGTATAATGTGAACATACAAAAAAATTAATATACAACTACATTAATGAAAATACATGTAAAGAGAAAAATTTACTTCAGCAAGTCCTTGCGAGAAGAGGAAAAGAAGAGTCAAGCACCACACAACCTCGCATATGTTGTGTTTGCAAACATTGCTTTGGCTAAAAAGCACTAAATTTATTGCACTGTGGACATTGTGTTTACCTCGATCAAATGTGTGTGAGAAACAGTTGTAATTGCAACAAGTTTCATTAATTCCATTTCTACACCTAGAATTTTTTTTTTTAATAAATCATATCAGCACTTCATTGTTGATATTGTGTGTATGTGTAGAGTGAACTTATAGCACTGCAGCTTGCTGTATACAACTATAAGTGTGTGTTGCAAATTCTCAACGTTTTACACTAGCAATATCTTTGTGGGAAAAAACAGCCTTAGTTGCAGTGAAGTGAAATTACTTGTGCTTCATTGCAATACTGTTCACTCATACAATGAGTGTGTTCTGATTGTTTTACAGCAATTGTGTTTACAATAGTATTATTGTATAACTTGTATTGTTTGTCTTGGTATATAATTTGCCTGTCATATATGTTTTGTTCATGGCACTACAATATAGACTAGGAGCATGTACGACATGTTTATTTGTCAGGTTATATAAAAGATATGTTCACATTGTACTTTACAAGCCAGCCTTGCATAAGTTAATGTTGAGTTGAATGATGTCCTAAATATATTACATTTAAGAGTTAACACATTAAGCATTACTATTATTTCAATCCGACTCTTAATGTCAATGTTATGAATATCAGTGATTCTCCAGATCATAATATTCATGATTACGTTTTGTATTGTCTTATTATTTTAAAATGTCTACCAATATATATTTTCTTGTCTATTTATTAATTATTAGTATTATCAGTTGTTTGTTTTGAAATCAAAATGTCTTTACAGAGTTCTTCTTCAAGTAATGTAGTTGTATATACTGTATGTTCACATTGTATTTTACAAGCTAGCCTTGTGCAAGTTATTTTATATTTAAGGGTTTTACTGTATATTTTCATTTCCTTTATATGTTCATGTATAACTTGCATGAAATTGATTGGACATGACTGTAACAAAAGCAGCGCATGTTTTTATATAGATAATTTCGCTCAGTTCACTTTGCACGCGTACTGGTTGGTTTTGTGTATTCCTCGATCCAACAACGCTCCCGCCTGCCAGGTCGCACTGTCAAATGTACTTCGAGCAACCAATCGCAACGCAGATAGCATTGCAAGCAGTGCCTTAACAAAACAAAATTGTTATCCAGAAAGGCGAAGTCACGGCCTGGTTAGCCTGGTAGTCCACTTGGAGGTGTTGCATGAGAGTGAAGATAGACAATTTTGTTGAGGTAGGCTCTGTATCTGGTAGCATCTCGGGTAGCCATAGCTATAGACGCCACCTAAAAGTCGGAGGACTTCTCTGCGATGGATCGTCGATAAGTCAAGATAACAAAATATTTAAAAGGAACAACTGAATATTACTGGAAAAGACGATATGCAGGAAAAACAACAGAAACATTCATTGCAATTCTAGAATGATGTCTGCCTGTTGCTATAATTAATTATGTACTTGTCTTTCATACTTATCTTTTCGTTCATCATCAAGGTTGTTCCCCTGCTGTGTTTTTCTCTGGATCACCTTCACTTTCACCTTCACAGATCTCTTCTGTCTTCTTTTTTCAATCTGAAAACAGAAACAGGAATAAGTGAAAGTCATCAGACAACAGTAGTTTCTCATACAGTTGCAACAGTGGATGCAACCTTTGTTTTTCTTTATTTCATGTGAAGTTCCCTCTTCAGACTCCTGTTCTCCTCCCTGTCGTCTTCTTCTTCATTAGTAAACAGTAAATCAACAAGTGAGAGACATGTCTTCACAAATGCAATTGCAGACTTACAATTTGTTTGATTTTCCTCTTCTTGCTCATCTTCTGATGATTCCTCTTCTGACAATTCCTCTTCTAGATCCTCTTCTCTTCTATCTTCTGGGTCCCCTTCTTGCTCCTCTTCTGATGATTCCTCTTCTAGATCCACTTCTCTTCCATCTTCTGTTCCACCGCTTCCTCTTCTAGGTCCTCTTCTTGCTCCTCTTCTGATTATTCCTCTTCTAGATCCACTTCTCTTCCATCTTCTGTTCCACCGCTTCCTCTTCTAGGTCCTCTTCTTGCTCCTCTTCTGATTATTCCTCTTCTAGATCCACTTCTCTTCCATCTTCTGGTCCTCTCCTTCCTCTTCTTGGTCCTCTTTGTTATCTTCTTCTGATGATTCCTCTTCTCCGGATCCACTCTCTTCCCTCTTACGGATTCTCTTCTCCTCTTCTGGTTCTATTCTTCTGGTACATCTTCTTCCCCACTAATAAAAAAATATTCAGCAAAAAATATTTTAGTAGAAGGTAATATATAATATTACATACCTGTTCTTTGATTCACAACTTTGGGATCGTCTTGGTATTTCCTATCCTTGTTCCTCTCCTTCAGCCCCTCCTTGTTCCTTTCCTTCCCCATCTGAAAAGATGAAAAGGAATAACTGAATATCATTTGAAAAGGCGATATGCAGAAAATACAACAGAAATGTAATATTACATACCTGTTCTTTGATTCAGAACTTTGGGATCGTCTTGGTAGTTCCTATCCTTTTTCCTCTCCTTGTTCCTCTCCTTCAGCCCCTCATTGTTCCTCTCCTTCCCCATTTGAACAGATGAAAAGGAACACCTGAATATCATTTGAAAAGACGATATGCAGAAAATACAACAGAAAACATTAATTGCAATTCTAGAATCATATCTGTCTGTTGCTATAATTAATTACGTACTTGTTTTTCATACTTTTTTTACTTCCTCATCACGGCTTTTCCTCTGCTGTGGTTTTCTCTGGATCACTTTCACCTGTCATCTTCAGTTCTCTTCTGCCTTCTTTTTCATTCTGAAAACAGAAACAGGAATCACTGAAAGTCACCAAAAATCATCAAACAACAGTAGTCTATCATACAGTTGAAACAGTACAGTAAATCAACAAGTGAGAGACAATGTCTTCACAAATGCAATTGCAGACTTATCATTTGTTTTATTTTCCTCTTCTTGCTCCTCTTCTGATGATTCCTCTTCTGACAATTCCTCTTATGATGATTCCTCTTCTGATAATTCCTCTTCTGGTGATTCCTCTTCTGAGGATTCCTCTTCTGATGATTCCTCTTCTGATGATTCCTCTTCTGATGATTCCTCTTCTGATAATTCCTCTTCTGGCGATTCTTCTCCACTTTTATTCAATCTTCTTGTCCTCTTCTTCCACATCTTGTAATGATTCCTCTTCTGGATCCACTTCTCTTCCCTCTTCTCCTCGTCTTCCTCTTCTGTGTCCTTTTCTTCCTCTTCTTCTGATGATTCCTCTTCTCAATCCACTTCTCTTCTGGATTCTCTTCTTCCTCTTCTGGTTCCTATTCTTCTGCTACATCTTCTTCCCCAATAAAAACAGAAAAACATTCAGCAAAAAATACTTTAGTATTTAGTTTAAATATCGAACAAAATTCAGGTATCGATCGGTATCGAACAAAACCAGGTATCGAAACGTCACTAGTCTTAGCTTAGTACACTGACAGTGGGCATGGCCAGTCCAGTCTACAGTACATAGACTAGGTAGGACTACTTTACATAAAGCAACACTACTGCAACCTCAGCATTCTCGCATATTTTTTTAATTATAAAGTTGAGCTGTGTTATAGAATATCTCCAATTATAGGCTGTGAGAAACATTGCATCTATTGTTATGCAGTAGTCATGTTGGTAGCTCTAACCATCCAAGTATTTTGAGTAGGAGTTGTTTCATACTTCTAGTTGTCTAGTAGACAATGGCTAGTCTAAGCCATGGACGTGGTCTTTGTTTTATATAATAGATAATGTTTATTTCAGACAAAAAAGTCCATATATATACATAAAATAAAATAAAAAATTGTGAGGTAAAGTAAAAGAAGAAATAAGTAATAAAAATAAATAAAAATAAATAAATAGGTAATGAAAAATTTGAATAAAGGTTAAAAAATATTAAATATGGTACAATACAAATATCACATGTGCAATTGTATATCTCTATGTCTATGGAAGTAGTTAAAAAGAGGGTTTCTTAGGCTGATCTAGATGATATAAAATGGTAAATATGGATGAACGAATTAAGGAGTTCACTGAAAGATGTAATGTAGTTGGTGTCAAACATAACACTTGCACGACGTCTTGATGATAAATTAAGTAAAATTCTTAGTCTTAGACTATTATAATTAGGCCGTGGCTATTTGTCCGGATACGGACGAATAGCCTGGGGGACTATTCATCCGGATACGGACAAATAGCCCATGTTAGCGTATACGCTATTCATCCGGATATGGACAAATAGCCCATGTTTGCGTATACGCTATTCGTCCGGATACGGACAAATAGTCCATGACATGTTTGCGTATGCGCTATTTGACCGGATAAATAGACAAATAGCCAGACATTGCGCCATATGCTACGTGACCGAACGTAAGTGCTATACTATTGATTAAGAAGGCATGTGTGTGCCTATGTTTAAACAACTGTTTCTTCTGAAATAATCACAATACGGCAAGTTTTTATTCACATGTCCCATTATAGTATGTCACTTATACAACATGAGCGACTTACTTGAACTTTGTTTCATTTTCGGCCTTTATTTGTCCGTTTCCCTTTTTTTTATAGAAATATGGCAAAACACATGTAAATTTCGTTTGCTGTACGTTACTCAAAAATCTATGTACCTTCGCCAGGTGTCGCCACTACTAGTTTTTAATCATGATTAAAATTACGAAAGCGAAATAATGAATTCAAATATCGTTTATAAACTGTGGTCCGAAATAATATATATATATATATATATATATATATGAAATTTAAAATATAATTATTGCAGTAGGTTATATTAAGAGGTAATGAAATTGATGATTATTTGTTGTATAAACTATCTGTAGTTGTAATATTTTCGTTAGGGAGGCCTATTTTATAACACCAAACACATGAGTAAACAGAGATGACTTTAATATCGAACATCTAAAACCTAATGTACATAAATCATCCAACATCTTCATTTAGAAAGGTAATAAACATATGTAAATAAATAAGTAAAATACATAAATAAAAGACCAATCAAACACTGGTTCAAATAAATAAAACGAGATATACAATTCAAGTATCAACTACACGTAATGTGCATAAATCCACCAACATCTTAATTTTTGTTCTTAATACTGGTTCAAATAAATAAAACAGGAGATACAAATTACACACATACATTGTCATGTATAAACTACACTAGCCTCAGTATACAAATCCACCCACATCTTCATTTACAAAGGTAATAAACATAAATAAATAAGTAAAATACATAAATAAAAGACCTCTGTATAAACTACACCTAATATGCATAAATCCATCCACATCTTAATTTTGAAAAATAATAAACATACTGGTTCAAATTAAACACACGTTCCCATGTATAATCTACACTAGCCTCATGTGCACACACACTATAAGATCTAACACATGTAGTATTGGGTTTACATATATGCAATACCATTATACAGAACTTACAACATAAAACACACAGCCTTGGAATGTTTCTATATGTCCTCACAATGCCAGACCTGCCGATAAAACAGAAACTGGGACAATTTACGACAATTTTATTTTAGCTGGAAGACGCTCAGGACAGACTTCAACATCATCTCTCTCAATCAAAGTGCCAGTCAGGGCGGTGTCTTCCCTGTTCCCCACCAGCCAGCTGAGGATGACTGAAACACCATGTTAACAACATTGCATGAACATGTCTAGTAACAGTAACAGGCTGTATCTTATGAATTATATAAAATGTTGTTCTATTAAACAGGTCTATCAGTAAAGCGTAAACTGCTTTGGTTAATCTTAAAGACTGGATACTGCACTATATAAAAAAATTACATTTAATTTTACATACAATATAAACCAAATTATATTCAATTCCAGGTTGACAGCAGACCAGATGTTTTTTCTTACTTTCGTTTTTTTTGGAGAGGATCTTTCTTGCAGAATGCCACTGGCTTGGTGAAACATTTCCGCTTGGCTGGCAGACCAATCACAGTCTGTTCAGCCCCTTTTGGTCGCCCTCTCTTGAGAACTTTGCTGTCCATCTTTCGTAGCGATGACTTTGATTTGCGCAGGACATGCTTTCTTGAACGAACTGAAAGTAAAAGAAAATGTTCACAAACTCCGGTGGCTGCATATACTGAAACACCCTCTAACAAAGCATGTGAGAATTTGGGTGGCTGCAGGTGACCGTGAATATTTTGGATGATGTCCCCAAAAGAAGATGCTAAATAATGCAAAAATATTCTACAAAGAATGCCATCATCAGTGCTAGGCCAGGCATATATCAACAGATTTAAGAAAAAAGTGCAAAAAACCCAGAAAAACTTAATAATAAATTTAGGACATAACGTCTAGGACATAATTATTATGTGACATAAAGTCCATTATGCCATCCCTTTCTATAATGCTCTTGTTGTTGATTGCATCTAATATCGCTCGATACATGTTGATAACGCCTGGCACCATAAAAAAGGGCCGTGTAAAATGCATAATGAAACATTAGCCATACAATGGGGGATATCACAATAGTGTATGTATAGTCGTAGCATAAATAATTGACTGTAAACAATTCAGAAAGCGTAATAATACCTTTGATGAGGTCGCATCCCCTTGGAGTTGGTCTTGTAAGCTCTTCCCCCGTGGACGCAAGCCTACGTAATATTGGCATACTCGATGGCCGTGTTGTACGTCTTTCGTGTATTTCTACGTATATCTGCCTCTATTTTTCTGCTGTCCTTTTATAAAATTGCACGAAATTGGTGGGTTCAAAGTGTTCTACAACTGCCGATAATCATTGAATGTCTGGGAATTCGCGTCCAACGGCCAGCTCATCCATCTCATTTGTGCTGCTTGCGCAAATTTAAATTGCGAGAAATATGTCCGGACAAATAGCCTGGGGGGCGACATACGCTATTCATCCGTATCCGGACATATAGTCCCCCAGGCTATTTGTCCGTATCCGGACGAATAGTCACCCAGGCTATTCGTCCGTATCCGGACGTATAGCCACTCCGTTATAATAATTATTCAATAATTATTGTATGCGACGCCGACGGTAATCCTTTTCAAGCTCAGACTTTAATTTGCACCATGGTCCATGTGTGTGTGTGCATGCATGCATCCGTGCGTGCGTACGTGTACACTCATCAGCGTCGAAACCCAGACTTATGGACCATGCTGATTAAACATATAAAAGTAGAGGTTGGATATTTTCTGAACGAAAACATCACCAACATGACAACAACATGTGAACAACGAATGTCTGACACTGCACGGTAGCGCGTCATTCTTAGTTATAGGCCCGTGTGCAGCTTTATTCTGTATTTACCTGGAGTCTACGAAGCGACCGACTTGACATTTCGTGTGGAATCATTTCCCATTACATTTGGCTGCCGTACACTAAATGCGAAAAGGTTGATTTATACTTTAATTTATATAGCTTATAGGACGCCAACCATGGCGCCCCACAAACAGTGCAGCCTCGCATTAATATTCGCCCACTCGCCAAGGTTAACAGACATGCGCATTCAAAAGCAACGCTGCAATCACGTGACTTACGAGAAGATAAACATGGGTTTTGGCGGGACTTTTATCGTGGTAGTTTATCCTACAATCTGCATGGGTCTGACGTAAGACCATAATATTATTTGAGTTCCCCGTAGGCGCGGCCAATTAATACATAACGTTCCCAGCCCTTACAGCTAGTAATTATAAAATATATATATATATAATATTATATATATATATATATGTATATATATGTATATATATGTATATATATTATATATATTATTATATATATATATATATATTTTTTTTATAATGTAGACATAGTACAGCGAACGCACCAACGTGTGTGTGTGTGTGTGTGTGTGTGTGTGTGTGTGTGTGTGTGTGTGTGTGTGTGTGTGTGTGTGTGTGTGTGTGTGTGTGTGTGTGTGTGTGTGTGTGTGTGTGTGTGTGTGTGTGTGTGTGTGTGTGTGTGTGTGTGTGTGTGTGTGTGTGTGTGTGTGTGTGTGTGTGTGTGTGTGTGTGTGTGTGTGTGTGTGTGTGTGTGTGTGTGTGTGTGTGTGTGTGTGTGTGTGTGTGTGTGTGTGTGTGTGTGTGTGTGTGTGTGTGTGTGTGTGTGTGTGTGTGTGTGTGTGTGTGTGTGTGTGTGTGTGTGTGTGTGTGTGTGTTGTTGTGTAGTGATTAATATTGATGAAGGTTAAGAATGGATTAAAAGAAGTGAATAGTGATTAGGATAGATAAATGGGTTTTGGGGGATTTGTATCGTGGTAGTTTATCTAAATCTGTGTGTGTTGAGTAAGATAATATTATTTGGTTGTAGGGGGAATTAATAATGTAAGTTCCTTTAGGGTGTTTTTATTACTGTTAGAATTATATTTATATATATATATTATATGAGTAGTATATAATATATATATATATAGTATATATTGTATATATATGTAGTATATATGTGTATATAATATGTATGTGTATGTATGATATGTGTAGTTGTTGTGTGTTGTGTGTGTGTGTGTGTGTGTGTGTGTGTGTGTGTGTGTGTGTGTGTGTGTGTGTGTGTGTGTGTGTGTGTGTGTGTGTGTGTGTGTGTGTGTGTGTGTGTGTGTGTGTGTGTGTGTGTGTGTGTGTGTGTGTGTGTGTGTGTGTGTGTGTGTGTGTGTGTGTGTGTGTGTGTGTGTGTGTGTGTGTGTGTGTGTGTGTGTGTGTGTGTGTGTGTGTGTGTGTGTGTGTGTGTGTGTGTGTGTGTGTGTGTGTGTGTGTGTGTGTTTTATATATATATATATATATATATATATTGGATGTAATGTTCCGGAATAACGATATATATATATATTGCGTGGTGCACTGATAATATTTCTAGTTTACTATGTTGTTGATGTACATATGTAACAACATTTTAGAAACCGCGTAAAAAATATCGCTGGTTTGGGCTGCGCTTTTGTGTTTGCAAACAGCGCCCTCATACGAGTAGAAATTCATTACCGGAAGTGGTCGCTTAAATTTTCCGCTAAGTTCATCGTGAGAAGATGGGGAAGAGCGGGTCGAAATTGCTGGCTGTTGAGCCAAATTTTGACTTGTCACGGTTGGACGAAGTACCCGATGATATCCGTGCAGCAATAGAAAGGCATATATCATTGCAGTCCGACCAGATAGATGAACTTAAAAGTAGCTATGAACGGCTGCGAGTGGATTCAGGTGAGCGACATATTAAGTTTCATGCCGCCAAACTGAAACTCCAAAATTTTATTTCTTCCGTTCAGTTTTTCTGATTATGCTTAATTTGCAAGTAAAGTCAACCAAGCTTTGGTTTACGCTAATTATGTCGTCTTTGTTTTATTTTGTTAAATGCGCTGTCTACAAACAGCAAATGTGGAAAACGTTGGTAATAGCACATTGTTGTGGGCGATGATTGACCAATTTTGGCCGTTGGTGGTCCGGACCGGGTCCGGACGTATGTTAACGTAGCAATGACTCCGGCTCTTCGTCTGCCCATATGCAGTGTGAACCTACCTGTACAACAGTGTCTGTTCTTCCTTCGACAATGTGCCGGATGAACGGACTCGGAAATTAACATTACTGATTATTCTATTCTCCAGCGCGACAGAAATCTCGAGGGCAGTGGTGTTTGTATTTACATAAGAAATGGCTTTATTTTTAAACTGAGAGACGATATATGTACAGCTCTAGAAACTGTGTGGGCAGAATTGTATCTACCCAAGACTAGACCTATTTTAATTGGTGTATGCTACCGTCTGCCCAATCATACTGCCTTTTGTAATGTACTTGAACGGTGTTGCTTGGACTTATTGCTTCACCAACAAAGAAGTTATTATGATGGGTGACTTTAATGTTGACTATTCTCAACTGCATTCTCACGCTAATCCATTGCATGTATCACTGAAGCATTATATGTCTATGTTTGGTATGACCCAGATTATTAACACATCTACAAGGATTACTAGCACAACATCCACCATCTTAGATCTTATCCTTATCTCAGACCCTGCTAAAATATCACAATGTGGTGTATTAGACATTGGCTTAAGTGATCACAAAATAATACATTGCACACGTAAATGCAAGAAAATCCCCATAAATCGTCATAACGGTGTAACATTAAGATCGCTAAAAAATTGCAGTAAGGAAATATTTGAATAAAAACTGCACGAGGTAGATTGGCAGGTTGTCGTAGATTCAAATTCTGTACACGAAGCTTTTTATCTGTTTAAATCTAAGCTGATGGCCGTTATTGATAACATCGCTTCCTTAAAATATGTCCGTATCAAACAACGTTCCGTCCCTTGGATGACTGGTGAGATACTGCACCTGATCCATGAAAGAGGTCGGGCTTTTACCAAATCTAAAAAGACCAAAGACATCAGTTGGCATGGAAAATTCACTTACCTTTGTAATCAGGTTCAATATAAGAAGAAACAGGCCAAATCAGACTTCATTGCTAATAAAACTGATGAATTCAAACAACAACCTTCAAAATTATGGCAACTGCTGAAAAGCCTCGGAACTTTGACTCAGTGTAACTGTAAACCAGGAAGCATAGGACTAAACATTGACAATAGCATCTGTTTCGACAAATCAATAGTATCTGAACATTTCAACAACTACTTTTCTAATGTAGCCTCAACACTGGTTAACCAACTTCCACCTAGTAATGGTATATATGAGAAGCAACACTTTCAAGACTTCTACAGGTCACTGGGTGTAACAAGTAATAGCTTCTGTTTTAACGAAGTCAGTGAGAACAACGTACTCAGTATTTTATGTAAACTAAATTCGAGCAAGGCAACCGGATTGGACCTATTGTCACCCAGATTCATTCAGGATGGTGCCAAGCTCATTGTGTCACCTTTAACACATATTTTAAATTTATCATTGTCCACTGGCGAAATCCCTGAAAATCTTAAATCTACTAAGGTGATGCCCATTTATAAAAAGATTAGTAAAATGGAAGCCGGTAATTACAGACCGATCTCTATTTTAAATACGCTCTCAAAATAATTTGAGAGCATAGTCTATCAAAAATTAAATGCATATCTCCAAACACATCAGCTACTGTATGAACATCAGTCAGGCTCTTATTCTACTGAAACATGTTTAATATATCTCACTGACTTCATAAAACAAGAGCAAGATAAAGGTAATTGTGTAGGCATGGTGCTACTTGACCTTCAGAAGGCATTTGATACGGTAAATCATAAGATTATGCTTCAAAAACTGGAAGCAATAGGACTTCATGAATCTGCTATAGCCTGGTTTAATTCATATTTATATGGACGTCAACAATCAGTTGAAATCGGTGAAGCGATCTCTAATCCGATGACTGTCACTTGTAGTGTCCCACAAGGTTCAATTCTGGGACCGTTATTATTTCTAATATATATATTAATGATATTTACACAGCTGTTTGTTGCAAACTACTTTTATATGCTGATGATTCAGTCTCGGGTAAAGACACCCAACTGATGGCCAGTTGAGTGGCTAATCAATAACAAATTGTCCCTCCATCTAGGGAAAACGGAGTCAATTCTATTTGGATCGAAACGTAAACTTAACACCTGTAGTTCCATCCAGGTGAGATGTGCTGGTACGATATTGGCAAGTCAAACCTATGTTAAGGCATAGACCTAGATCAGTCATTAACTGGAGAAAGAGTGGCTGACAAGATTATTTGTAAATCAAATGCCAAATTAAAATTTTTGTATAGACATACAAAAAAATCAACATGAAAACAAACAAAATCTTACCACAGCATTAATACAATGCCATTTTGACTATGCATGTTCATCATGGTTCTCTGGTTTAACCAAGAAATATAAATCCAGACTTCACTGTACTCAGAACAAGGTAATCCGTTTCATCTTAAATGCACCAGCCAGAACCCACATCGGTTTGAGAGAGTTTAGACTGGTGAATATGCTACCAGTGGAGTTACGAGTTAAACAACTCAAATTGAACCTTGTTTACAATGTCATAAATGATAAAGCACCGAAGTATATGTCAAATTTGATAAATGTAGCATGTAAGCAGCATGGCATAAATACAAGATCTAGTGTTATGTCTCTTCGTGTGCCGTATGTTAAATCATTTGGGCAAACCTCCTTTTACTACACAGGAATTCATGCCTGGAACGAATTGCCATTTTCCATACAAAGTGTTCAGAACATGAGGCAATTTAAATGTCTACTGAAGCAGTTTTTGTTCAGTTGTCTTAATGATCAGGAAGCCAGCTCATTTATTTATTATTAATCATAATTGATGACGTAATTTTTATTTTTTACTTTTATTATTTATTAGATTTATGATTTAAAAAAATAAATAACAAGGTTTTACAAAGTGTTTCTAATCAGGAGATATTTCCATACTTTTTTATATTGTAATTATCAATGTCATTTACATATATTAATAATTATTTATATCACTTATTTATTATGGTTGTTTTAGTATGTTATATTTGTCATCTGTCAATGTCTGTCATGTGTATGTCAAGGACCACAATGGAAATAAGTGCGTGCACTTTTTGTGTTATCCAAATATTTAAATGTACCTTGTATTTATATATTATGCATATGTGTACAATGTTTTACATTTTATATTAAATAAATCAATCAAAATCAAATCTACTATATCTCTTGCATTAACTGAATGCTGACGAGTCTTCTACGGTGTTCGGTGACTTTATGTAACATGATCATTACCATCGACCGATCGACAAAAGGAAGATGGCTCCCCGCATGTGCATATATGTGTGAGGTGTATATATATACACATGGTCACAAGCTTACGGCAAATATGATGTGGAAAAGTGCCAGACGAATAGCTGTGAAGTTCCAGATCTGTAGTCACTTTGTAAAAAATTTGCTTCGCCTTCTTACAATTGTTCCACTTATCTGCTGCCATAAATTGTCCTATGATAACCATTAACATGTGCATCAGTACACTAGAACCCGTGGTGAACGACCCCCCCTTATTAATGACCATCCGCTTTTTACGACCATTTTTCCACTGGCTTATGCTGTATAAATAACCTCTTGTCAACTACCACTCAGCAAACGCGACTGGCGACCATGGCAATTTTACTCCTGACGAATGACCATTTGATATGTGGTTGATGCACATTTTTAACCTAAATCTCCCAACGAACTCTCATTAAACGCATGACTAACGGGGCACAGATGCGCATGATGAACACCTTTCATTTTGGCGATCCTTTACTTTATGACTGAACTATGAAAACGACAATTAACAGCCGCCAAATTTTCCTCACATATCTTATGTTATTGAAACAAATAAAATTAACAAAACAAACTCCCACAAAACTTGCTGGCATGACACCACAGGACATTGATATCGTCGACGGCTATGCGTAGCTTTGTGATTGCTGTAATGTACATATTGTGAATGATTAAAATGTAGGGTTTAGGCTTAGGCTAAGTTTTAAGTTAATTTAGGATAAAACCGGAATTTGTGTAGCAACACCAAGATAAAATACTGACATTATGCAGTCTACGCCAAAACCATTTTTTTTAAACATTTCAGCTCCGTGTCTATTTTAGGTTTCTAAATAAACAAATATATTTTATTGTACATTGTAATGTGTATTCCTACAAAAAAGTTTGGGCCAGTAACCCTGTATATTATAAAAACTCTTCAAAATTAAACGTATAGTAATATACTGAAAGGCTTTTTGTGATTTTCAATACAAATACAAACAAATTCTTTATGCAAATACGTATTTGAACCCAACCCTGCTCCACTCTGATTTAGGGGGCGGTCTTAAATGAGGGGTTCAACTGTATGTGGAATCAGTGGTTAATTTTCAATACAAATACCAAAAAATTCTTTATGCAAATACGTATTTGAACCCAACCCTGCTCCACTCTGATTTAGGGGGCGGTCTTAAATGAGGGGTTCAACTGTATGTGGAATCAGTGGTTAATCTAGTGGTCATCTGGCTCTCTCTCAATTATCCTTCTTTGATTATTTTCAGACTTGGTTAAACTGGCCCAGGGAGTCTTGGAGACAGGCTAGGCTGACATGTCTCTGGCTAAGTTGCTATATATAATTCATACAGCGTATCTCATGTTGTATTTGTCCACAGAACAAAAGTGCTTTGAGTTGGAGAAGCAGCTGACAGTCAGCAATGAGAAGCTGCAGCAGGAATCGAAGTCTACAACCACTCTCAGACAACAGGTTCTAGAGCTGGGTGAGAGCATCTCTGTTGCTAGATTTATACTTTCTATTTGGTGTAGAAAAAACAGTAGCATGCATTCTGAAAATATAGAGTTAGCTTTAGTCAACTTTGTTGTGTGTTAAAACATCTTATATAGCACAGTAGCTAGTCTTAATTACAACTCAAAGCGCTTTTCTACTTTGACAGACTTGTTAAATGAAACACCATCTTAACTTCTCTGGGAAGTATCCCGCCACATTGCAATTAATTCGCAAAGGCTGCACGTTCAAATATCATGTTGTGCTCATTCATACAGCTGAGTGAATTCTGGAACAATGTGAACAAAATGTGTTCACTGTTTCACACAGCACAGGATTTGTATCCGAGTTCTCTTGGTCGAGAGTCCGAGCCATTGCACTCAGGTGTAGAGCATATCTTAATATAACCTGGGCAGTAACAATAGTACCTATGCCCCAGCCTGTATTCAATGTAATACAAAATTACAACCAGAACAGAAATTCAACATTATGATGGTGGTATATTTTGTGTGTCTCGTTTGAATATAAAAACAGGAACTAGATAACAAAATAAAAATCTGCTATTTACAGTTGCATATTTTACATTGTAGAGAAGAACTTCAGCGGAGCATCACAAAGACTGAGAGAGACACAGGATGAGTTGTTTGATGCCACTCGCATTTTGGTAACCTTTTGTGGTGTCTAAAACAGATGTTCACCTTAATAATAATATAACATGTTAGACAGACTGCAAGACTTTAGACCGTTCACTTAGCTAACCAGCTTAAAACTGAGAATATGGTCGCGCAGTGAAAGCACCAATAAATTTTTTTTGCATTTTAAAAACAACGTTTTCTACCAGTTTGAATCATAGTTTTAGAATTACTACCTTGGAAAAGTGTTTTAATGCATGTTTTGTATTGAATTGAGTTATACAAAACGTAAATACCTAACTGTGATCATTGTGTTTGAAATATTTAAATATGCCCACAATACGGTTTGCCCACATTAAAATTTAAATAATAGACATTGTCTCTATCAGGCTTTGCTACGTATATAAAAAGGGGTTGTTCTCTTGATAAGCCAAAGAGCTTCTTTTTGTTAAATCTTGCTAAAAAAAATTATATGAGTAATACAAGACATTTACTAAATTAACTTTTCCTGAACGCAGTTCTCATTTGAGCAACTTGTGTTATATCTTTCGCATAAAGAAAAACTTTTGAGGATTTAATTTTGACAGCATTTGTTTGAATGCTACACATGTTTGGCATCCATTTTTGATTAACGTTGTTGCTAGGCAACAAGAAGATCACATGATTTGAGACACTGGTTATAGGAGGAGCTGAGGCGTGAGAATGCAAAGGTGGAGGCTGAGAAGGTGGAACTGGTGGAAGTGCTGGAGAAGAAGAACAGTGAAATCAGTACACTCACGGGTACAGTACTTACTGGAATGACTGTCTGTAGGTGGACGTCTAGAACTAACTAAATTGTCATTGGTCAACCCACAATACAAGCAGCCTTTGTCAAACATCTACATAACTTCCTTGTACCACATAAATGCTCCACGAAGGAACAATTAACAAATTGGGACAATTTTACTAAAATATTAAATTCCCGTGCATGTTTACTTTGTAGTTGTGCATAAAGTGCCACTGGTAGGTTTTTAGTGTTTGTTGTAGTATATTCAACTCAATGTTGTAGTATATTCAACTCAACACAAGTTTTTTTTCAGATGTGGACAATTTATGTTGTAATACGTTCCACTGCATTTTATGAAACTTTGAATGGGCAGCATATAATTCCAGAGGGCATATTCTCTTTTTAGAATATTGATTTACGAGAGTTTATAAGAAATTCACGGCAACCTTTCAGGCACAAAGAATATAATGGTTTAATGTGGTGTCATTTGCAGAGGAATGGAAAACATTTTCGGTGAAGTTGAATGAGACCAACCAACAACGCATTGAAGCATTGGCAAAGGTGGACGAAGTGGAAACAAAAAGTGTTACAGAACAGGTACATAATTATACTACATATAGTGGCATAGCATGAGCAGCTGGGGAGATACGACCGTTAAGACACAATATTTGGCTAGGCCATTGGAGACAACCTTCAACCTTGAAGAGCCCCAGCTCTGGTGTATTAGGTCTATTTTAGCAGAGTAGCGACAATGAATGCATGAAAATTAGTCATATATTTACTATCTGTAGCTAAGTACTCATCCATACAACTGAGTGAATGAAATTACCAAGGACCAACATGGTAGCACAGGATTACAAGCCAGGCTCTCTCAGTCGAGCCGATGCTATAGATGCGCTCAACACAACCGTGTGAAGCTGCCAGAGTAGCCGTGAGGACAAATACAGCGGTCTAGAAGAAAATCAATATCATTTAGAAGCACTGTTTCTTTGCCGTTGCAGTATCAGATGAGTCGTCTGCAGCAGGAAATGGAGCATCTGCGACAACAGAACGAGTGGCTGGATGGCGAACTGAGAGAGAAGACAAACCAGCTGTTGACTGTGAGGAAGGAAAAGGTGAGGATCTCGGAGGACAACTACACATTCCGTATTGGACAGTCATTGTGTTTATTCTGGTCAGATCTCAATAGTTTTACGTATGATTGTACACGCTAGCAAATATGCCCACCCCTGGGAAAGCTATATACACACAGCTGCGGAAATGTTTTCCCTTGCAGGCTGGCTTGGATAAACATGGAATTTAGATATCTAGATAAATTCTTTGTGTTGCAGTCGAGTTCAGTGCTGGAACTTCAGGCCCAGTTGGAAGAGAAGACTCAAGAAGTAAGTTGTATTTTTGTTGCATAATAAGCTACACTATCATGACTTTTTTATTATAAATAATGTAATTATTTGCATACCCATATCTCTGTAAGTTTTGTATATATGGGGCTGAAAATTCATTTGGCAGGTGTAATGGGTGGTTTGTTGATATAGATTTCAATGGTTTTCAAGCGCAGGCAATTGCTTTTTTCAAGACGGTGCCAGGTAACTTGATTATATATATTTTAGTCTTGAAGTAATGTCTGAACATACTGACCTAAATTTTCCACTTTCCTAATCAGTATTTGTTTGTTATTCTGTAACAACAGCTGCATGACTGTTACAGATGGCATATTTGGAAGAGACAGTGCAGGTGCTTAAGAGGACTGGTGAAGAGAACAATGTGAAGATTGAGAACTACGTCCAGAAACTAAAAGAAGTGAGTTTGGCACATGTTGTATTTTAACACAGAATTCCAGTTGTGTGACTAATATAACTTAAATACAGACGTACACTCTCTTTTAGGCGTTAGAGTCTGGAAAATGGAACTTTTGTTTCTGTTAATGAGATTGGTTTAAGATATGTTTTTTAAGTTTTACGATAGGACCAAATCGTTACTTACCAAAAACGTTGTGGATGACATTACAGGAAGAGTGAGTGAGATTATGTGTCCAGGTTAAGTGAGAGATCAGTTTTAATGTGAGTGAGTGAGTGAGTGAGTGAGTGAGTGAGTGAGTGAGTGAGTGAGTGAGTGAGTGAGTGAGTGAGTGAGTGAGTGAGTGAGTGAGTGAGTGAGTGAGTGAGTGATAATGTTTATCTTCTTTCTAGTGGAATGTGAGAGTTTATGTGCACCGTCAGTACAAAGATTTTAGTTCTCGCCAAGTAACATATTTGTTCCGGTTGAGTGAACAGTTTTTGTGTTTGACAGAGTCGAGAGCTGCACACTCAGATCCAGGAGCAGTATACCCACGAGGTGGCATCACAGGAGAAACTTCTTGCCCTCTACAAGGTCTGTTCTGGTCAGGGAGCAACAGGATTCTTTACTTACCTGGCGCGTTTGTATAACTAACGGCACTTGTATACAAACTAACTAACTACTCTGTTGTGGCTGCCAGAATCTGAGGACTTCACCTAGTCAGTTATCCTGTTTGTGACAGGACTGATTGCAGCAACTGCCACAATGGTTGTATTTGGTGGTTCTACTGCATCCATAACTATTGAGGTGGAACCAGATATTATGCATATACAGTCAATGGCTAGGTCCAGTTACACAACATCAGATCAGTGCAAACAAAATTATCACTGCTGGGTTTTTTTGCATGTTGCTTGTACTTGTTTCCAATAATAAACTATCTGTCTGTGTAAAATATCTGTCTGTCATCACGCAATTCTGTTATCAGTAGTCATTACTGTGAGTTTTGTTCACAATTAAAAGCAGTTCTGTTAAAATCATGCTGGTGTTTTTCTTAGCTAGTGCTTGATTGGAAATGGAAAACAGCTACATATTCTTGAAGTCAAGATTTGTTTTGAATTTCAGGAGGGTGCATCCGAGAATGAGGCCAAAGTCAGTGAATTGACGACAGCCGTCATTGAACTTCAGAAACACCTAAAGCAGGCATCAGAAGGTTTGGGGTCAAAACAGTATTAAAAACAATTTTTTTAGCAAAACGTGAATTTTTAAAGATGCCTTTCCTTCAAAACGTAAGAAACACTTCTTGCTGTTTTGGGTTTTTCAAAGGTTACCCAAGTCACAGTTTTAATTCATTGCTGTTGATTGTTTCAATAATTGCGTCATGTATTATGCCTAACGTATGTTACTCTGTCTCTGTAATTATATAATCCAGTGTCTAATGAGAATACTTTTAATATTACTTATTTTTCTTACTGTTGTAACACGGTACAGAAATAATAACTTTATTTGTAGCGTACACAGAGATTGCTGCTCAGCGAGATAAAGAACTGGAGGAGGCCAGCAAAGTGGAACAGGAGAAAGGTACAGTATAGATGTGTCGCACAGTCTGTGTAATTATGTTCACCACCTGTACCTAATACTACTTGGTCTAAACACACCTTATCGTTTTCACAGTGTAAGTGTGTTGATTTGTAAATATGCAGATAAAGGACCATAGGCCAAAATCGAATGTAGATGAATCTGTGATAAAGATACAGTAGATATGCACACACACACACACACACACACACACACACACACACACACACACACACACACACACACACACACACACACACACACACACACACACACACACACACACACACACACACACACACACACACACACACACACACACACACACACACACACACACACACACACACCATAAGGGAAATGGAGCCTAGGTAAAACTTATAAAAACATGTATGATTTGTTTTTAGTTATTCACTGACCTGTGAAACTATTTGTAGATGAACAAATCACCAAGCTGGAGAGAGAGCTAAAGGATGCGAATGACTTACTTGAGGCTGCGAGAAAGAAGGGTATTTTTACTTTCTCATAATTATGTTCTCTAGTAAACCATAATTTTCAGAAAATATTTGCCTGTTTCTTGCTCAGTTTCATTCCTGGAACTTGTGCTGCTTAAATGATGCACCGTGACTGAGACTGAAACCAGAGCAAGAGCTACCATTTTTTACTCACTGACTATCAAATTTTCTTTTATATAACATTTATGAACACTTATCACAATGTTAAAACATTACCATTACTCTTACTTTGTATTCTATCTTGTAACTCTTATTACAACTACTATGTATTTTAGTTTGAAAAAGGCATAGCGCCTTACAAGTCTCATGTCCCTTTAACAACAGCAGCTACTCACCAATTATGGAATTATATTTTGTATTATCTTACCATTATTTATTGTAGTATCTTTCCCATAATATGTTGTATATTACTGTGTTGTTGTTAAATCAACTTTCATCCATTCATTCATCCCTATTTATAAAGTGCATATCTGGTCCTCAAATCATGACTTGAAATTAACTTGTCAACTTTGCCACACATTCTCTGGGAATGCCACCTACTCAGTGGTCACAGCACATCAGGGCTGTAGGACTGAAATGATTAAAATGTATTTGTTCAGTGATAGGTTTACTTTTAAAACAGAAGAATGTCATAAGAAAGTCAACTACATATAAGAAACAGTTTCTGTATAACACCATTTTGTTATGATGTGGCCAGGAGTGGTGCCCCTGTCTGAGGAGGGCATAGAGGCCTTGTCACCCTCCGCAGCCGCTGCCAGCCGTCTGCTCAAGTCTGGCATGACCCTCACTCAGGTAGGTCTACAGTCACAGCTGTCATGCATCAGCGTCACTATACGTCACATGTGTAAACTGTAAAATAATAAAATACTTGTTTTGATTCGTAAAATACATGTATAAACGGAAAGTAAAACAGTACAGTGTTTGAAATTGTTAGGACAAGAAATATTGAAGATTAGATCAATTAAATACAACATTTCCGTGACAAGGGTTTGGGGCATGCATGGTTAATGTACTGAATACTACATGATACCAGTATAGTGCCAAATAAATGTATAGGGTGGTAAATCAGCCAGATTTAATCATGGTAAAGTGCTGAATAATGGTATTATTACATTTTCCCTTTGTGGTGTGCCACTCTCCACAGTCTCCAGCCACCCATATCTTGGAATAAATAGACATACTTCCAAATCATCAAAAGTTTTAGGTATCATCAAACGAACCCTCGCACCATGCAAACCTGATGTAAAAGAAACTGCCTATAACATGCTAGTCCGACCAAAACTTCAATATGCCTCTCCTATATGGAATCCACACACCACTACCCAAATTAAACATCTTGAAAAGGTACAGCACTGTGCAGCCAGATTTGTCAAAAACGACCAACGCCAAACAGTCACAACAGACCTAATAGCCACCCTTGGATGGCCACTCTTGAGTGACGCAGGATTATCAAACAAGCCATGACATTTTACAAAATTTTAAATAACATCAACATCACACCACCACCAAGCCTACTAAAACCATCAAAAAACCGTGGCCATTACATCGCCACCAGGTGCCGCATCAACACTGCAGTGTTCTCCTTTTACCCCCGTGCAATTCGCATCTGGAATATGATCCCACCACACATTACTGAAATAGAAAACCCCATAGCTTTTCAAGCAGCAATAATGAACCTCCTCTTCACAACACCCAATCAAAAATTGCCTGTAGAATAAACAAACAAGCTATAACAAACAAACAAACATGCATGTGCACTAGAAGCACTACAAACTCCTGCTTTAGCCCAAGTTTGGGGTAAACTACCTGAGACCTGAGGTGCATCGCAGCAACATTCACAGTCAGTGCATGCGGCAGTAATTGAGAAGTCTTGACTAATTATAAGAGCTTCAGAGAACTAAGGATTCTGACTGATTCATCTGATGTGAGGCACCCACGAGTACTGACCAGTGTCCACTGTGTGTTGTGTAGATCTACAGTGAGTATGTGGAGGTGTGTGAACAGCTGCAGTCGGAGAAGGCAGAGAATGACCGACTCAATTAGTACCTGGAGCAGATACTGCAGGTAACACCCGGCTGAGTCACCTGTCACATGTCTCAATTGTGTCAAAATCAGGGTTGTGAAATTATAACCACACATTACACAGTGTAGGCAATGTATATTCTAAGTACTTATTCGTAATTTATATTTGAGTTTGAATCATATAAACAATTACGTATCTATTCATCTCCATTCCAATATTCTTCTTATAACTTTACGCTGTTAATTTTGGTACTTTTTGTTATAATCTAAATTAATTCATTATCACAATCAAAAAAAAATTATTTGCAATCTGTAAATATTGCAACATAGTCTATAATGGTTGTGCGTGTAATTTACATTGGTGGTTTTTGTTTGTGACAATTGGTGTTTTTGATATAATAATTAACACAATGTCTGAACGCTCCACGTGGGCGACATCCGTTTTTTATTGCCATGCAACGGGTCACTTGATGGACAAGTAAGTTATCAATGCAAGCTTAAGGCTGTTACAATTTGCTGACCGGTGTGACTGTTGCCAGGAGATTGAGGAGAAGGCTCCCATCATGAAGGCCCAGAGAGAAGACTATGAGCACGCTCTCCAGGCCGTCAGCCAGCTTACACAACAGCTCAATTCGGCCATGCTGGTCAGTCCAACGTTCACTCTACTGTCAAAACTTAACATTGTGTTCGGTTTTATACCATACTGACTGTCTTCAGACACCCTAAACATACAATTATTTTCTGTGCTGACGGTTTTTAGATGGCCTGGTCCACTGTTACAGATTCTATGATTGTGGCTTATGAATATGTAGAGGAATGGATGTCCTGAATCAGTGATGAGATTTAGAATATGGATTAGCAACCACGGTGTGAATTTGGACATGTTAGACAATTGTTTATATTGTGTCAGTGTTTGACCGTTGATAGTTAACTTTTTTCATGTGTCCGAATACATGCAGTAATTACTGTGGTTCGTAGATGTATACACCCAACTATGCACATGCAGATAATAGTAAATCATTGTTACTAAAGTTCAAGCATGTCAGTGCTTATCAAAATCTTAAACATGTGAATACAACTTAGATTTCTATATAATTTCAATGTAATTCAGTAACGGGGATTGTTTCTCCCAGTAGAGACCCTGATAAATGCGTGTCTGGGTGAATGTTTGTTGCCAGGAGACAGAGAAGTTGAGGGTGAACACAGAGGAGGATTCCAAGCGATGTCGAGAGATGACCAGGGCCAACCACAGACTCCAGCAACAGGCAGCTGACCTCTCCCAGCAGGTACAGCAGTGACAGCCATCTACTCAGTCAACTTAGACAGCCATCTACTCAGTCAACTTAGACAGCCATCTACTTAGACAGCCATCTACTCAGTCAACTTAGACAGCCATCTACTCAGTCAACTTAGACAGCCATCTACTCAGTCAACTTAGACAGCCATCTACTCAGTCAACTTAAACAGCCATCTACTCAGTCAACTTAGACAGCCATCTACTCAGTCAACTTAGACAGCCATCTACTCAGTCAACTTAAACAGCCATCTACTCAGTCAACTTAGACAGCCATCTACTCAGTCAACTTAGACAGCCATCTACTCAGTCAACTTAGACAGCCATCTACTCAGTCAACTTAGACAGCCATCTACTCAGTCAACTTATACAGCCATCTACTCAGTCAATTTAAAGACAGCCATCTACTCAGTCAACTTATACAGCCATCTACTCAGTCAATTTAAATACATCCATCTACTCAGTCAACTTATACAGCCATCTACTCAGTCAACTTAGACAGCCATCTACTCAGTCAACTTAGACAGCCATCTACTCAGTCAACTTAGACAGCCATCTACTCAGTCAACTTAGACAGCCATCTACTCAGTCAACTTAGACAGCCATCTACTCAGTCAACTTAGACAGCCATCTACTCAGTCAACTTATACAGCCATCTACTCAGTCAACTTAAACAGCCATCTACTCAGTCAACTTATACAGCCATCTACTCAGTCAACTTATACAGCCATCTACTCAGTCAACTTAGACAGCCATCTACCCAGTCAACTTAGACAGCCATCTACTCAGTCAACTTAGACAGCCATCTACTCAGTCAACTTAGACAGCCATCTACTCAGTCAACTTAGACAGCCATCTACTCAGTCAACTTAGACAGCCATCTCCCTCAGTCAACTTAGACAGCCATCTACTCATTCAACTTAGACAGCCATCTACCAGTCAACTTAGACAGCCATCTACTCAGTCCAAATCTACTCAGTCAACTTAGACAGCCATCTACTCAGTCAACTTAGACAGCCATCTACTCAGTCAACTTAGACAGCCATCTACTCAGTCAACTTAGACAGCCATCTACTCAGTCAACTTAGACAGCCATCTACTCAGTCAACTTAGACAGCCATCTACTCAGTCAACTTAGACAGCCATCTACTCAGTCAACTTAGACAGCCATCTACTCAGTCAACTTAGACAGCCATCTACTCAGTCAACTTATACAGCCATCTACTCAGTCAACTTATACAGCCATCTACTCAGTCAACTTAGACAGCCATCTACCCAGTCAACTTAGACAGCCATCTACCCAGTCAACTTAGACAGCCATCTACTCAGTCAACTTAGACAGCCATCTACTCAGTCAACTTAGACAGCCATCTACTCAGTCAACTTAGACAGCCATCTACTCAGTCAACTTAGACAGCCATCTACTCAGTCAACTTAGACAGCCATCTACTCAGTCAACTTAGACAGCCATCTACTCAGTCAACTTAGACAGCCATCTACTCAGTCAACTTAGACAGCCATCTACTCAGTCAACTTAGACAGCCATCTACCCAGTCAACTTAGACAGCCATCTCCCTCAGTCAACTTAGACAGCCATCTCCCTCAGTCAACTTAGACAGCCATCTCCCTCAGTCAACTTAGACAGCCATCTACTCAGTCAACTTAGACAGCCATCTACTCCAGTCAACTTAGACAGCCATCTACTCAGTCAACTTAGACAGCCATCTACTCAGTCAACTTAGACAGCCATCTACTCAGTCAACTTAGACAGCCATCTACTCATTCAACTTAGACAGCCATCTACCCAGTCAACTTAGACAGCCATCTACCCAGTCAACTTAGACAGCCATCTACTCAGTCAACTTAGACAGCCATGTACTCATTCAACTTAGACAGCCATCTACTCAGTCAACTTAGACAGCCATCTACTCAGTCAACTTAGACAGCCATCTACTCAGTCAACTTAGACAGCCATCTACTCAGTCAACTTAGACAGCCATCTACTCAGTCAACTTAGACATCCATCTACTCAGTCAACTTAGACAGCCATCTACTCAGTCAACTTAGACAGCCATCTACTCAGTCAACTTAGACAGCCATCTACTCAGTCAACTTAGACAGCCATCTACTCAGTCAACTTAGACAGCCATGTACTCATTCAACTTAGACAGCCATCTACTCAGTCAACTTAGACAGCCATCTACTCATTCAACTTAGACAGCCATCTACTCAGTCAACTTAGACAGCCATCTACTCAGTCAACTTAGACAGCCATCTACTCAGTCAACTTAGACAGCCATCTACTCAGTCAACTTAAACAGCCATCTACTCAGTCAACTTAGACAGCCATCTACTCAGTCAACTTAGACAGCCATCTACTCAGTCTACTTAAACAGCCATCTACTCAGTTCAACTTAGACAGCCATCTACTCAGTCAACTTAGACAGCCATCTACTCAGTCAACTTAGACAGCCATCTACTCAGTCAACTTATACAGCCATCTACTCAGTCAACTTAGACAGCCATCTACTCAGTCAACTTAGACAGCCATCTACTCAGTCAACTTAGACAGCCATCTACTCATTCAACTTAGACAGCCATCTACTCAGTCAACTTAGACAGCCATCTACTCAGTCAACTTAGACAGCCATCTATCCTCAGATGTACTAGACAGCCATCTACTCAGTCAACGTAGACAGCCATCTACTCAGTCAACTTAGACAGCCATCTACTCAGTCAACTTAGACAGCCATGTACTCATTCAACTTAGACAGCCATCTACTCAGTCAACTTAGACAGCCATCTGCTCAGTCAACTTAGACAGCCATGTACTCATTCAACTTAGACAGCCATGTACTCATTCAACTTAGACAGCCATCTACTCAGTCAACGTAGACAGCCATCTACTCGGTCAACTTAGACAGCCATCTACTCAGTCAACTTAGACAGCCATGTACTCATTCAACTTAGACAGCCATCTACTCAGTCAACTTAGACAGCCATCTGCTCAGTCAACTTAGACAGCCATCTGCTCAGTCAACTTAGACAGCCATGTACTCATTCAACTTAGACAGCCATCTACTCAGTCAACGTAGACAGCCATCTACTCAGTCAACTTAGACAGCCATCTACTCAGTCAACTTAGACAGCCATCTACTCAGTCAACTTAGACAGCCATCTACTCAGTCAACTTAGACAGCCATCTACTCAGTCAACTTAGACAGCCATCTACTCAGTCAACTTAGACAGCCATCTACTCAGTCAACTTAGACAGCCATCTACTCAGTCAACGTAGACAGCCATCTACTCAGTCAACTTAGACAGCCATCTACTCAGTCAACTTAGACAGCCATCTACTCAGTCAACTTAGACAGCCATCTACTCAGTCAACTTAGACAGCCATCTACTCAGTCAACTTAGACAGCCATCTACTCAGTCAACTTAGACAGCCATCTACTCAGTCAACTTAGACAGCCATCTACTCAGTCAACTTAGACAGCCATCTACTCAGTCAACTTAGACAGCCATCTACTCAGTCAACTTAGACAGCCATCTACTCAGTCAACTTAGACAGCCATCTACTCAGTCAACTTAGACAGCCATCTACTCAGTCAACTTAGACAGCCATCTACTCAGTCAACTTAGACAGCCATCTACTCAGTCAACTTAGACAGCCATCTACTCAGTCAACTTAGACAGCCATCTACTCAGTCAACTTAGACAGCCATCTACTCAGTCAACTTAGACAGCCATCTACTCAGTCAACTTAGACAGCCATATACTCAGTCAACTTAGACAGCCATCTACTCAGTCAACTTAGACAGCCATCTACTCAGTCAACTTAGACAGCCATCTACTCAGTCCTTAGCAGCCATCTACTCAGTCAACTTAGACAGCCATCTACTCAGTCAACTTAGACAGCCATCTACTCAGTCAACTTAGACAGCCTTTCTACCTCAGTCAACTTAGACAGCCATCTACTCAGTCAACTTAGACAGCCATCTACTCAGTCAACTTAGACAGCCATCTACTCAGTCAACTTAGACAGCCATCTACTCAGTCAACTTAGACAGCCATCTACTCAGTCAACTTAGACAGCCATCTACTCAGTCTACTTAGACAGCCATCTACTCAGTCAACTTAGACAGCCATCTACTCAGTCAACTTAGACAGCCATCTACTCAGTCAACTTAGACAGCCATCTACTCAGTCAACTTAGACAGCCATCTACTCAGTCAACTTAGACAGCCATCTACTCAGTCAACTTAGACAGCCATCTACTCAGTCAACTTAGACAGCCATCTACTCAGTCAACTTAGACAGCCATCTACTCAGTCAACTTAGACAGCCATCTACTCAGTCAACTTAGACAGCCATCTACTCAGTCAACTTAGACAGCCATCTACTCAGTCAACTTAGACAGCCATCTACTCAGTCAACTTAGACAGCCATCTACTCAGTCAACCTAGCTGTTCTTCGGTTGAAACTTGCTCCTGTCAGCTCAGTGTCTGGTCCTAACAGCCATGTCATTGCCCTCATCATGCAGTTGTTAATGCTATTGACTGTGTTCCTGTTTGGTAATGTTTTAACTGTTCCTGAGACTATAACAAACATAGTTAATACATTTTTAGGTCTTGGTGAACAAAGTCAGAGTTGTTGAAATACCATACATAATACGACGTGACTAGGCACAAACTGCAAATGACTTGAGAGCAAGTTAATAATTTTGAAATAACTTTCTACTTGCTCTATCCATCCTCAGTGATGATACCAGCTGTATAACAGAACATTTAAAACTTTACAATATTAATAGTAACAACATATTTTCTTTAAAACATTGCCAAATTGTTATTCAAGCTTTACGGCCATTTGCAGAAAATGCATTTTTCCGAACATGCATCTCTGGAAGTATACTAGCTATGCTAATGATGTTTATATTATTGCATTCTGCATTACTTTCTTCATGCAACTACAACGAGATATTTGTAAAAACATTCGTAAGTATTTTGCAAAATGTATACTTATATCACTTTGAAAAATAAATATATTAAAAAATCGAAATAAAATTATGTAATATTCAAAATATCTCATTGTAGTTGTGTAGTACAAAGTAGACTAAATAGGACAGTGAAAGAATTATCATTGTATGTTCTACAATAATGACTGGGTATGGTGCACAAAATTTGCAATATTTATCCATTATGGAGGCAATTTTGTTTGGTTACCATGGCAACGGTAGGGCCGAGTGAAAAGGGTTCCACACATTTTTTATTCCCAATGGCATACCCGTTCTAAATGGATAGATAAGTTTGCCCAAATTATTAAATTATAAAAATACTCTATTTAGCTGCCTCACCTTGCCTTAAACAGCCATATACTCAGTCAACCTAGGCAGCCATCTACTTAGACAGCCATCTACTCAGTCTACTTAAACAGCCATATACTTAGACAGCCATCTACTCAGACAACTTAAACAGCCATCTACTCAGTCATCTTAGACAGCCATCTACTCAGTCAACTTAAACAGCCATCTACTCAGTCATCTTAGACAGCCATCTACTCAGTCTACTTAAACAGACATCTACTCAGTCAACTTAAACAGCCATCTGCTCAGTCAACTTAGACAGCCATCTACTCAGTCAACTTAGACAGCCATCTACTCAGTCAACTTAGACAGCCATCTACTCAGCCAACTTAAACAGCTAAGTCCTAAGAAGCATCACTTATTGTCCAAAGGATGTTTTATTATATGTGAAATTGTGATGCTAGATATGTAAGCATATAGAGAGTGACACTGACACACATGCATACGTAAACACATTACTGTAGTATTGTAGCTTGATTATTGCTCAAGATTCATTGCTGTTTGTTGTTGCTAGGTGCATATGTTGTTCGTTGTTGACAGGTGTGCGTATGCAGTTCTTGTCAAGTGTGTGAGTGCAATTGTTGCCAGATGTGTATATTATTGGTGTTGTGCCAGGTGTATGTGTAGTTGTTGCCAGGTGTGTTTGTTCTTGCTAGATCTGTATCTTGTTGTCAGGTGCGTATGCTGCTGAAGGAGTTGGAGGAGGCGCGAGGACGCCGTGTCCATCTTGACATTAGCCAGGATGACCAGAACGTCACCTGCAGTGACATTAGCAGCTCATCCATGGTCATCTCAGACAAACTGGTCACTTTTAGGTCAGTCGTGATAACAAATAACTGTGTCCTATTCCTGCAGTTAGATGTGGCAAAAAATCGGAAAACTTGGTTTTGGGTTAGGGATGCCTATTATGTTCTTTGTAACACTTTAATGGCTAATCACTCACCAAAACTAAAAGATGGCTATACTGCGGTTGGTAGATAAAAAAATTGGCTCTGGTTTGAGCTGGTCCTATGATTGGTTGGCAATGATGTGTGTGTAGTGATACGTTTTAATGAAGTAGTTCAGGGTTTGATCAGGCACAGTCAGGCACACAAGCCAGAGCATAATGAAGATTTCCCTTGGCAGTTACACATATACTCCTGCATTAGCCCAAGTTTGCGCTGTTTGGAGGAAACAGCACAAACTATAATATGCAATATAATGTGGATTACATTACCTTACATTTTTATCATGTATAGCAAAACATTTGCAGTCAAGAATGTGTACAAAGTATACAATGTAAAGTCCGAACACTCCATGGGCTTGCAATTTGTTTCATGGCAGTAGGTCGTGGGTTGTGACAGTTAGTGACGTTTGTTATTGTGATGTCACCAGGAGCATTGAGGAGCTGCAGGAGCAGAACCAGAAGCTCCTGGAGGTGGTGAGAGACCTCAGTGAGAAGTTGGAGGAGCGAGACACGGCCGTGAGAGACGAGAGGACGGCAGAGCTGCAGGCGAGACTGGATGAGGCTCAGGAGGAACTGAAGCAGATGAGAGAGTCGAGAGAGAGACAGACGGAGATGGTTAGTGTCGTGGACGTCATGGTGGTTGGTTTGTTGATGTCATGATGGTTACTAGTGTTGTAGACAGCATGTCATGATGGTGTCGTGGATGTCATGTCATGATGGTGTCATGGACGTTATGTCATGATGGTGTCATGGACGTTATGTCATGATGGTGTCTTGGACGTCATTTCATAATGTTGTGGTGGACGTCATGTCATGATGGTGTCATGGACGTTATGTCATGATTGTGTCGTGGACGTTATGTCATGATGGTTAGTTCATGGTGGTTAGTGTTGAGGAAGTTATGTCATGATGCTGTCATGGACGTCATGATGGTTAGTGCTGTGGACGTTATGTCATGATGCTGTCATGATGGTTAGTTCATGGATGTCATGATGGTTAGTTCGTAGATGTCATGATGGTTAGTGTCACAGACGTCATGTCATGATGGTGTCGTGGACGTCATGTCATGATGGTTAATGTCATAGGTTGTGAGGGGGAAAAAAGCACCTGAGCATAAGTTAACATTACATATAAGGTATTACATGTGGGTGTTTGATGGTATGTTTGTTTTCGTGAAATTGTTCATCAAGTAAGAAGAATAGTATATTAAAACAAGATTCCTTATTATACATCTAATAAATTTTGACAACATCAACATTCTGACCACCATATGTGGCCTTGACGTATGTTTTTATCATAGAAATACTTAGCATTAAAAAGAAACAGTTAAAAACATACCTTTATAACTTTGTTTATCCGCCATATCAGCCAGGAGTAGCCGTCCATCTAGACACTCACTACTTGTATATGCAACTGGAGATTTTGAGATTCACTAACCCTGTTGTCTTGATGTGCCACTGAGCTTGATTTCCAGTGATTTAGGCACAGTAGAAGTTATCCTATTATTACAAAGTCATTATAGGTGGAATGGACATTATACGTGTATATGCCCATGGATGTTGCGGGAAAACCAGAATTGGTCAGTCTGGCTGACGATGACCTGAGAGTCCAGGTGCCACACCACTAGCCCCTTCCTTCTCTCACACCGTCACAGATAGATAACTACATTTATAAACCGTTTCTTAACTTATCAGCTTCAGTGCTTGTCTTGTGTAGTTTTAACCGAGTCTGTGTGTAGTACAGATACAACGTTTAAAACATTTGTTTCAGGTTGAGGCCATAATTAGGCAGAGAGACATGTTCCGTGTGTTGCTGTCGCAGACTGATGTGAGTGTATAATTATGTTTCTCTCAGCACTGGTTGAGTGTCTAAGCTTTAGCACTGTTAATATTCCTGGTAGATCTCATCGCTTATCATCAGAGGGTTCTAAAGAATCTCTAGGTTACACTTTTATGTGTGAAAACTCTTCCGTTGTATGTGCGATAACTACGTAATTCAGAGATTCGTTGGAATTTTATTTGTATTCTCACTTTTGGTCCTTTTGTAATTGTTCTTACATACAGCTTGTTACATGTAAGACATCAACACAACAGTGTATTTGAAATAGTGTTAGTAATTTTTATTTAAATGAATAAAATGTTATTAAAATCCCATTTGACAGGTAATTGGTATTCAGAATATCTTCCAAATCCTACTTGATGTTTTAACGTGAGTGTACATTTATTATCATGACACCGGTGCATGTCATTATGGACATGTAATTAAATTAAGAATATTAACCGTATTTATCAAGTCACAGTACATATTAATACCCACACCTTTAAAAATATGTTTCCTCCATCAGTTGTCAATGCCCTTGACCCCCGGTGGCCGCACGACCCAGCCGATCACATCGACACCACAGACCAGTGCTGACAGCCCAGTGGTCAGTGGGGCTCAGTCCGACGACACAGTGGACGCTAAGCACCAGTTGACTGACACGAAGAACGCCCTTAAGGAACTGCAGGACCAGTTCAACACATACAAGCGAGAGAAAGCCGATAACGACAGGTCTGTGTGTAACCGATAATGACAGGTCTGTGTGTAACCGATAACGACAGGTCTGTGGGTAGCCGATAACGACAGGTCTGTGGGTAACCGATAACGACAGGTCTGTGGGTAGCCGATAATTTATTTATTTGAAATGTGCAGTGCAGCATATAATTTTGGCGATTGTTTACTGGTGATAAAGAACTTGCCGTAGCCTCCAAGATATTGAAGGGAACCAGCCATGAACCCCATACTAACCCTAGGGATTTAAAATTACACTGGGTATGGGATTTAACCAGTAGTCACCAGGATGTTTCAGTCATAAAATTGTGATATATTTTTAGTGCTTTGGACCAGTGAGGTACTGATTGCTTGTAGGTATTTGGAATGATATGTGTTTAAGCTATGTTTACTGCACACAATTGCCAAGTAGCAAAGGCATAAAGCAGTAGAAATACTGCATTTCATGATTTTATAGCAGTAGAAGATCCGAAACAGTCAGCTTCATATCTGTTGTGAGTGGTTTAGATAGGGATTTCCTCTCGAATGAGGATATATTAATTAGACTGGGTGCATGGTGTGTTATGAATTAATCCTATTATAAATGGATCTGTGAGAGTTTTACCTCAACATCGCTATACTTGTCACGTATTGTCAGGGTTGACTGTGGAGGTATCATTTGTCTCACATACTTGTCACACGTACTTGTCACACATACTTGTCACACATACTTGTCTCACATACATGTCACACATACTTGTCACACATACTTGTCACACGTACTTGTCCAACATACTTGTCACACGTACTTGTCACACGTACTTGTCTCACATACTTGTCTCACATACTTGTCACACATACTTGTCACACATACTTGTCTCACATACTTGTCTCACATACTTGTCACACATACTTGTATCACATACTTGTCACACGTACTTGTCTCACATACTTGTCACACGTACTTGTCTCACATACTTGTCTCACATACTTCTCACACATACTTGTCACACGTACTTGTCACACGTACTTGTCTCACATACTTGTCTCACATACTTGTCACACATACTTGTCTCACATACTTGTCACACATACTTGTCTTACATACTTGTCACACGTACTTGTCTCACATACTTGTCACACGTACTTGTCTCACATACTTGTCTCACATACTTGTCTCACATACTTCTCACACATACTTCTCACACATAATTGTCACACGTACTTGTCCAACGTACTTGTCCAACATACTTGTCACACGTACTTGTCACCACTGATATTGTTTGGCTGTAGGATGGTCAGTGAACAGCTGGAGAAGTTCCGACAAGAAGCCTCGGATCTGCGTGTCCAGAATGCCAGACTTGCATCACAGGTTTGACTGCGTGTTCTATAAATGTCCTCAGTCACAAAGCCGCTGTGTGTGTGCATGCATGCACATGATGTTATAGCCTAAGGCAGCCTGTCATCATCTGTACCTCCACTTAGGGGCAGTGATGTACACTTTGGGAATAAATCTCTGTCGTAGTCATAGAAATCAACTTTTAGCCACATGTTAAAGTAAAAAAGCTACTAACATTCGGTTCTCCTGCTAGCTTTTGGATCTCTGAAGCTTCTGAAATGAACCTGTAATCACTTTTAAATCATCTTATACTACAGTAATTGTTTTGTGTAAATGCTCAATAAATAATTAATAGTAATAATTTAAAATTTAAATACTTTAGGTGCTGGAGAAGTGTATATTACATCATTATCTTTGATGCTATTGTTTGTAGCTGGAATTTTCAAACGAGCGCCACAAGACATTAGTGTCTAACATAGACATCTACAAAAAAGAGATCGCAGCTCTGCGCGACAAGACTCAGCGATATTCCGTGTCTGTGATGAAACATGAACAGACAGTGAGCACACAACGAGAGGTGGGTCACATGATCTGTGAGAGATCTCATTGGTCAACATTGTCACATGATATTTTATTGCATTTGTGATGCTTGTTATATTATTAATTTGTGTATTAATTTATGTATTAATGTAAAAAAAAGTAATTTGGGTATTTTTATTGACACTACTTACATTTTCAGTTAATGTTGTCAGAACTACTAGCCCTGTGATCTCGGACTGAAGTGTCTTCAGTATGTATCTATGATGTTGCTGGTTGTAGGATCTACTAGCCCTGCAGGAGAAACTCTTGGACTGACGTGTCTTCAGTCATGTATCTGTGATGTTGATGGTTCCAGGATCTACTAGCCCTGCAGGAGAAACTCTTGGACTGACGTTTCTTCAGTGATGTATCTGTGATGTTGCTGGTTGTAGGATCTACTAGCCCTGCAGGAGAAACTCTTGGACTGACGTTTCTTCAGTGATGTACCTGTGATGTTGCTGGTTGTAGGATCTACTAGCCCTGCAGGAGAAACTCTTGGACTGACGTGTCTTCAGTCATGTATCTGTGATGTTGATGGTTCCAGGATCTACTAGCCCTGCAGGAGAAACTCTTGGACTGACGTTTCTTCAGTGATGTATCTGTGATGTTGCTGGTTGTAGGATCTACTAGCCCTGCAGGAGAAACTCTTGGACTGACGTTTCTTCAGTGATGTATCTGTGATGTTGCTGGTTGTAGGATCTACTAGCCCTGCAGGAGAAACTCTTGGACTGACGTTTCTTCAGTGATGTATCTGTGATGTTGCTGGTTGTAGGATCTACTAGCCCTGCAGGAGAAACTCTTGGACTGACGTTTCTTCAGTGATGTATCTGTGATGTTGCTGGTTGTAGGATCTACTAGCCCTGCAGGAGAAACTCTTGGACTGACGTTTCTTCAGTGATGTATCTGTGATGTTGCTGGTTCCAGGATCTACTAGCCCTGCAGGAGAAACTCTTGGACTGACGTTTCTTCAGTCATGTACCTGTGATGTTGATGGTTCCAGGATCTACTAGCCCTGCAGGAGAAACTCTTGGACTGACGTGTCTTCAGTGATGTACCTGTGATGTTGCTGGTTGTAGGATCTACTAGCCCTGCAGGAGAAACTCTTGGACTGACGTGTCTTTAGTGATGTACCAGTGATGTTGCTGGTTCCAGGATCTACTAGCCCTGCAGGAGAAACTCTTGGACTGACGTGTCTTCAGTGATGTATCTGTGATGTTGCTGGTTGTAGGATCTACTAGCCCTGCAGGAGAAACTCTTGGACTGACGTGTCTTCAGTGATGTACCTGTGATGTTGCTGGTTCCAGGATCTACTAGCCCTGCAGGAGAAACTCTTGGACTGACGTGTCTTCAGTGATGTACCTGTGATGTTGCTGGTTGTAGGATCTACTAGCCCTGCAGGAGAAACTCATGGACTGACGTTTCTTCAGTGATGTATCTGTGATGTTGCTGGTTCCAGGATCTACTAGCCCTGCAGGAGAAACTCTTGGACTGACGTGTCTTCAGTGATGTATCTGTGATGTTGATGGTTGTAGGATCTACTAGCCCTGCCTGAGAAACTCTTGGACTGACGTTTCTTCAGTGATGTACCTGTGATGTTGATGGTTCCAGGATCTACTAGCCCTGCATGAGAAACTCTTGGACTGACGTTTCTTCAGTAATGTACCTGTGATGTTGATGGTTCCAGGATCTACTAGCCCTGCATGAGAAACTCTTGGACTGACGTTTCTTCAGTGATGTACCTGTGATGTTGATGGTTCCAGGATCTACTAGCCCTGCATGAGAAACTCTTGGACTGACGTTTCTTCAGTGATGTACCTGTGATGTTGATGGTTCCAGGATCTACTAGCCCTGCAGGAGAAACTCTTGGACTGACGTTTCTTCAGTCATGTACCTGTGATGTTGCTGGTTATAGGATCTACTAGCCCTGCAGGAGAAGCTCTCCCGGGCTGAGGTTCGCTGCCAGAGTCTCGAGGCACACAACGCTGTGCTGAAGAGTGCCGAGACGAGACTGGTGCAGGACAGGGAGAATATCCTGAGGGAGAAATGCTCGCAGAATCTGCTGCTCGCTAATCTGCAAACTATCCAGGTGCCGTATATCGACGCAAGCGTATCTTGTGCAGTTTTGAATACTCTTGCCCTGAAGTCTGTGGTGAGGGTGTAATATGAGTCCTAAGGTTTTGTTTTGCTTTTCTGTCACCTGTGGTGTGTCATTGCTGTGTCAATCCCCCATCTTTTTAACTCTAAGCTCATTCTTTACAAATAGAAATGTGACCTTGTATAGCAAGCCTTGGATATAACGTACTTGCTTATAACACATTCTTGCTTGAAATCAGTAAATGAATTGGTCCAAATTTGTTATCGAAGTTCTTTTTAATTTCTTCATTTATAGCTATTTGGGGATATATGAAAAACAATTCTGTCAGTGCCAGTGAATAAAATTCATTGATATCTAGTAAAACGTATTGATGATGTGAAATAAAATGCAAGCGTGAAATCAGGTTTTCATTTGATGTTGAATACTACAGAACAAAGAATATTTCTCAATATTTAAATTGAACACTTGTTTCAGATTAACATTCTGAAATAAAGTCTAGATTGGCTATTTTGTTATATCAGAATTATTTACTATGTTTAGTGGTTGCTGTTAACTATAATATCTAAATAGTATTTATGTACAGTGCATATCTGCTGTCAACATTAGAGGTTTTTATTATGTTATTAACCAATTCTTTTGATAAAATACTGATGTTATGTTTTTTGCATTGATTACCATAATTATTATGTTAATGACATGTGTTAGTTAATGTAATAGTTTAAATTTTATTATGTTGCTGGTTATATCAGTTCATAATATTTTAATTTGCAAGCAACGTTTCGTTGTAGAACAATTTGGAGAGGGCTGAATTTGAGACAAAGACGAAGTTGACTCGGCAGGTTGAATCTCTAAGACAGGAGAACATGCAACTGCAACGCAAGATCGATGCAGCAGTTTCAAAGAACCAGACAACAATTACCGTACTTGAGGTCAGTTTCAAAACAGTGTTGTTGAAACACAAACATTTATTATTTTGTGATTGTCAGGTAAATACTTTTTCTTATATCAAAATGTTTTGTTGTTTTTGCCCGTGTTAAAGTTAATATGTGTTTTTGGTGTTTGAAGAACCGTCTGGGTGAAACACGTAGCCACCTTGAGAAGCAGACTGCGGAAGCTGATGGGACCAAGAGACAAATTGAGGAACTGCTACAGCAGATAGAGCATTTGAAGACTCAGGTAATTGATCTCTCTCTTCTGTCTGTCTGTCTGTCTCTCTGTCTCTCTGTCTCTCTGAGTCTGTCTGTCTCTCTGAGTCTGTCTGTCTCTCTGAGTCTGTCTGTCTCTCTGAGTCTCTCTGTCTCTCTGAGTCTGTCTGTCTCTCTGAGTCTGTCTGTCTCTCTGAGTCTGTCTGTCTCTCTGAGTCTGTCTCTCTCTCTGTGTCTGTCTCTCTCTCTGTGTCTGTCTCTCTCCCTCTCTCTCTCTCCCTCCCCCTTCCCCTCTCCCCTATCCTTTTCTCTCTCTTTCTCCCTCTCTCTTATGTTGCCAGTTTAAATTAATGCAAAATGTCTGAAACAGTTGCGTGTTGTCCTCTGTATTTTGTAGCAGTTCTGGCCCAGAGTGATTTATGACAAGAACAAGACAGATGTTCAGAAACTTGTTTCCATACTGGATCAGTCACTGGTGTGTTAGTTAACAAAACGGAAGTTCACAGCATAGATTGTCATGTTTTTTATTTGTTTTTTATGTTTCAATGAAAACGGTAGAAGTTGCCACCTTGTGTTGATCATTTGTGTGGTTTCAGTTGGCGGAATCCACAGCGATGGCCACAGCATCTCAGTCAGAGCCGTCAACAGATACTGTCAACGCCAGTGTCCAGCAGACGTCCACAGCTGGTAGCTCTCCTGCTCTGGAGGAAGAAATGAAGGACCTGAAGGCGCAACTGAGTCAGTCTGCTACAGAGGTCAAAGGTGAGACTTGTCATCAAACATTGCACTGAAGCATGGTACAAGTTAGATTGTTGGATGAGAGGACCAGGTCTGCACATTGAGATGTCAAAACTGTAGTTTCATCTACTTTGCCTATGTAATTTGGACGAGACCCTATAAATGTATCTCACAGAACCAATGTTATTTATGAACAGAAACACTGGTTCAGTATTGACTGTTGCCAAAGAACTAGCTAAATAATGGTGCAAGGTTTGTTTGTCCCGCACCAGCACGTTTTAGATGGACGTTGGCACAGTGCAAGGAGCCACATTATTAGTAACACAACGTCTGCTGACATAGGTTCAGCTTGTGCCACTGGTCATGTGACTTACTGGTGGAGACCACCAGGTGTCGCCTGCGTTGTAATGGCATAGGTGTGAGTTAGCTTTTATTTGGACCTTCAGTCCAAAGTCCAAGCAGATCAGTGTACTAATCCACAAAGACAGGTATTTCACAAGCACATTCAAGTTTATGAGCTCATAAGAGTTAGTGAAACAGATCCCTGATTAATTAGTCAGCTCTTGATCAACATAAAAGGTATGAGCTTCTGAGAGTGTTAATAATTAAGTAACTTCTATAAGTTCTATTGCACCTAAATCCTTATAACCCAATCTCAGAGGTCCATCGATACAAAAGGTGTAATCAATTTCAAGAGTCTTCAGATTGATTGATACACCAGGGAGCTATGGTGGATAGGCAAGGTTGTTAAGGCATGTTTTTTAATGTATGTGTAATCTAGAATATTTTCTACTGATTTAACACTAGAAGGAAGCATATTCCAAAGAATAGGTGCACTTGAAGCAAAAGCCCTATATTATCATTGACTTTAGGGACAAAAAGTAAATCAGGACTAGATGATCAAAACTGGACAGGTTTTCTAACAGGAGTAACCACAGCTTACAAGAAAGTGCCTGGTGAGTAATAGTAAAGCTCTTAAGGATGATGATATCGGACAAGAAGCCAAAACTGAGACTTCAGAAGCAGTAGTACTATACATCTTAAAAGCAGTGTTTAATTTATTTTAAATTTATTTATATAATTTTCATACAAAGGTTTACTAGTGCATTTAAAACAAAAAAAGTATGTGATTTATATTAATTTATATAATTTACATTTCTATTTATTAATATACATTTAGTATATTTCTTGTGCAGCGCATTATTGTTATTGTATACCAGATGTGCACTGCTGTGCGTGTGCTCCAGTGCTGTGTAATGTTGTAGCGCTCCGTGAGCACCTGCACTGCTGTACATGTGCTGCGTGATGTTGTAGCGCTCCGGGAGCACCTGCACTGCTGTGCGTGTGCTCCAGTGCTGTGTAATGTTGTAGCGCTCCGGGAGCACCTGCACTGCTGTGCGTGTGCTCCAGTGCTGCGTGATGTTGTAGCGCTCCGGGAGCACCTGCACTGCTGTACATGTGCTCCAGTGCTGCGTGATGTTGTAGCGCTCCGGGAGCACCTGCACTGCTGTGCATGTGCTCCAGTGCTGCGTGATGTTGTAGCGCTCCGGGAGCACCTGCTGTGCGTGTGCTCCAGTGCTGTGTAATGTTGTAGCGCTCCGGGAGCACCTGCACTGCTGTGCGTGTGCTCCAGTGCTGCATGATGTTGTAGCGCTCCGTGAGCACCTGCACTGCTGTACATGTGCTACGTGATGTTGTAGCGCTCCGGGAGCACCTGCACTGCTGTGCATGTGCTCCAGTGCTGTGTAGTGTTGTAGCGCTCCGGGAGCACTTGCACTGCCGTACATGTGCTCCAGTGCTGCGCGATGTTGTAGCGCTCCAGGAGCACCTGCACTGCTGTGCGTGTGCTCCAGTGCTGCGTGATGTTGTAGCGCTCCGGGAGCACCTGCACTGCTGTGCGTGTGCTCCAGTGCTGTGTAATGTTGTAGCGCTCCGGGAGCACCTGCACTGCTGTACATGTGCTCCAGTGCTGCGTGATGTTGTAGCGCTCCAGGAGCACCTGCACTGCTGTGCGTGTGCTCCAGTGCTGTGTGATGTTGTAGCGCTCTGGGAGCACCTGCACTGCTGTACATGTGCTCCAGTGCTGCGCGATGTTGCAGCACTCCGGGAGCACCTGCACTGCTGTGCGTGTGCTCCAGTGCTGTGTAATGTTGTAGCGCTCCGGGAGCACCTGCACTGCTGTGCGTGTGCTCCAGTGCTACGTGATGTTGTAGCGCTCCAGGAGCACCTGCACTGCTGTGCGTGTGCTCCAGTGCTGCGTGATGTTGTAGCGCTCCAGGAGCACCTGCACTGCTGTGCGTGTGCTCCAGTGCTGCGTGATGTTGTAGCGCTCCGGGAGCACCTGCACTGCTGTGCGTGTGCTCCAGTGCTGCGTGATGTTGTAGCGCTCCGGGAGTACCTGCATTGCTGTGCATGTGCTCCAGTGCTGCGCAATGTTGTAGCGCTCCGGGAGCACCTGCACTGCTGTGCGTGTGCTCCAGTGCTGCGTGATGTTGTAGCGCTCTGGGAGCACCTGCTGTGCGTGTGCTCCAGTGCTGTGTGATGTTGTAGCGCTCCGGGAGCACCTGCAGCAGGCGAGACAGCATGTGGAGCAGTACAAGGCCATTGCCAACGGTCTGGAGCAGACCCTCGCCAAACAGACCCAGGTCAGTTCGAGAGAACACTTGGTGTACTGGACAACTGTATGGTAGACTCAATTAGAAGGCTAATATTTGTCAAATGTGGAACGTAATTAATGGTGTAACACAGACTCGTTCGTTTCTTATTGTGAGTTTGAGTAAGAACAGTTTGATTCATGTTTTTAAAACAAATGCACATGTAACACGCATGAGTAGACATGCACACATACTTATATCTCGATTACTGTATCCTGGGTTGGAGACGACCGACAAGTTCACTTAATGTTGACTTAAATTTACATTGGTGCAATTAGCAGACTGTTTACATCATTAATTGGCACTGCCGTCAATCTAACATTGTATACAATTTTACTATTGTGTCTGTTTATGTGTCATCATCATCATGTTCCATGGTTGGGCAAATGTCTCAGCATGCTGTTTCCACATCTGCCAGATGGCACCCTTCCAGTTTATTTAGTTTGTTTCTCCATCGTCTTGCCTGTCTTCCTCTAGATCGTATCCCTTTATAAGGTTTCCAGGTGGTCATACGAACTGCCCTGCCCAGGTCTACTTCTGACTTGTTCAGTCACTTCAGTGACCTTTGTCTTTTCTCTTACCCAGATGTTTGTTTTTCTCTCTGGTGTTTGTATGATTTATGCAATTAAAAAATGAATGTAGTCTGTCTATATGCACAATGTATGAGTCAGGAGTTGTCTGGTTCTGTGTTGTTGAATGATGGTATGTTTGTGTGTAGGCGAATGAGACGTTGAAGGAGAAACTGCAGCAGACTATGGAGGAGCAGACGACAGGTGGGTGGGAAACACAGCCAGCGGGGGGCTCAGCTGCAGAGCATTTGCACTGTATGAAGCAGGAGGGGTTGTGTAACTTTCACAAGGTTTAACACGTTTGGTGATTAAGTCTAGATGGCAAGTGGACAAGGACATCTGGATTATCGAGAGTCCACTTTCTTCTTTATTTATATATATCCTTCCCTTCTGAGGTAAATGTTGACTCTGTTTTTAAACATATGCAGCGAGCACATACACACAATCTTTCTGACACTGAATCTATGCTGCCCCCCCCCACTAATCTCTCTAGATCAATATTTTTATAACCATTAAATATTTTTAAAAGTCATGGGTTAATTTTAATCTGTACTTTTTTTAATCTGTCCTCCATGACTCCTAGTTAACGGAAATATTTAATTTCCTTTGGAAGCAGCCATCCCACACTTCTGTTCTAAGAAATCACCAGTACAAATATATACTCAGTCAAATAAAATTGCTGACATCTATATATACATTTATTTATAAGGCAAACTATAATTTTTTTAAGTTATAAAGTTTTGAATTTCATTATTGACAGTCAAATAATTTATAAGATAAACACAAAGACACGTTGCAGGACGTGTGTCATATACAGGTCATTATAGAGGAAAGAAATTGTGGGAATTACTGAAATGTGGATTGTTATTTTAGAACGGGAACAGCTGCAAGAAAGAGTTGAGCTGCTGGAGAAAGAAAACCAACAACTACTTGATGACAACTACAGCGTCACTGAACAGAGCCATGCCAAGGTGAGACACCCCTTGAAGGAACCCACTGGCTGGTAGCTGGTCATGTTTCTCTTAATTGGCATCAGTGAAAGTAATGGTACAACAGTCCCATCATAGTCATTTGTTTGACAATGTTAGATGTGGCTGTGTGTATGACTTGTTTGATGATGTTAGATGTGGCTGTGTGTATGACTTGTTTGATGATGTTAGATGTGGCTGTGTGTATGGCTTTTTTGATGATGTTTGATGTGGCTGTGTGTATGACTTGTTTGATGATGTTAGATGTGGCTGTGTGTATGACTTGTTTGATGATGTTAGATGTGGCTGTGTGTATGACTTGTTTGATGATGTTAGATGTGGCTGTGTGTATGACTTGTTTGATGTGGCTGTGTGTATGGCTTTTTTGATGATGTTAGATGTGGCTGTGTTTCATTTCAGTTCTTGTTGAAGTATCTTGTGAATTGTAATCAGTTCAACAAATTGGTAACACGCGCAAACATATATTGTTTATATTTTTCACAATACCGACAAAAATGGATATATATTTGGATGTGAATTTATATGGTTCACTATGTCCATTGTTGGGGGAATTTCATTAGTCAGTACGGTGGCAAACTGACCATCCTTCATTCCCACATTGTCAGAAATGTTAATCGATTATACTACCCTTGCAAGTATCCTCTCCTATTCATTGTAAGGAAGCTCACTAAATCAGTTAAACACCGCCCTATTTGTTATGTCACTGTTCTCAGTTGTAACCATAGGAGTTACGCTAACATCCCCATACCATATACGAAGGTGCAGTTACAAGTAACCCCAATATAATTATCAGTCTGACCATTCGCACGAGTCGGCAATAATGCTTTTTCAAATATGTCGACTTTCAAAACACGTCACGTAACAACATAGTCATGCTTGGCCACAACCTAAATCACCACATTTAGAATGACGATGACATGACTGGACACCGGGCTGACATTTAACATTTCAACAAGGCCTTACACTGGGGAGTACTCACGCAAGGACAGTATCACTGTCTCGTTTTGAATGAGTGTTGGTTCTCTTGCAGAACGCGGAGCTACAAACTCGACTGTTGACTCTACAACCGGAGCTGGAGGAGTCGATCAAGAGACGCGAGGCAGCAATTGCCAATGAGCAGGCGGCTCGCAGAGACAGCGAGGAGCAGGCGAGGCTGGCTCGTGAGGTGAGGACACACCAGTTGGTGTGACTGCAGCGTTGCTTCTGCAGCACAAGCAGTGGAGGCTGCATGACCGTTGTGTAATGTAAGCGAGTCGTGGAGCTGCTCCGGCAGTCAGACCCCTAGTCTTGTTTCTCTCAGAGATGGGCAGAGGCTGCAGAACAAACAGAACAGCCATGACAGACTCGCATGGTCAGTGAACTGGACAGTTGGCTCTCTGTGTGGTTCTGGTTGTATCAGAGAGGTGCTGCCCCTCACCACAACACATTGAATGGTTATCTCGATGGAGAGACGAGAGACAAACATATAAGACCCTTAGAAGCCATGCTGGTTACATATTGCACAGAATAAAGCTATTAATATACAAGTTTTTGCCAGTGTTGTTGCCTTAGTAAGTCAAAACATTAGCATTACCTTTGTTAAATGCAACATTCTAGTATTTACTGCAGATTAATCAGAAACAGGGAAAGAGAGGGAGAGGGATAATGACAGGTTGGAGATGGGGGAGGGATTAATGAGACAGAAATGTATATTGTGTTTGTGTTTCTCAGGTCCAAGAGAAGTACGAGAGAGAACTGATGTCACACGCTGAGGCTGTCGACACACTAACCAAGACAAAACAGGAGGTAAGGTAAACCGTGTTGGGGCACATTGGGTAAATTCAGGGGGTTAAGGAAACTTACAAAGCTGAATAGCTGTAGGAATCTGTCATGAAAATATCTTTAAAAAATTCCACTAAGTATATTTAACCCATTTTATCCGGAATACGATTCTAGTCGTAGTTACCCTTTTTATCCGGAATACGATTCTAGTCGTAGTTTGCACTTAACACGGCTTCCCTGCACTCTGACGTTTTGGAATCCCATTGGCTGGTTAACACCGAATGACGTCAGTATATCGGGATCACTAGGAAACTGATATTTTTCAACCAATCAGCGCCGTTCTGTGGGTATTTGCAGTTCAAAGCGGGTACCCCCAAGCTAAAGTGAAATCAAAGATGGCGTCGAGTCGCAAAGATCGTTAAATGTTGACGTATTTTGAAGGATAACTCCGCTAATTTATTCATACTGGTGATGACAAGAAGGCAGACAAGTGGATAGACGATATAAGATGGACGGTTATGGTATTTGATCGCGACATTTGTCCGTGAATAATGCTTTTTAAATATGTGTTTAAAAACCGACAACGGCATAGCATCTTGGCCCCAAAACCTTTCACCCATTGAACGATACATGACTGGCAGGCCAAACAAAAAGGTTAAGGGATACTCACCAAGGACAGTAACTGTCTTTTTAAAAAAAAGTGTTTTTTTGAAATGTTGAACAAAGTTGTTACTTTATAACCGGAGCTGGATTAGTCGATCAAGAGAGGGAGGAAAGAATTAATAGCAGGCGGCTGCAAAAGAATATTCGAGGAAGGCATAATTCGGGCTCGCGGGTGAGCACCCCATTTGGGGTTTGTGACTGAGCGTTGCTTCTTGCAAAAAAGTTTTACTGCATGAGTTTTTAAATGAAAGGGAGTGTGGAGCTTGGCATAACCCCTTTTGTTTTCAGCAGAGATGGAATGCATAAAAACAAACCCTCAACTTGCTTCATTGGGGACAGTTGGCTCTCTTTTTTCTGGTGTACAAATGTGCTGCCCTCAAAACCTTAAGGGTTACCAAAGCCCGAAAAAACATATTTAATTATTAAACCATGCTGTTCCCATTTTCCCACATAAAAATATTTTAAAAATATATAAGTTTTTCCGATGTGGGATTTGAAATAAATTTTATTTTAAAATCTACTTTCTAAATGGATTAATCACATTAAAAAAAATTGATTGAGAAATAATAAAAGTTTTTGTGTTTTTTAAAAAATGAAGGAACTGTTAAATTTTTAAATGAAAAAACGGGAGGTGGTTTTGGGGCACAGGGGAAATTCATGGAAAATTTAAAAGCGGGCAACTCGTCTGCACTAGCTTCAGGATAAAATGGGTTAAAAAAGACAAAATGCTTGGAAGAGACCAGATGCGATGATAATATTGACAAGACTAAGAGTACACTAAAATTATATTGATTTGAGAATTTCTACTATTTTTTCGGATAATAAAAGTCAAAGCAGCTGTGCGTATATAATTTCCACATGTTGTCTTGGTAACGAGATCAGATGTCATGTCACATGATCACAAAATGTGCTTCTAGTTGGAAGGTTTCAACATTCGTCTGACGGAGGCAAATGAATCGGCCAGGATTGCCAAGAAAACATTGGAAGATGCTCGGGTAAGGTTTTGTTAATTTGTTAAACATGGCTGCCGTCTCAAACCATGGCCAAATCCTTTCACTCTATATTGCACCAGTTCACACAGCTGTATGAGTACCTGGCTATAGACAGTGGTGGTTATTTGTTTATGAATAATCTTTGCACATTAATTATAGCAAGGCTGAATGCTTCTAAGAGAAGCCAAGATGAGGTTTGATCGAGCAGGTCAGCAAATTGTAAAGAGCTTTGAGTATATGGATTAAACACTGAACGATATAGGAACTTACTTGTACTAGTTCTTTCTGTCACGTGTGCCTCCTGTGTCTAGTTGGCGTGGGAGATCCAGGAACAGAACTTGAAGGAGGAGAATGGCAAGTTGAGAGCTTCGGTGCAGGAACTGCAACGACAGAATCAGATACTACACGAGGAGATGGAACAGGTTGGTCTCTTGTTGTTTTATTATGTCAATGTCCTGGATATTCACTGTTCTTCATTTGCACTGGAAAGGTACTTTATTTTGTGCGGAGAATTTTATGAGGGTTACACATTGAAGTCATGCATGTGTCATGTAGTTGTCCTGTCACATGGTGTGACTGCAATAGAAGTCAGTCACCTGTTTAATCACTCATCGTCATGTGTTCTAGTTGTCCAATCAGTCAGCTGTTTAGTCAACTCATCATCATGTGTTGTCATTGTCCAGTCAGTCAGCTGTTTAGTCAATTCATCATCATGTGTTGTCATTGTCCAGTCAGTCAGCTGTTTAGTCAACTCATCATCATGTGTTGTCATTGTCCAGTCAGTCAGCTGTTTAGTCAACTCATCATCATATGTTGTCATTGTCCAGTCAGTCGGCTGTTTAGTCACACTCATCATCATGTGTTGTCATTGTCCAGTCAGTCAGCTGTTTAGTCAACTCATCATGATGTGTTGTCATTGTCCAGTCAGTCAGCTGTTTAGTCAACTCATCGTGATGTGTTGTCATTGTCCAGTCAGTCGCTGTTTAGTCAACTCATCATATTGTTGTCATTGTCCAGTCAGTCAGCTGTTTAGTCACACTCATCATCATGTGTTGTCATTGTCCAGTCAGTCAGCTGTTTAGTCACACTCATCATCATATGTTGTCATTGTCCAGTCAGTCGGCTGTTTAGTCACACTCATCATCATGTGTTGTCATTGTCCAGTCAGTCAGCTGTTTAGTCACACTCATCATCATGTGTTGTCATTGTCCAGTCAGTCAGCTGTTTAGTCACACTCATCATCATGTGTTGTCATTGTCCAGTCAGTCAGCTGTTTAGTCAACTCATCCTGATGTGTTGTCATTGTCCAGTCAGTCAGCTGTTTAGTCACATTCATCATCATGTGTTGTCATTGTCCAGTCAGTCGGCTGTTTAGTCAACTCATCCTGATGTGTTGTCATTGTACAGTCAGTCAGCTGTTTAGTCACACTCATCATCATGTGTTGTCATTGTCCAGTCAGTCAGCTGTTTAGTCACACTCATCATCATGTGTTGTCATTGTCCAGTCAGTCGGCTGTTTAGTCAACTCATCATCATGTGTTGTCATTGTCCAGTCAGTCGGCTGTTTAGTCACACTCATCATCATATGTTGTCATTGTCCAGTCAGTCAGCTGTTTAGTCACACTCATCATCATGTGTTGTCATTGTCCAGTCAGTCAGCTGTTTAGTCACACTCATCATCATGTGTTGTCATTGTCCAGTCAGTCGGCTGTTTAGTCAACTCATCATCATGTGTTGTCATTGTCCAGTCAGTCGGCTGTTTAGTCACACTCATCATCATGTGTTGTCATTGTCCAGTCAGTCAGCTGTTTAGTCACACTCATCATGTGTTGTCATTGTCCAGTCAGTCAGCTGTTTAGTCAACTCATCATCATGTGTTGTCATTGTCCAGTCAGTCAGCTGTTTAGTCACATTCATCATCATGTGTTGTCATTGTCCAGTCAGTCAGCTGTTTAGTCACATTCATCATCATGTGTTGTCATTGTCCAGTCAGTCGGCTGTTTAGTCACATTCATCATCATGTGTTGTCATTGTCCAGTCAGTCAGCTGTTTAGTCACACTCATCATCATGTGTTGTCATTGTCCAGTCAGTCAGCTGTTTAGTCACATTCATCACCATGTGTTGTCATTGTCCAGGCAGTCACCTGTTTAGTCAACTCATCATCATGTGTTGTCATTGTCCAGTCAGTCGGCTGTTTAGTCACACTCATCATCATGTGTTGTCATTGTCCAGTCAGTCAGCTGTTTAGTCACACTCATCATCATGTGTTGTCATTGTCCAGTCAGTCAGCTGTTTAGTCACACTCATCATCATGTGTTGTCATTGTCCAGTCAGTCAGCTGTTTAGTCAACTCATCCTGATGTGTTGTCATTGTCCAGTCAGTCAGCTGTTTAGTCACATTCATCATCATGTGTTGTCATTGTCCAGTCAGTCGGCTGTTTAGTCAACTCACCCTATGTGTTGTCATTGTACAGTCAGTCAGCTGTTTAGTCACATTCATCATCATGTGTTGTCATTGTCCAGTCAGTCGGCTGTTTAGTCAACTCATCCTGATGTGTTGTCATTGTACAGTCAGTCAGCTGTTTAGTCACATTCATCATCATGTGTTGTCATTGTCCAGTCAGTCGGCTGTTTAGTCAACTCATCCTGATGTGTTGTCATTGTACAGTCAGTCAGCTGTTTAGTCACATTCATCATCATGTGTTGTCATTGTCCAGTCAGTCGGCTGTTTAGTCAACTCATCCTGATGTGTTGTCATTGTACAGTCAGTCAGCTGTTTAGTCACATTCATCATCATGTGTTGTCATTGTCCAGTCAGTCGGCTGTTTAGTCAACTCATCCTGATGTGTTGTCATTGTACAGTCAGTCAGCTGTTTAGTCACACTCATCATCATGTGTTGTCATTGTCCAGTCAGTCGGCTGTTTAGTCACACTCATCATCATGTGTTGTCATTGTCCAGTCAGTCGGCTGTTTAGTCAACTCATCATCATATGTTGTCATTGTCCAGTCAGTCGGCTGTTTAGTCACACTCATCATCATATGTTGTCATTGTCCAGTCAGTCAGCTGTTTAGTCACACTCATCATCATGTGTTGTCATTGTCCAGTCAGTCAGCTGTTTAGTCAACTCATCGTGATGTGTTGTCATTGTCCAGTCAGTCAGCTGTTTAGTCAACTCATCGTGATGTGTTGTCATTGTCCAGTCAGTCAGCTGTTTAGTCACACTCATCATCATGTGTTGTCATTGTCCAGTCAGTCAGCTGTTTAGTCACACTCATCATCATATGTTGTCATTGTCCAGTCAGTCGGCTGTTTAGTCACACTCATCATCATGTGTTGTCATTGTCCAGTCAGTCAGCTGTTTAGTCACACTCATCATCATGTGTTGTCATTGTCCAGTCAGTCAGCTGTTTAGTCACACTCATCATCATGTGTTGTCATTGTCCAGTCAGTCAGCTGTTTAGTCAACTCATCCTGATGTGTTGTCATTGTCCAGTCAGTCAGCTGTTTAGTCACATTCATCATCATGTGTTGTCATTGTCCAGTCAGTCGGCTGTTTAGTCAACTCATCCTGATGTGTTGTCATTGTACAGTCAGTCAGCTGTTTAGTCACATTCATCATCATGTGTTGTCATTGTCCAGTCAGTCGGCTGTTTAGTCAACTCATCCTGATGTGTTGTCATTGTACAGTCAGTCAGCTGTTTAGTCACATTCATCATCATGTGTTGTCATTGTCCAGTCAGTCGGCTGTTTAGTCAACTCATCCTGATGTGTTGTCATTGTACAGTCAGTCAGCTGTTTAGTCACATTCATCATCATGTGTTGTCATTGTCCAGTCAGTCGGCTGTTTAGTCAACTCATCCTGATGTGTTGTCATTGTACAGTCAGTCAGCTGTTTAGTCACATTCATCATCATGTGTTGTCATTGTCCAGTCAGTCGGCTGTTTAGTCAACTCATCCTGATGTGTTGTCATTGTACAGTCAGTCAGCTGTTTAGTCACACTCATCATCATGTGTTGTCATTGTCCAGTCAGTCGGCTGTTTAGTCACACTCATCATCATGTGTTATAGTTGTCCAGTCGGATGGTGCAACTGCAAGAGGTTCAAGCGAGTCACGAGAAGGAATCAGCCCAGCTGGCGGAGACGGTGGCGGCCAATCCCACTGACCAGTCATCCGAGAACCTCCTGGAAGTCATCAGGTGACCAGTTATAACGTAGCTATTGTCCACCATGGCTGCTGCGAGAATATACTTAACAACCCATACCCTAACACGCTAACTTTGGATTATTGCCAGTCTATTTTCGCCAAGTCTAGCCACCCATGTCAGTCTGTGTCTGTCTGTGCCTTGGATCTTTTGTGCCTTGGATCTTTTGTGCCTTGGATCTTGTGTGCCTTGGATCTGTGGTCTGTGATCTACAGTTGGTAGTGCATTAGAAAACAACAACTGATTGTGTTTACTTTGTCAGTACTCCATTGGTGATAGTGGCTGTTCCTGGATGATTGATCCATTGCTGAGTGTACTATGTTGTAACGAGATATCTGTGTTAGAACTCGTGGCTTTCCATCACTTCACTCGGTCCCAAGATGAAATTGGCCTTTCATCACATTTATCTGAATTGCCTGTGTGCTTGTGTTGAGGTACCTATGAAGGGAGAAGGACTGGGAGTGAGTTGTCTGTGTGCTTGTGTTGAGGTACCTACGAAGGGAGAAGGACTGGGAGTGAGTTGCCTGTGTGCTTGTGTTGAGGTACCTACGAAGGGAGAAGGACTGGGAGTGAGTTGTCTGTGTGCTTGTGTTGAGGTACCTACGAAGGGAGAAGGACTGGGAGTGAGTTGTCTGTGTGCTTGTGTTGAGGTACCTACGAAGGGAGAAGGACTGGGAGTGAGTTGCCTGTGTGCTTGTGTTGAGGTACCTACGAAGGGAGAAGGACTGGGAGTGAGTTGCCTGTGTGCTTGTGTTGAGGTACCTACGAAGGGAGAAGGACTGGGAGTGAGTTGTCTGTGTGCTTGTGTTGAGGTACCTACGAAGGGAGAAGGACTGGGAGTGAGTTGCCTGTGTGCTTGTGTTGAGGTACCTACGAAGGGAGAAGGACTGGGAGTGAGTTGCCTGTGTGCTTGTGTTGAGGTACCTACGAAGGGAGAAGGACTGGGAGTGAGTTGTCTGTGTGCTTGTGTTGAGGTACCTACGAAGGGAGAAGGACTGGGAGTGAGTTGCCTGTGTGCTTGTGTTGAGGTACCTACGGAGGGAGAAGGACTGGGAGTGAGTTGTCTGTGTGCTTGTGTTGAGGTACCTACGAAGGGAGAAGGACTGTGAGTGAGTTGTCTGTGTGCTTGTGTTGAGGTACCTACGAAGGGAGAAGGACTGGGAGTGAGTTGTCTGTGTGCTTGTGTTGAGGTACCTACGAAGGGAGAAGGACTGGGAGTGAGTTGCCTGTGTGCTTGTGTTGAGGTACCTACGGAGGGAGAAGGACTGGGAGTGAGTTGTCTGTGTGCTTGTGTTGAGGTACCTACGAAGGGAGAAGGAGATTGCAGAGGCGAGGTTTGAGGTGGCGCAGGCTGAGAGCACGAGGCTGCGACAGCAGTTTGAACAGGTGCAGAAGCAACTCAGCGAAACAACGACAGCACTGACGGAGGAACGTGAGAAAATTGAGGTATACATCACTTCCATTGTGCAATGTTCAAAACGATACTGTACAGAATTGCAGTTTTAAATTTGGCAGTTGTGTGGGGCGATATCTGACACATAGTCTGAACAGATTAATTGTTTGGAAACCTCTAACTGCTCTCTTTGAGCTTCCAAAAAGCATGCTACAGACTTCATAAATCGTCAAACTGCACCCCACATACCTCTTTAGGCCCTGAAAATATTCAACTTCACCCATTTGAGGCTGCCAATAACTGTAACTACACCCCAGTGAGAACTTGAGCCGAACTCTGACCTCTTGAATGGAACTCTTGTCCCAATGGGTGATGCATGTGCCTTCACTTTAAGGGTCTGATAAGATGTAGTTTGGTTGCTTAGGTAAACCTGCAGACGGCGGCTCAGCACGCGGAGTTGTTGCGTCGGGTGGAGACCCTCAACTTGCTCCAGGACAGCAACAAACTGATGCGGGAGGAAAAGCAGAGGACGGCACAGCAGTTGCGCGACCTTGAGGCCAAGGTCAGTACGACATCAGGAGCAATGGATCAATATTGAATACAAAGAACTGAAAATGATTTTGATTGCAGCATTACATTTTTGTATTTCTTAAAATGTTCACTTCTGTGTTATAAAATAATGTGTCGGTCTATGTTATTGTGTGTGTCTGACCATGTCAACAGTTTTATATGCATGGGTCAGAAATTGTTTAAGACCGCTAGTGTGATTCCTATATTTAGAGTTTAAAAATATCTTCTCAACTGAAGGTCCGGGTGGGATGGACTCAAGGGAACCAGATCTGCTCAGATTGCACCAGCATTTAGTGGTGGCTAAATAATGAGCATGTGCTACATCTAGGAGAGTTGCCTAGCAAGAAAGGCTAAATAGTGAGCATGTGCTACTTATAGGAGAGTTGCCTAGCAAGAAACAGCAGCGTGGCATTATAAATTACATCGTAAATGGTCATGGGCATTGTTTATTATCTTTGCTGTCAAAGTAGTATGAAAAGTATCAAAAGCCATATCCTGGGATAAAATTTACTCTGCCCCTTAATAACAATATCGTTGGTGCTCTTTCAAACGATGATACTGCCAAAATATTTAAATATAAAAGTAAGAGTACACGAGATAAAAAGCCTTTAAATCTTCCATTTTAGGAAACTTTATTTTTCTATCGTGACGTCAGTCGTGGTTTTGACATAATCTCGTGCAGTGTGGTCACGCTGTGTCATGACATAATCTCATACAGTGTGGTCACGCAGTGTCATGACATAATCTCATACAGTGGGGTCATGCAGTGTCATGACATAATCTCGTGCAGTGTGGTCACGCAGTGTCATGACATAATCTCGTGCAGTGTGGTCATTCAGTGTCATGACACAATCTCATGCAGTGTGGTCACACTATGTCATGACATAATCTCGTACAGTGTGGTCACGCAGTGTCATGACATAATCTCGTGCAGTGTGGTCACGCTGTGTCATGACATAATCTCGTGCAGTGTGGTCCGCAAGTGTCATGACATAATCTCGTGCAGTGTGGTCATGCAGTGTCATGACATAATCTTGTGCAGTGTGGTCGCGCAATGTCATGACATAATCTTGTGCAGTGTGGTCACGCTGTGTCATGACATAATCTCGTGCTGTGTGGTCCGCACAGTGTCATGACATAATCTCGTGCAGTGTGGTCACGCAGTGTCATGACATAAATGCAGTGTGCCCCGAAACATGAATAACTCGTCGGGTCACGCAGTGTCATGACATAATCTTGTGCAGTGTGGTCGCGCAGTGTCATGACATCATCTTGTGCAGTGTGGTCACGCTGTGTCATGACATAATCTGGTGCAGTGTGGTCACGCTGTGTCATGACATAACCTCGTGAAGTGTGGTCACGCAGGGTCATGTAAATAACTCAACTGATAACTCTGGCGATCCCACCAAACGTCGGCAACGTTTTTCACAAGTGACATCACGATTCTGCCCCTCGTGCATTTCCCGAAAATAGACTTTTCCAAGTTGGCACGACGATAGCTCCCTTTTAATGTCAACTTTTAAAATGTTTCATCAAACTTGTGATTTCGGGGTTGTCATTATATTGCATAATATATAAGTACATGCATAATTTTATTAGATGGAGGCAAAATATGGCCTTTAATAACAGCTATATCTTTCTTCAAACAGTGCAAAGTCAGGTTACTTGTAAGTGCTACAAACACAATAATATGCCTATATAATAATAATTTTGATGCGTTTTAGATTTTGTATAGTTGATGTCATATTTGTCTAAACATTGGTGTGTTTGTAAGAGGATACCTGTCACACTGGTGTATAGGACACAGAGTATATGTTGGTTACAAGGAATGGAAGCTGAGATGTGCTTCTGTTTAAAGGCGCCAACAACATTCATAGGATTGTTTAATTTTGTTCCCGTCACATGTACTGATTCAAGAAAGACAATGCACATAATGTTAGTTAGCCATGGAAACAGGTTTTTTTTTCCCACTGTGGACAGAATCATAGCATATTTCCTGGCAGCAATTTTGAGTATTGCTATGTAAAGAACACTGTTCTCTTGACACATCTGCATGTACACAATTCCACTAAATGTCCTCGATCACTTACAGTGCCAGAGACTGGAGGCAGAGCTTGGACCACTGGAGGCAGTCAAGCGTGACCTGTTAGCCCAGCAGAAGGCAGCCAAAGCGGATTGTTCTCTACTCCAGGAGGAGTTGGGGCGATGGAAGGCACGAACCAATCGGCTGATAGAACAGTGCAGCAAGGTAGACCCAGAGGAGTTCAAGAGGATGGTGTAAGTAGGGAAAGGGGTGACGTGAGATGGGTGGGGTAATTGGGGTGATAGCCTTCTCGGAGGATCTTGTATGAACGTTTACACCAGTTCTTACCTGTATTTTTTCTGGTAATTTATTTTAGATCTGACATTAAACTGTTTACTATATTTGTGTGTGCGTGCATGCGTGCATGCGTGCGTGCGTGCGTGCGTGCGTGCGTGCGTGCGTGTGTTTGACTACTGTATTAGTAGATGCTGTTTTTTGAAGACATTGGCTTTGTATAAAAGAACTATAAATTGCATGTTTATGACATATGAACAAGTTAAACAATTTTAGGATGCTGCGTCTCGGAAAAGTGTGTGGAGATTTTGCAATTTTTTTATTCCGAAGTGTGGTTTCTTAAAAAACCTACTTTGTTCTGCCTACATGTCCAATCCACATTGAGCTGGCTTAATGTAGATTACATTGTATGAGTTTGTCTTTTAGAAGGATGAGAGTTGCTTGCATGTGTCAACTGAATGTGTGATATGTGTTGCAGACAAGACCGTGAACAGTTGAGGACACAACTCGCCGCTCTTAATGAGGAGTCTGCTAAGATCAGGTAAGTGATCCATGCAAGGTTTCTACATCTTTACTGGTCGTTCTCGCTTAGAAATCCAATAAACAACAATATGACAAAATGTTGTCTTGCATCTGTATAAGTGGTTTTGGTTTGTGTTATTTTTTAGTTGAATCAGTGCACCAGGTTTTGTCATAATTAGACTTAGGTAAAGTAAAGAAACATTTTGTACATGGCTGTTTTACGGTGTTAATTAATTACTACAAATGTGAATGAAAGCATAACTTTTGAGGCATTCCATGTCAAATCAATCAAGAAAGTACATGACTGGCTTCAATTTTTGATGCAGGTCAGATTGACCTAACATTTGGTGGGACGCATAGGCTCGTGATCATAAACCAACATACCAAATTTCATCATAATCAAAGACGGTCTTGCAAATTTCAATTTTTTTTTATTGATTTGACATGGCATGGCCCCTTTTGATTTAAAACCAGGTGTACCACCAAATATCCAGGAATATTCCAATTATCCACGAGGGACTAACTCAACAGTGTCATCTAAGATAAGATTAGAAGACCAACTATATATCTAGATAAAATATATTCAGAGGCACTGTGAGTACATAATTATGTATATTTGCAGAATATTAATAACTTACATGAAGGTGATAATTTTTAATATTAGTTTGAAAGTAAATGACAGTAAATAAAATAATAGTAGTAATAATAGTCACCACATTGCAATAACTGATCCTTCCACTGCCATTTTGCTTTCTTTCTAGGCAGGAGAAGGAACTTGTAAGAAAACAACTGGGGACCGCGAATGAAGAAAACCACAAATTTCGGTGAGTACACGAGCCACTTGCAGTGTCCCTGGCACACAGACAATAGTCTGCAAAATGGTTCATGGCCCAGCCCCAGTGAAAGTGCATTTGTTTGATTTTATCTATAGTTTTTTGGCCAGAGATGCATTCTTTGGATGGAGAACTATCTGGAGATGGACCATACATTTTTAGAAGACAATGGCCTTGCTGTGTCCTCTACGTACGGTGCTGAATGCTGACATATGACAGAATCACACTCGGACACCGTCTTGGCTTTCACAGAAAATATTTTCATAATATCACAGTAAAATTCTTGCAGCATAACATCTCTAGCTGACAACTGCTAAAAATAACAGGAAAAAGTTACAAAAGCGACATTCTCTCACCACACGAACGTCGACACATTCATGTGATGTGGAATTTGACTGTCAATTTCAAACTAAATCGTTTTCAATTGTGTTTCAGGGCACAAATCTCTGGGTTGAATTCATCAATGAATACTTTACGGTAAGTTTAAGAGAATTTAAATTATTAGAAGATAGCTCAATATTTCTACTTAGCATTGTGGACAGTTCAGTGAAAACAAGTGAAACATGATATTGGCAAAATCATATTCAACTTATGGACTGTTCTGTTCACCCTGTGTTGTCTTGGTACATTTCAAATAACACTCACCAGCTTGTATAAATCAAGATGTCATTAACTGTTTTCTTTCTTTCAGAGCTGAAATCGCAAAATTGAACAGCAACTTCACTGCAGCGCAGTAAGCATGTCTTATCTGATCATATTAAATTTTTATTGAAATGACATATTTGTAAATATCTAATTTCGCAAATATGTCACACATTTGTCTGTGAAATGTTGACCATTAATTTGACAGATTTCTCATCGAGATCGTTGAACTAATGTTGATGTTTACGTTTTCAGGACCGAGCTGACTGCCTCAAAACAACAAGTACAGAAACTGAAGTACGTTGTTTGCAGACATGAACACACGGACACCCACATATACACACATGCATGTATCACATAGATGAACAGCTGCTAATCATCTTACTAATTGAATAGCTACTAATTGTTACCTGATCTGTGTCATAAAATACTTGTTTGAACCAGGAACAGTCTCACTCCTGACCACATGGAATTTTGATGTCGTCTGTCTCAGTCAAGATTTGATGAATCAGGTCAACTATATATTGCCTCACAACTATCTCACAAGAGAGTCACTTTCATGGATGACACAACTAGATTTTATGTTTCTAGTTGTGCTACACATACGGCCCATTTGGATTTTAAACTAGAGCTTATTTTCCAAGTGACCAAGGGTTAAAAATGTGAGCCGATTGGCCTTGACCTTCTTAAAAGCAGCCTAATGCCTCAAAATGTAACACACTTATGCAGGTGTTAGAAGAATGTGTCTATTTGATGATCATTATAGTGTTGGCAGTACAGACAACACTAGATGTTAGAAGAATGTGTATGTATTTGATGATGATTACAGTGCGGAGAAGTTGGCATTACAGACAACACTAGATGCGAAGTTGAAGGACGAGGAGGAGAAAGTAAAGATGACTGTTCAGGTACGGAGCGTGGGACCACAGTTGCATAGTGAGGCAGGCAGTACAGCGACAGTGTGTTTGTGCAACAACCAACACAAACAAAATTTCATCCATAAAATGCAAAGGAATAAGAGTTTGTTGTTTTGTAGCTGTGAAATCGTATGATAGTGAAGTTGCTTGAGATCATGTTATGTTCTTGCAGCTTGCATAAGTACATTGTACTTATACTGTTATATTTTGTTGTAGATCTTGTTGTTGCAATTGCACAAGATCTTGTTGTTGCAGTTGCATAAGATCTTGTTCTTGCAGTTGCATAAGATCTTGTTGTTGCAGTTGCATAAGATCTTGTTCTTGCAGTTGCATAAGACCTTGTTCTTGCAGTTGCCTAAGATCTTGTTCTTGCAGTTGCATAAGACCTTGTTCTTGCAGTTGCATAAGATCTTGTTCTTGCAGTTGCATAAGATCTTGTTCTTGCAGTTGCATAGGATCTTGTTCTTGCAGTTGCATAAGATCTTGTTGTAGTAGCTATATGATATTTTGTTGCTATATAAGCTCTTGCTGTAGATATATATCTTGTTTTTGCTGTAAATGATATTGTTGTTGCAACTGCATAAGATCTTGTTGTAGCTACATAAGATCTTGTTGCTACATAAGATCATGTTGTTGCAGCTGCGTAAGATCGGGCGCAAGTACAAGTTGCAGGTGGAGGACCTGCAGAAGGTGTTGAAAAATTCTGAGGCAGAGGTTGCTGTTGTCAAGCAGAAGCTGAGCTCCGCAGAGGAGGAGCGCAGCAAGCAACAACAGCAAACAGCTGCGGTGAGTTAGTTAGTGGCCGTGGCACTCAAACCCACACGGTGTCCACTGCAGGCGTGTGTCAGCTTGACCCTCGGTCTCTACAGTTGTATGTCACTGTTGTGTTCCTTCGTATGGATTAGGGATGCTGCTGGACCATTAGAAGTTGTCATTCCCTCTCAGCCGCAGCTTCTTTTACCTTTCACTTTGTATCAAGATGCTGTAATGTTTCTTCCTCATCATGTCACATACAAATCCTCCATATTTTTCCTGATTATAAATTTGAATGCATTGTAGTGTTTGCACTGTTTAATTTCAAGCACAAATAATTACAGATTCACGCGTGAAAGTTGCCAGTTACTAAAATTACTTCGATTCAGTAGATGATGTCATTACAAACAAATTGCACCAAATTGTTACCACATTTAATGTTATTCCCGTCTCCGTAATTCCAGCAGTTGAAAGTCTTGCACCAGTAATCGGCACCATAGAGTAGGCAGCGATATATGATCACACAAGTCTCTCCTGCATGCTTCGCAGGCTGATCCCGTTGCCATGGCAGCACTCCAGGAGAAACTGAAGGGAAAAGAGGCGGAGCTTGCCCTCATCTCGGAGAAACTTGGCTCCGCGGAGTACGAGCGAAACGAAGAATCGAAGACGGTGAAGGAGATGAAGGCGAAGGTGGAGAGTCTCGATGAAGTGAGTCCACTAGGTGGTGCTGGATATTCATGTGGGGTGGTCATGTTGTGATTGTGGAAGTACAACATTTATTCATTGTGACTCTTTATGATGTTGATAAAATTCAGGCATCATGTTTCCCGGTGCAAGCAAATATGGTAATCTGGGATATATCAATAGTTGGCAGCCAGACACAAACAGACCAAGGCAGTGAATGAATATAGGAAAAGACAAACAGACTTTGGAGTGCAGTGGTGTAGTGGTTTGAGCATCAGACTATCAGCTGAGAGATTCCAGGTTCAAATTCTCTTACAGCCGTTTTTTTTTAAATCTGGGATTAGAAATAGTCTTTGTGCAATAGTTGCAATGTGACTGACAGCTTCCCACAGAAGTCATGACACACGGAGGTCATAACAGGCCTGCCGTGGAGAACTTCGAGCAAGCCTAAGGATTGGATACTGCACTATGTAAGATTGTTCCCTTTGTTCTCTTTGAAGGAGATACACTCAATGATCCCAGATTGCATGTTGATGTGTGGTTGTCTGTGTTGATGTGTGATTGTGTTGATGTGTGACTTGCTGTTTGTATGAGTGATGGTCTGTGTTGATGTGTGTTGTGACTCTGTGTTCATGTGTGACTGTCTGTTTTGATGTGTCACTGTCTGTGTTTACATGTCACTGTCTGTGTTGACATGTCGCTGTCTGTGTTGATATGTCGCTGTCTGTCTTGATGTGTCACTGTCTTGTGTTGACGTGTTGCTGTCTATGTTGACATCTCGCTGTCTGTCTTGATGTGTCACTGTCTGTCTTGACGTGTCGCTGTCTATCTTGACATGTCAGTGTCTCTCTTGACGTATCACTGTCTGTGTTGACATGTCACTGTCTGTGTTGATGTGTCACTGTCTGTGTTGATGTATCACTGTCTCTGTTGAAATGTCACTGTCTCTATTGACATGTCACTGTATGTCACTGTCTCTATTGACATGTCGCTGTCTGTCTTGACATGTCACTGTCTGTGTTGATGTGTCGCTGTCTGTCTTGACGTGTCGCTGTCTATCTTGACATGTCACTGTCTGTGTTGAACGTATCACTGTCTGTCTTGAAGTGTCACTGTCTGTCTTGACATGTCACTGTCTGTCTTGACATGTCACTGTCTGTCTTGACATGTCACTGTCTGTCTTGACATGTCGCTGTTTGTCTTGACATGTCACTGTCTGTCTTGACATGTCACTGTCTGTGTTGACGTGTCACTGTGTGTCTTGAAGTGTCACTGTCTGTCTTGACGTGTCACTGTCTGTGTTGATGTGTCACTGTCTGTGTTGACGTGTCACTGTTTGTCTTGATGTGTCACTGTCTGTGTTGATGTGTCACTGTCTGTCTTGATGTGTCACTGTCTGTCTTGATGTGTCACTGTCTGTGTTGACGTGTCACTATTTCTATTGACATGTTCACTGTCTGTCTTGACGTGTCACTGTGTTGACGTGTGCAGGAGGTGAGGAAGCAGAAGGAGGTTGAGGTGAAGTCACGCACGATTATGAAGAATGTCAAGATGAAGCTGACAGCCCAGAAGACTGAGATTGAGAAGCTGAAGGCAGAGAACAGGGAGCTGATGAAGAAGACCAGCACAGGTTGGCACTTTGTCTTTGCCCCTCAACAACTGTGTTGGTTTACAGATAATTGTGTCACTGATTCTGCAGGGCCGAGGGGGTTGTTAATTTTCAGCAGTGTAGGACAAACTACAAGTAGGCTGAGAATACGGTCAGGTTGTGGGGGTGCTGGTATCCCCTGACAATAAAAAGTATCTTGTAAAAATATCCAGTTAGCTTACGTTTGGTCATAAAATGTTGGAAATATCATCTAAAATCAATCATCTAAAACACCCTTATTGTACATAATAACCATCCTAATTGTTATTTATTAAAAATAATGCGTGGTTCGTGTATTTCTCAAAAAATTATTATTGGAAACAGGCCGACTGGTAATGTGATTGTTGTTTTAGTGGAGTGTTTATATATAATGTAATCTGTGTGCATTCTAACATATTGAATACCAAATTTTTTTACAGAATTGTAAGTTTGTGTGTGGTTGTGGGTGGGTGGTTGTGTGGTTGGGGTGGGTGTGTGGTTGTGGGTGGGTGTGGGTGATTGTGGGTGTGGTTGTGGGTGGGTGTGTGTGGTTGTGGTTGTGGGTCGGGGTGGGTGCGTGTTAATTCCATTCAATCAATTCCAATTCCTGCTCTAATTCATTGCAATTCCTTTTATTAAATTCCAATTCAATTTCTTTCAAAAAAATTATATTTCAAATTCTTTCAATTCAGTTTTTTCAATTCCAATTCTATTTATAATCGTTCAATTCCAGTTCCCACTCCAATTCACATAACAAAAGTTAACCATAAATTATACAATTAATGTGCATACGGGGGGTGATACAACATGTTATTGTAATTTTGTTGAAACACTAGATGCACATTAAAATGGTTTTGACTCACGTAGCATAAAGAAACATGCAGAAATAAGATAAACAATTAACTCAGAATATTTAAATGCATCAACCAGTGTTTAAACGTCAATACAGGCAGGGTGTTACAAACCGACTGAGTAGCTAGGAAGAACATATCAAACCACTGAGTGGCTACTGGGTAGTACTGGCTTGGTAAAATATAATTGTATATATTTTTTAATTCTTTACAACATTTATATAAATGCAATAATATATTCTGGTTATAATCTACAAGTGTTGTCAGGCCTCACTGGGCTTATGTCTGCATTGGTAAGATTTGGACTTTAACTGGTTACACTTTGGACTGTTTGGAGGTATGTGGCTTCACCTGGGATACCTAGACAGTATTTGCTTAGCAAAGCAATTTCAATGGTTCTTTGAAGCAGTCCCCAGCCAGCACTCATTCACACAAGGCAGTAATTTACTTCCCATTCATCAGTTTCATCCACTGATTAGTCGCTGGGTAATGTTTGACCAGCAGCTTCATTATCCAACATTTCTTGGTCATTAAACACCATTGCCTGCACAGCAATACTCCCAACTGTCTATAAAATATCCTTCACAGCATCACAAAAGATCATATGCTCGGTTCCTTTTCATTCAATTCCAGTTCCAATTCAAAAAAATTCAATTCCAACTCAATTAATTTTGTTCCAAATCTTTCAATTCCAGTTCACGCTCCAGTTGAATTGATCAGTTCTAATTTGTTTTTAATTGACCCCAGCCCGATGACTTCATCCGAACGTTTGGGTTTTTTGCATGTTTGTTACAATGTTGTGTTCTGTTACAATGTTGTGTTATGTTACAATGTTGTGTTCTGTTACAACTGAGAGTTACGTCTACTTCCTGGTGATCACTGTTCTTCTTTTCACGTTATTTCTTTGACCGAGCATTGCAAATCATTTGCAAGAAACCAAAATAATCAACAAATTGACTGTGGGCAATGGAAAGATGAAGAATGAGTTGAGTTGTCATATTCAGCTATAGGTGGCAGCACTTCATCTGAAACAAAAACGGGCGATGATGAAGAGAAGGAGGCATTGCAGGCAGAGCTGGCTGTGTTGAGGGCGAGCGTTGAGAAGTCGCAGGTGGAGAAACAAGAGTTGACGCTTAAGATTTCACAGCTTGAACAGAGCTCAGGTGAGACAGAAATTGAAAGAGCTGCCATTATGGAGTGACCAGCATAAGTCTAATATCAAGATTGATATTACCTAAGTAATGATGTTTGATTTATGAAAGTGGACTGCTGATCACATTGGTAGTGACGGTACTAGGAATGTGCATCCCTTACATACCTGGGCCCAGTTTCATAAAGCCGTATAACTTTACGTGCAATTATGTGGTCTACTGGTCGCAGCTAACAACGAATAGTCAATGCAGCTTACGGCCGGTTTCATGAGACCAATTTAGCATTCACGCCACTAAAACGACTTAGAATTGACCTAATTAGGTCGCGGTGGGGAATCCCTGTATTTGTGCTGTGTCTGAACAACCTTTTTCTTTCTAGCTGCCGCCTTTGTCGTTCGCATAGCAAATGGGAAGCTATGATGAATGTAAAGGATATCCAGTGTAAACATAAAAAATAATTATGTTGAGAGTGGGCGTGTCGGGAGCATACCGTACATATTTCAACTTCGGGAGCATACCGTAAATATTTCAACTAGCGTAAAGTTATGCCTACTAAATACATGGTGCAGCTAAGTGCAACTATGGACTCATGAAACGTAACTAGCGTAACTTTACGACGTTTTAGGCTTTCGAAGGGTTATCGCCCGCTACGACGTCTTAAGTACGCTCCATGAAACTGGGCCCAGATAAGATGCTGAATCTTTGCACATCATCATCACCATTGTGCTGGTGTACAGTCCTGTAGTCGTGCAAAGGCCTCAGCATGCTGTTTCCAAATCTGGCTTGTACTCTAGTCTGTCAGATGGTACCATTTTTGTACTCGTCTAGTTTGACTCTGCACCACCTCGCTGGGCAGCCTCATGATAATTTTCTTTCATAACATAATGATACATGCATAGCTTTATGCAGAGACACGTCCACCCGTCATTTGGACAGGTAAAACCGTTGTGGACGGGTAGAAATATGGGTGGACGTGTAAAAAAATGAAGGACCAAAAAAAGGTCTTCCAAAACCATAGATATTGTCAGTTATGCCTCAGAAGTGAGTGTAGATGGTGTCACGTGTGTTTGTAGTTCGTTTCAAGTCTTCAGACACATTTTAAAGTTTGTAAACCGGCTTAACAGTTAACATCCATGTGTCCACCAAAACGTGTGACTGGCAATAATTTGGTCGTGCATAAAGCCCTGGATGCATGCACGATGTCCATCGGTTAGCCTTGCCTATGTCCACTTCCATATTCTAATTTTTTCACCTTTTCAGACTTTCATTTCTGAGATCACAACTTATTCTGTGGAGCCTATATCTAACTGGAATTCAGTATCCCGCTACACACACAGGAGATTGCTCAATAGCAGCGTAATTATAACAGACAAACTCACAACAAAATTCACATTTTATGAAACCTGAATAAATACGCTGCATTGGTCACAGGTGGAAGCCAGGAGCAAGTGAGCCAGCTCCAGGAGCAAGTGAGCCAGCTCCAGTCACGCATCAGTGAACTGGAGCAGCAGGTGGAGCAGCAGGTGGAGGAGCAGGTGGAGGAGCAGGCGGCCGGAGATGCTCTTCAGGCGATGCTCGACTCACTCAAGTCAAAGAATGAGGACCTGGAGGCCCGGGTATGTGGACAGGTTCACTGGGTACATCATACACACATGAACATTAAACATTTGTTTTACTTCTAATTAGCATCCCTGCCAGAAGTTATGTTGTTTGTTAGATGCCATTTCAAGTTGTATTCTCAAATTGTCCATCTTTTAAATACAAAAGTTCAGTCACTCAACTTGCCCCTATGACATTTTCTATAATTCACATAAACGTTGTTCATATATAATACGCAATTTTAAGATAATGCACACAACATTTATTACCTCACTGGATGAAACATCATATTTGTATTTGTTATTCCAGTAGCCGAATATAATGACTGGCAATTTTGCAAAAGCTTACTTAAAAACAGTTACAAAATGTACACTAATGCAGAATGCAACTTAAAAAGCAGCCAACATAAGTCTGTTTGCTATTGATGTGGTATTTTACTTAGTTATAGGACAAACAAATTGCTGAGCATTTATTAGTTTTATTGAAAGATAAACTGACGTTTTTAATTATCATTTTTATTTATGTTCTGACAGTGCTTACCCATGGATTTAACAAAAGCAGTTATTGCTGTGAAAACTCCAGCCGTGTGTTTGAAGTGTGAGATTGGTATTTGTTGGGCAGACGCAGCAACTGGTGAAGGATTTAGAGACGTCACAGAAACCTGCACAGACCGTGGCCAAGAAACCAACAGAGAGGACAGGGTGAGTTTTATGTTATTACGCTCAAACTGATACCCCACTAATCTGTAGAAATTACGATATTTATTGTAATTTCTTTGCTATAAATAACACATATGCAAGATTTCAGATATATTTCAAACAGGCAGCAAACGAAGCGTTTATTCAAACGAGTCAGATAAATGTAGTGTTGATACTTAGTACATAATTATATATAGAACATCTTGATGAATAGAAGTCATGTATTTGAGCTGAGATTCTTGATGATATAGGCAGCATTTAGGCTTCACAGAAGTTCTATTATTTTTAATAGAGTTCTTGTTTACCTGGTTTGTGACGTGTCCGTCAGTGGGATCCTATTGCACTGTGTACAGAGATTCAAGTTGTGGACATTTTGTGAGTTCACTTGACAGGTGTAGAAACCAACATTAAGTGGCTGAGAATTGTTTACAGCCCAGGTCCCGTTGAGACGCCGAGGAGGGCAAACATCCGGCCCATTCCGACACCAGGGGGCGCTGGGACAAGACATCTCCAGACAACGCCAACGAGAAGTATCAGTGCCGAGATACGGGCGACAGCGAGTATTCGCCCCATGACTGTCGCCCCTGTGACTGCCGTACAGACCCCCACTGCCACCGTGATGCCCACCTCTGTCAGCACACATGACGGTGAGTGTATGATGCCATCTCTGTCAGCATACATGATGGTGAGTGTATGATGCCATCTCTGTCAGCATACATGATGGTGAGTGTATGATGCCATCTCTGTCAGCATACATGATGGTGAGTGTATGATGCCATCTCTGTCAGCATACATGATGGTGAGTGTATGATGCCATCTCTGTCAGCATACATGATGGTGAGTGTATGATGCCACCTCTGTCAGCACACATGACAGTGAGTGTATGATGCCATCTCTGTCAGCACACATGACGGTGAGTGTATGATGCCCACCTCTGTCAGCACACATGACGGTGAGTGTATGATGCCCACCTCTGTCAGCATACATGATGGTGAGTGTATGATGCCCACCTCTGTCAGCACACATGACGGTGAGTGTATGATGCCCACCTCTGTCAGCACACATGACGGTGAGTGTATGATGCCCACCTCTGTCAGCATACATGATGGTGAGTGTATGATGCCATCTCTGTCAGCACACATGACGGTGAGTGTATGATGCCCACCTCTGTCAGCACACATGACGGTGAGTGTATGATGCCCACCTCTGTCAGCACACATGATGGTGAGTGTATGATGCCCACCTCTGTCAGCACACATGATGGTGAGTGTATGATGCCATCTCTGTCAGCACACATGACGGTGAGTGTATGATGCCCACCTCTGTCAGCACACATGATGGTGAGTGTATGATGCCATCTCTGTCAGCACACATGACGGTGAGTGTATGATGCCATCTCTGTCAGCACACATGACGGTGAGTGTATGATGCCCACCTCTGTCAGCACACATGACGGTGAGTGTATGATGCCATCTCTGTCAGCACACATGACGGTGAGTGTATGATGCCCACCTCTGTCAGCATACATGATGGTGAGTGTATGATGCCCACCTCTGTCAGCACACATGATGGTGAGTGTATGATGCCCACCTCTGTCAGCACACATGATGGTGAGTGTATGATGCCACCTCTGTCAGCACACATGATGGTGAGTGTATGATGCCACCTCTGTCAGCACACATGACGGTGAGTGTATGATGCCACCTCTGTCAGCACACATGACGGTGAGTGTATGATGCCATCTCTGTCAGCACACATGACGGTGAGTGTATGATGCCCACCTCTGTCAGCACACATGATGGTGAGTGTATGATGCCATCTCTGTCAGCGTACATGATGGTGAGTGTATGATGCCCACCTCTGTCAGCACACATGATGGTGAGTGTATATGATGCCCACCTCTGTCAGCGTACATGATGGTGAGTGTATGATGCCATCTCTGTCAGCACACATGACGGTGAGTGTATGATGCCCACCTCTGTCAGCACACATGATGGTGAGTGTATATGATGCCCACCTCTGTCAGCGTACATGATGGTGAGTGTATGATGCCCACCTCTGTCAGCACACATGACGGTGAGTGTATGATGCCCACCTCTGTCAGCATACATGATGGTGAGTGTATGATGCCCACCTCTGTCAGCACACATGACGGTGAGTGTATGATGCCCACCTCTGTCAGCACACATGACGGTGAGTGTATGATGCCCACCTCTGTCAGCATACATGATGGTGAGTGTATGATGCCATCTCTGTCAGCACACATGACGGTGAGTGTATGATGCCCACCTCTGTCAGCACACATGACGGTGAGTGTATGATGCCCACCTCTGTCAGCACACATGACGGTGAGTGTATGATGCCCACCTCTGTCAGCACACATGACGGTGAGTGTATGATGCCATCTCTGTCAGCACACATGACGGTGAGTGTATGATGCCCACCTCTGTCAGCACACATGATGGTGAGTGTATGATGCCATCTCTGTCAGCACACATGACGGTGAGTGTATGATGCCATCTCTGTCAGCACACATGACGGTGAGTGTATGATGCCCACCTCTGTCAGCACACATGACGGTGAGTGTATGATGCCATCTCTGTCAGCACACATGACGGTGAGTGTATGATGCCCACCTCCGTCAGCATACATGATGGTGAGTGTATGATGCCCACCTCTGTCAGCACACATGATGGTGAGTGTATGATGCCACCTCTGTCAGCACACATGACGGTGAGTGTATGATGCCACCTCTGTCAGCACACATGATGGTGAGTGTATGATGCCCACCTCTGTCAGCACACATGATGGTGAGTGTATGATGCCACCTCTGTCAGCACACATGATGGTGAGTGTATGATGCCACCTCTGTCAGCACACATGACGGTGAGTGTATGATGCCCACCTCTGTCAGCACACATGACGGTGAGTGTATGATGCCATCTCTGTCAGCACACATGACGGTGAGTGTATGATGCCCACCTCTGTCAGCACACATGATGGTGAGTGTATGATGCCATCTCTGTCAGCGTACATGATGGTGAGTGTATGATGCCCACCTCTGTCAGCATACATGATGGTGAGTGTATGATGCCCACCTCTGTCAGCATACATGATGGTGAGTGTATGATGCCCACCTCTGTCAGCGTACATGATGGTGAGTGTATGATGCCCACCTCTGTCAGCGTACATGATGGTGAGTGTATGATGCCCACCTCTGTCAGCGTACATGATGGTGAGTGTATGATGCCCACCTCTGTCAGCGTACATGATGGTGAGTGTATGATGCCCACCTCTGTCAGCGTACATGATGGTGAGTGTATGATGCCCACCTCTATCAGCGTACATGATGGTGAGTGTATGATGCCATCTCTGTCAGCGTACATGATGGTGAGTGTATGATGCCCACCTCTGTCAGCATACATGATGGTGAGTGTATGATGCCATCTCTGTCAGCGTACATGATGGTGAGTGTATGATGCCCACCTCTGTCAGCATACATGATGGTAAGTGTATGATGCCCACCTCTGTCAGCGTACATGACGGTGAGTGTATGATGCCCACCTCTGTCAGCATACATGATGGTGAGTGTATGATGCCTACCTCTGTCAGCATACATGATGGTGAGTGTATGATGCCCACCTCTGTCAGCATACATGATGGTGAGTGTATGATGCCCACCTCTGTCAGCATACATGATGGTGAGTGTATGATGCCCACCTCTGTCAGCATACATGATGGTGAGTGTATGATGCCCACCTCTGTCAGCATACATGATGGTGAGTGTATGATGCCCACCTCTGTCAGCATACATGATGGTGAGTGTATGATGCCTACCTCTGTCAGCATACTTGATGATGAGTGTATGATGCCCACCTCTGTCAGCATACATGTCATGCTCAGGGGGTGAGTAGGTTAACGTATGCCGCGGGTCGGGAATTGCCAGGAAATGAAAAAACGGTCGATTTTTAATAAAGTGGATTTTCAGATCGAACGATGTATTCCACACATGTTGCTAACTTTATTTCACTGAATTCGTCCTAAAAGTGTCAAAAAAACGATTAAATATGTCGCTACTTAACTTGCTGCTAATGTCGTTATGGCGGATGGACTTTTAAATCGATGGAAACGGGCCAACTTTCAGCGCGCTCAAACGTAAACATTGCTCCTTGCAAAGCGGCCATGTTTGGTATCGTCGTGTTGGAAATGATCCCTTCCGTACGCTGCCGAAGTCAAAAGTCGACGACATCCGTACATAAATTAGTTATCGGCGGCGAAAGTGCCGCAAAACTATCCAATCACCAACTGTCTGAGCCGGTTGCTTGGCAGCCCGACCTCACCCGAACCATATATGGTGATCGCGGTCACATAGCTATTTAAAATTGACCTTATGCAACGACGCCAGCCAATCACGGTGCGGCTTCAAGATGATTGACCTGTATGTGTCATGGCGTCCGATCGACGAAGGTTCCGTAGTGTTCTTAGTTCTTAGGTGATTACCTCCAAACAGCCCAAACTTGGGCTAACGCAGGAGTTGTTCTTCTGTAGAATTTGTGAGTCCACTACAGGTTACACATTTACCCCCTATGTGGGATCTTTTACGTCCCCTGGCATAGACACCAGACAGAAGGGACCACCGGCTTTTTAGTGTCTCTTCCGAAAGACACAGGCAAATGTGGGGTGAAGAAATTGCCTAAATTTCGAAACGGCGGTAGGTGGGATTGAACCACCGTCCCCTCGATTGACAGTCCGGCGCTCTACCGCGCGACCACCGCTCCCCACACTTGTTCACCAATTTTAAAGAAAGAAACGACACAATAAACGCAAATGAGCTGAATGCGCGGGAGGTTCCATGAACAGCCTGCATGACGCTGTTCAATCGCGCAACGGACCCGCGGAAGCGGCAGCGAACGGGGAAAGAAACGCCGACGTCAGGCTGGCGTTGCTATGCCGCGTAGGCTACGCCTACGGCCGCCGGCGACGCGCGCTGTCATAGACAGTGACAGCGGCGCTGGCGCCGACGAACTTTGTAACTCTACCAGTCGGAAGAACTGAGATTTATTCGAAGAAGTTACATTTATTTATTACAGAAACTAATTTGACTGAATTTGTTTCATTCATATTAACCAAGTGTGGAATTAATGTAAAACGAAAGGTGGTACTGTTGTTGGATTTACTTTTCTAACATTATTTTTTTCTTATCAGATATGAGAACTATTTTAGGTAATTTAAACAGTTTATTTAACATTAAATAATTCATCAAAAAATTATTGTGACAGTATGCTTATCATTTATGATATGTGTCTATGAAACTGACCAATTATTTAGGAATAGATGTATGTGTGTATGTATACATATATGTACATATGTGTGTGTGTGTGTGTATATATATATATATATATATATATATAGGCCCTACACATAGGTATATACCTATGTATATATATATATATATATATATATATATATATATATATATATTACATTTTATTTCATAAAAACATTACATAATACATATACAATGTATGAGTGCGCTTGGCCAGTGATGAATTTCTTCGCCATTGCAAGAAGTAATTCAGACATCCAATCCCACTGAGAGCCTCCATGCCACAGTCTGGAGGAGAGCTCTAAAATCAAAGCACAGTGGCAAGAAGACAGCTGAGTTGGCAGTTGCACTGGCTGTCATGCAGCACAACAAGGTGGCAACTGCACTAGTTGACGCTGTAGACAGCCTCGGCGTGTCACCTGGAGCTGAAGTTGTGAGGGTTGCGTCTCTTTATGAGACTGCGAATAGCCAACCATGCCACAAAGCAGTGTCCAAGACGTCCAGGAAGATGAAGGCTCTGGGGAAGCTGCAGCTGGGAGTGTGACAGGAGGCCAAGGGGGGACTCTATGAGTCTGAAGCTCCCTGAGCTGTGTGCCATACAGTCAGCGTGCTTTCACCAGTGACCTTAACTTGTGTAAATTATATATTTTTTCCATATAAGTACTGAATATGGTTTACACACTTTCATTATATATTTACCACATGTTGCTGGTATAAAAAAAACAGTCATAATGGTGACTTTACACTGGTGTTATTAAAAATATTTGATGTTCATTTGGTTTTTTGCCGTTTTCTCAAAACTTACTTTTCGACAATATTGCAATTTTGCGGGAGGTCTCCCGTAAAAAGTACCAAAGTTAGGAGTCTGATTTTTTTACCACATATTCCTTACGGTACAGTGAGTGCAATGATGCTTTTTAAACATTATAGCTTTTATACGAAGATTTTTATTGATGACTGAAGTTGTTATAATATTTGGAAAAATGTAAATAATTCTTCGCAACTTCTTTTTGATAATAAATTTTGTAAGGGATTGAACAAAAACAGCATTATTGCACTCAACAACACTTCAGTGAATCATGACAAACAAAAAAGAAGGAAACAAGTGCTTAGTTTTTCTGCAAGACCTCCCGCAAAATCATGCATACCTATTTTCACAGAAAAGCCGGTTGCCATGGTTACGATTATGCAAATGAGATGAAATTATACAGTTGGTTATCTTTTCCCACCAGACATACATCCTGAAAGTTTTATTAAGATTGCTTCTCTGGTTGTTGAGATATCATCAGAATCCATTTCCCGACCAGTGTCCTACCTTAAATGTCTTGTAACAGTCTTTGAAATATTGACATGTTGAACCATTAACATCATATAATATATAAAGTATTGTTCACCCATTTTTTTTATATAGATTTTAGCATATATATATATATATATACAGTGAAAAACAACAGTGTGGGTCTTACTATTGTGTTATTATTCAGTCAGACTTATATTTTACCTATAAACTTTTTTATGTACAGTTATAATGTTTTTTTTTATCAAAAAAGATATTTTGTCAAAACAAGCATAGCTTTAGGGGGTTTCAGTTACAAAGAACTACTAATATGTAAGGATCTCACACATTTCAATAAATAGCACATTCTTTATGATAGACTATTATAGGCTATTATAAATCCCCTTTGCACTGTACATTGTCCTTAAGGATATCACAAAATTGCAATGTATGTACAACTTTTTAGCACTGATACGTTTAGCCATTTCTTTCTACCCTACACCGGACATAGTATATTTAGAAACCGAATACATAGTATTGTTATTTCCAAAAGGAGCATTATTTTGGATATATCTCAGCCCATTGTTTTCCCAAGAGTTGTATCCTATGTCGTGCACCAGTCATGTGACTGTCACATGATACTGATTATGTCACAGCCGAGCCAACCACGACCCAACTGCCCCCTGCCCAGGGGCGACCAATGCAGCAGGTTCAGCCAGTGTCCCCCCACATTTCCCCCCAGTCTCCCCCCGTGCAGGCGATGGACGATCTCGCAGGTGATTGACTTGTTTTGTAACTTTCAGGTCCATCATTTTCTCTTATCTGGCAGATTAATGTTGTGCTACAAATAATAAACATTAATACATTTTTTTTAACATGATCTTGCATAATATAACTGTTGTGCCATTGGTTTTAGTAGCATTAATTTTAATAATTGTATTGTTATAAAAAATGAAAATTTTATGACATTTGAAATGTTCAACTTTTTATTAGACAACTTTTTTATAATGTTATTGTAGTAATAATTATAGATTATGGCATCGGATATTAAAAAATCTTATTATTTTGTAAAAACATTTATGTGGTGTTTATATTAAGCCATAGAAAATTATCATATGTTTCTGATTGTTGTGTTACAGAGGAGCCAAGGGCGCGTCTGTGGGGGTCACACGACGCCCCCCGGGTCGACTCGGAGGAACCAGTGCCCTCTGTCAGTGACGCACCAACTACAGCACCCGCGCCAAAGAGACCCAGAGAGGAGGCTGAGATGTGAGTTTCAGATCTTATTGTTACCAGCACTCAAACAACGTTCGTTTAACTCACATTCAAACAATGTTCTTTTAACTAAGTAATCGATATATTTATATATTGTTGGTATGATGTTATGACGCCTTATTCAACTAATCAGCCTTTTTCAAAACAAAATATTGTATTGTTGACCTGCAGGGAGTGTATTGTACTCTGAACTATTCATATGGAATACCATCGTATATATATATATATATATATATATATATATATATATATATATATATATATATATATATATATATATATATCTGTGAGAGCTTTGTATAGAAGAACAAATCCCGCCTGACCAGCTTTTGTAATTAAAATAAAAGTTAATTTGTATAATATATATATATATATATATATATATATATACACACACACAACAGTCTTAACAAAAACTGAAAGTGTTAAACATATTTTATTTACCCTGTCCCCTATCACGTCTGGGCTATACATATACAGTAGAACCTGTCTTGTAGGGACACCTGTCGGGCCAAGCAAAAGTGTCCCTACATTGCAGGTGTCCCCTCGTTAGAGGGACAGGAATTTGCAAAAAAATATTCCAGAACATACAATCTTTATTTACATCCACATTACAACATACATAACTCACATTTATGCCCACAGTTATAATACCCATAAAAATGAAGTGTAATAATATCACATTTAATATTACAGTAGAACCCCTCATTTAAGACTGTTTTGGATTAATTCAATTAAGTATTAAAATGCACAAAATATAACTTAGAAAATAGTAAAATGAGACGACACATTTTTATTTATTTTGTTTGTGACATGTTTCATTATAAGTTTAATTTTGAATAGTTTTTAATATTATTATCTGATTGTTATTTCAAATTTGGTCTAAGGGGCTAAAAAGGTGCTGCCACCTCACAGCGTCTGGGTAATCACGGTACGGTCGCCATTTTGTTTATCGTTTCACCGGCGCAAAACGATCATTTACTTTCTGATCTAACCATGAAAACGTCTCATAACTTATATACACATTAACATGCTAGCTTACAAAGTAAAATCATTAAAATTCCTGTAAAGAATACAATTCACAAATCAGTATCGTGGCAACTCGACATCGCCGGCGCCGGTAACGTGCAGGCCATGGATTACCGTGGTGTAACTTCAGTATTTTATTGCGGCGTCACTACATAAATGAGCTTCAGAAATGTTTGTTTTATCCTAAACTAATATGAAACTTAGCATAAACTCAGTAGGCCTATCTTACGTTTGTTGTCGCTCGACATAACTAGAAACTTGGAGAAAAATAAAATAACTGGGTAGATCGATTGCGAGCAGCTGTAAATTTAAATGGGTCACCAGTTGTGGGTCGAGATCCCTTGCGCATTCTCCGTTCCCAGCATCCATTGTACTGAACAGGAAATGGTCGCCGCCATCTTTAAATATTATTGAAATATATTTATCAAAATAAAGTTAACTGTCCGCTCTAGCAGGTGAAAAATAACAACAAATCACTGTCCGCGTCCACCAGGTGAAAATAAATTTAAATAAAATTTTACATACACAAGCTGGTCAGCCATGATTTGCTCTCACAGATTTCTTCCTTTTGTTCACTGAAGCATCCAGCAAATGTCGGTCACCATTCTTGCGTTTTCTGTATAGCTCTATTCATATTTCTATGTTTTTGAAGAGCCGTCTCTATACGTGTACTGCAAACTTGTAGTTTTAAAAAGTAATCAAAAATTTGATTCTCGAGCTCAGTTTGATTTGCTGTGTCGACAGCACGAATGATGTGTTCAAAGGAAACACCAAAGTGTGTGCTTTAAAATTAATATGTGCCCCTCTTTGGAAGAAACTGGTTACCGGAACGAAGAAAATTGCATGGTTCGTGGCCCATTTCTCTTTTCCTGAGCGTTACTGTTGTGTTTCAGCCTTGTTGAAGAAGACACAGACGTTCCAGCGAAGAAAGCCAAAACTGAGACAGTTGAGGTATATAGAAGGATTGCACAGTGTGGTCGTCTTTGGCATGCGACCTTTGATAGGCCTTTGGCAGTCTTGCATGACCCTGTTATTGTATGACCCTGTATGATTGCATGATCCTGGGTGACTGCATGACCCTGTATGATTGTATGACCCTGTGTGATTGTATGACCCTGTGTGATTGCATGACCCTGTATGATTTGCATGACCCTGTGTGATTGTATGACCCTGTGTGATTGCATGACCCTGTATGATTTGCACGACCCTGTTTGATTGTATGACCCCATGTGATTTGCATGACCCTGTGTGATTGCATGACCCCGTGTGATTGCATGACCTCATGTGATTGTATGACCCCATGTGATTGTATGACCCTGTGTGATTGCATGACCCTGTGTGATTGTATGACCTCATGTGATTATATGACCCCATGTGATTGTATGACCCTGTGTGATTGTATGACCCTGTTTGATTGCATGACTGTGTGATTGCATGACCCTGTTTGATTGTATGACTGTGATTGCATGACCTTGTGTTATTGCATGACCCTTTATTCGCATGTAATGAGCATGTAATCCGTAACCTCTATGAAACTGAAACTGAAACCATAACAAAATGAATGTAATAACTCACTATGAAATGATTCACATTAATATATAAGGTGTTGACTCATTGTACACTTAACTAATAACGTGGTAACAAATCTCGAGACACACATCTTCTGCCATTTTCACCGACTTGACCCAGTTATCTAAATCAAATGCTTTCACACGTTACCTAGTCATGTATTAACTACACGACTGACATAGATTGAAAAGGAAGATTATTAAAGAAATAATCATTAAAGTTTACCATGATTGGAAGAAAATAAGATTAATAAACACCTCTTTGAGCCACAGACCTCAATTGTGGCCATGTCCGCTTATTATCGCAACTTCTTATTCTGTCACATGAGATATTCTCCCCAGCGTGAGCATGGCTGCTCTAAAACTGTTGGTCTCTTCATGTTCTGTCTGGTGTCATGTCAGGGAAGTAAGAGAGCCCATATGGGGAATAAAGGTTAACTTATATGTGAGCGAACTCGCTACTCTTAAAGGACATATTTGAAAATTTCACTTGACAATACTTCAGCCACAAACTTGTGGCAACATAGCTTAGTGAGCAATCAAAAGCACTTACGTTTAAATAAGGGTGTTCAAATTAACAAAGTTATACTGTGTGTGACTAGAAATGTGATTGTCTTTGTCGCGACAGGAGGAAGTACAAGTTGCGGCAACAAGTGATGCAGTCACTGAACGTACCATGCAGGAGGTTGGTCTTGTTTCATTCACCGCTGTGATTTCCATAAAAACTCACCCCAAGCAGTATTTACTATGAGTACAGTAGAACCTGTCTTGTAGGGACACCTGTCGGGCCAAGCAAAAGTGTCCCTACATTGCAGGTGTCCCCTCGTCAGAGGGACATGAATTTTCCAAAAAATACCAGCACATACAATCTTTATTTACATCCACATTACAACATACCTAAATCACATTTATGCACACAGTTATAATACCCATACAAATGAAGTGTAATAATATCACATTTAATATTACAGTAGAACCCCTCATTTAAGAGTGTTTTGTGTTAATTCAATTAAGTATTAAAATGCACAAAATACAACTTAGAAAATAGTAAAATGAGACGAGACAATAACAACATTTTCATTTATTTTGTTTGTGACATGTTTCATTATAAGTTTAATTTTGAATAGTTTTTAATATTATTAACTGATTGTTATTTCAAATTTGGTATGAGGGCTAAAAAGGTGCTGCCACCTCACGGCGTCTGGGTAATCACGCTTCGGTCGCCATTTTGTTTATCGGTTCAGCGGCGCAAAACGATCATATACTTTCTGATCTAACCATGAAAACGACTTCTTACAACCGTCAAACTTCCTGTCTCATAACTTATATAGACATTACCATGCTAGGTTAAAAAGTAAATTCATTTAAATTCCTGTAAAGAATACAATTCACAAATCAGTATCGTGGCAACTCGACATCGCCGGCAACGCGCAGGCCGTGGATTACCGTGGTGTAATATCAGTATTTTATTGCGGCGTCACTACATAAATGAGCTTCAGAAATGTTTGTTTTATCCTAAACTAATATGAAACTTAGCATAAACTCAGTTACCCTATCTTATGTTTGTTGTCGCTCGACATAACTAGAAACTTGGAGAAAAATAAAATAACTGGATAGATCGATTGCGAGCGGCTGTAAATTTAAATGGGTCACCAGTTGTGGGTCGAGATCCTGTGCGCTTTCTCCGTTCCCAGCATCCATTGTACTGAACAGGAAATGGTCGCCGCCATCTTTAAAATATTATTGAAATATTTGTATCAAAATGAAGTTAACTGTCCGCCCTAGCAGGTGAAAAATAACAAAAAATCGCTGTCCGCGTCCACCAGGTGGCTGCTCATCTCAGGGATATTTCCGTTGAAAAGTGATCGGGACATCGGAACACTGTCCGTACATAGCAGGTGGCCGCTCATCGCGGGGGCCGCTGAAGACAGGTTCTACTGTACAGTGGAACCCCTCATTTAAGACCGCCCCCCCCAAATCAGAGTGGGGCAGTCTTAAAAGAGGGGTGGTCTCTCGTGAGGGGTTTACAACATTCAACACTAGGGGACGCTTACAACGACTAACATCAACACTAGGGGGCGCTTACAACCACTAAGTAGTAAAATACACAAAATAAAAAGTAGAAAATAAAAAATGAGATAACATTAACAACAACGTTATTTATTCTGTTTATTTTATGGGTGACACGTAGGTATAAGTTTAATTTTGAATCGGTTTTTTTTTCTAAATAATATCTGATAAAGAGTATCCTCATTTTGAATCGGTTTTTAATTATATCTGATGAAAAGTATTCTCAATTAATTTATTTAAAATTCGGCCTGAGGGGCTAAAAAGTGCTGCCACCTATCTGGATTCCGGTTTTATCCTAAGCTAGCCTAAAACTTAGCCTAAGTTTCTAAACTTTAATCATACACAAGTTTCTAAACTTTAGTCATGCACAATATGGATATTAATCACAGAGTTACCCGTAGCCACCAACGGTGACCATGTCCGCCATGATGTCTTGCCGGCGAGTTCTTGCGGGAGTTTGTTTCGTGAATTTTATTTGTTTCAATAATGTAAGTGATTTAATTTTATAACATAGTGTGTGTTTATAAATATATAAGATTTGTGAGGAAAGTCTAGCGGCTGTTAGATGTCGTTTTCATAATTCGGTCAGAAAGTAAAAGATCGCCAAAATGAATGGTCGTCATCAGGCGATTTATTGTTTTTATGGCATTATGCGCGTCCGTGCGCGTTAGTCATGCGTTTAATGAGAGTTCATTGCGATATTTACGTTAACAAATGTGCTGGCCACCTATCGGATGGTCGTTCGTCAGGGGTAAAATTCAAATTGCCATGGTCGTTGGTCGTGTCTGCCGGGTGGTCGTTGGTGAGGGAACGTTTATACAGCGTAGACATTCCGTCAATGAAAAAACGGTCGTAAAAAGCGAGTGGTCGTAAATGAGGGTGGTCGTTCGTGAGGGGTTCCACTGTAGTGCCACATCTTGATAACCTCTCAACTGCCATGTTGGCCACTTTGTGCCATGTTTGATTAAGTAACTCCATAGTAACAGCAGTAGTACTTTTCAGTTGATATAGGAAGGTTCTTATGCTCCAGTTTATCCCTTGCTGGCTGTCTTACAGGATGTCACTGCACAGTTATTTTGTTACATCAGTGTTTTTCACCTGTTCCATAGTTATATATTGTGGTGGATCAGTCTAACTAAGTCTTACAACTCATGTTTGTAGCATGACATACTGCAGGACAGCACCGAAGAACCCACTGCAATGGAGGTGAGTAGTTTTCTATTTTATGATGTATCATATGAAATATCCTACTTTAAATTACCGTTTAAGAATAGTTATTTTATTTCTCGTAACCTGTAACAAATTCCTACTGCATCAAATACACAGATAGTTGTGATCGTAGCATGCTCGCTGAAAGAATATGTTTGATAATGTTAGCATTCCTGCTCACAGGAATTAGGTGACGTTCCGCAGACGACGTCTCTAACAAATCTGGCTGAGCTGCAGCCGGTCGTGATCCCGGACGTCAGTGGTGAGACTGAGCAGCATGGGGCCCTCACGCAGGGCGAACCCTTCTATGTGGTACAGACGGGGGAGGACGACATGGAGAAGGAAGATCTCACCCAGGAAGAGGCAGACGTCATCCTGGTTGATGATGTCATGGAAGAGGTACGTAATGGAGGGGTTGTTTTGAATGTCGAATGTCTTTCCCACCAACAACCTAACCGTATATTTATTGACAAACTATCATCAGTTGACACGTTGCAAGTATCAACATTAGCTAAAAAGAAGGTTTATTTCTTGCTGTCTACTTGAATCTTGGAGTCGTGGACATGAAACTTATATTCCATAATTTGAGTATTGATCATCAATTTTCAGACTGACTAACCCTTTTGTTGTGACGCGCTTCTGAAATTGGTTTCTGATGTCTTAAACACAAAAGAAGTTATCTCATTATTCTCATTAAATTGGCCTATCATGAATCAAGTTCGTGCGATGTATGAAAAGTTTACATTTTATATGGACTCAGTGTCATAGAATACTGAGTAATTTGTTAAAATCACTAAAAGAATTGACCATGATCAGTGGTAATAATTTTATGGTTCGACCAGTTATGTCATCACGTTGTGGTGGAATTTATGTAGTTATATTAATTTGTCTGTGAAACATTTCTTAAAAGACACAAGACATCAAGGAAGGACCTTTTTACCCGAATCTGTAATTCAGTTTTGATTCGCTGGTCTCTTTTTGGAATTAATTAATAAAACATATAAAATGAGTACAGTAGTGTGCGTGTCACCCTGCTGACCTGTGTACTCCTCTGTCCTCGTGGATGCAGACGGAGCCAGAGATGGGGGAAGAGCAGGAGCGGGAGGAGGAGGAGGAGGAAGACGAGGAAGGGTTCACTTCCACCCACCCTGAAGAGGTTGACAGTGTGAGTCCATCCCTCGTAACTCTCGTTTCTCAATCATTGCTGACTGTTGTGTCTAGTGTATCACTGTTTGCCTACATCAATCTTTACCACTTTACTTGATTTTCAAACAATCCGGCAGATAGTTATCACTTCGGCATTTTAACCTATGCTTTTTTGTCATAAAGAGACATTTTGGTGGGCAGAATTTTGAGAAAATATACAATGTAATGCATGAATGCTCCACAGGTTTGGCATTCATGTTTTATTACTTGATGGAGCTGTTGCTAGGCAGCAGGTCACACAGTGGAGCTGTTGCTAGGCAGCAGGTCACACAGTGGAGCTGTTGCTAGGCAGCAGGTCACACAATGGAGCTGTTGCTAGGCAGCAGGTCACACAATGGACCTTTTGCTAGGCAGCAGGTCACACAGTGGAGCTGTTGCTAGGCGGCAGGTCACACAGTGGAGCTGTTGCTAGGCAGCAGGTCACACAATGGAGCTGTTGCTAGGCAGCAGGTCACACAATGGAGCTGTTGCTAGGCAGCAGGTCACACAGTGGAGCTGTTGCTAGGCAGCAGGTCACACAATGGACCTTTTGCTAGGCAGCAGGTCACACAGTGGAGCTGTTGCTAGGCAGCAGGTCACACAATGGAGCTGTTGCTAGGCAGCAGGTCACACAATGGACCTTTTGCTAGGCAGCAGGTCACACAGTGGAGCTGTTGCTAGGCAGTAGGTCACACAATGGAGCTGTTGCTAGGCAGCAGGTCACACAATGGAGCTGTTGCTAGGCAGCAGGTCACACAATGGAGCTGTTGCTAGGCAGCAGGTCACACAATGGGGCTGTTGCTAAGCAGCAGGTCACACAATGGAGCTGTTATTAGAAGCTTGATGTAATGTGAGGCTGATAACTGTGTTCATGGGACAAGCAAATTTGTTTTCTAATTTATAGCCATGATGGTGTTTTTGTATACTTATATACAAATTATCATAAGAAATACTAAGAACACTTCTTGGCACCCACTAATAATAATATGGCAGTCACTAATAATAATGTTTCTTTTATCACACAATCTCTAATTACAAGTTAATCAATGTCCTCATAATATAAAAAATAATTAATATATGTGTGTATATATATTATATATAAATAAAACAAAAGTTAATAAGCCATTATTGCTGTGTTACCAACAAACTGACAACATTTAATCTTGTTAATCCCGACTTTCTAAATAATCCTGTAGACATCTGGTGTGTGCGTTGATGCGTGATGTGTGTGGGTGTGACAGAGTGAAGAGGAGGAGCGTGAGAGTGAGGAAGGAGAAGATGAAGATAACGAGGACGAAGAGTCTGACTCGGGCGAAGATAACGCAGTTGTCATTGTTGGTAAGTGGCTGCTTATAGTCGTCTCTTGATCTTCTTGTTTTGCAATTTTTGTATAACCAATAGGAAGAAAAGTAGCACTTAATATTTAAAAAAAATTCCCAGTAGGGTTTTCATGGGTTATGAGTGGCAGATGTCCTCTTCCCTGAGAAAATTGAATGGTGGTCAATTCACCAGATGGCACCACTGTAAAAGAGTAGAGATACATAAGCAATAAAGTAGCTGTTGTGCAATAATTACAGTGTGGGTGAAAACTTCCAAGAGAATTCAAAATTGTGTTTGCTTAACCCAGGATTGGAAGTGTAAGTCCTGGGACGAGATACCAGGCTATGTCAGAATTTGTGTTTTCACTTGTCGTTGCCATGGTTACAGACACTGATGATGAGGAGGAGGGGGAGGACAACGAGGACTCTAGAGAGGTGACTGCGGTGTCTGTGCCACAGCAGGCTCCAGTTCGACTCCAGCCAGCCGAGTCAGCTCCAGGTAGATGGAGCAACTGAACAAAATAGTCAACATAATGATGTGTTGTTAATGGAATGTGTCGGAAGTAGACTAATGGTGTTAACAATTGTGTATTCCTCTGTATACTTGATTAAGTGTACTGTAATAAGTAATTGTGTAGTAATAATGTAAATATTGAATGTTTAATAACAACGTAATAATTCGCGGCGTAGTTAGTGAAATAGTAAAATAATTTTATAGAATATTCATTGAATTTGTGCTTCTTGTTTCACTCATCAGCCTTGACCCGAGGTCAGTCAGAACAAGGCCTGCATGTGTCCGAACCGACCAGCCACTCCATCATGGCACGTATGCCTGGACTGACCGCTGGCCGCACCCACCTCACGCCCTTCTTTCTGGTGAGTAACTTTTGGCCACTTCAGGTCACGTGACACAAGGCACATGACATGTCGCACCACTTTTTAATGGTGTCAATTGTGCCTCTCTACAAACTTGAAACAGGTTTTGTTCCTTCGGTTATCATACATATTTCATTTATGTTTGGTGTCATGGAAATGTTCATCAATCGCATAAGTTTGTAATTTATTGGAAACATGAATCAAATAATCGTAAATAAAATCAATTAAGCTGAACAACATTAACGTATGAAAGAGATGACTTTCTTTTTTGTAAACATTACCTCTGGTCACATGACAAATGAGGGTAGTTCTTATGTGTACACATTACCTCTTGTCACATGACAAATGAGGGTAGTTCTTATGTGTACACATTACCTCTGCTCACACAGCAGGGTGAGGGTGGTTCGTTTGAGGCGGGAGACGATGGCATTGTACCAAGCACACCAACACTGCCAGTGCCACGACGTAGCGATGGGTTCGCTGAAGCTGTTAGGTTGGTTGATTTTGTGGTGTGTCATAAGTTATAACTGTCCTATTGCATGTGTGTGGAGGTGTTGATATATTCATTCTAGACAGTTTGCAGCTTGATCAGCCAGGCAACAAATTTTCAGGGGTTAATCTACCACCCCCTCAGACGAAATGTAATGTCTTTTTTTATCCTCCTCAAATTAAGGTTTAGTACCTTCTTAAGGATTTCTTCTTGACATTATACAGATGTCAGTAAATTGTTTACAACTATGCATGGTTACGTAAATATCACAGACATGCATCATTGGAAGTAACTGCTCACATACATGTCATGTTTCAGTTCCCCACAAGTCTCCCGTCAGTTTGTCTTCAGTGGTGGAAGTGATGGATTGGCTCAACTCGAGGAACAGAGAGGTGGGAATATTAAATGTCCATTAAAGCAACTTCTGTAACTGGCGATATCATGTGACATTTTGTCCATCAGGAGTGTCTGGCAGGCTTTACTAAAATGTCGCATTCAGCTGTATTTTTTTTTAAATTCTGTCTAAATCACTACTCTAGTAGGACATTACGTAACACTGGCTGTGATCCCATCTACACCTGAAGCAGTACACCTGCTGTCACTGGTATGATCCTGACACCTGCTGTCACTGGTAGGATCCTGACACCGGTTGTCACTGGTAGGATCCTGACACCTGCTGTCACCGGTAGGATCCTGACACCGGTTGTCACTGGTAGGATCCTGACACCTGCTGTCACCGGTAGGATCCTGACACCTGCTGTCACCGGTAGGATCCTGACACCTGCTGTCACCGGTAGGATCCTGACACCTGCTGCACGTAGGTCCTCACCTGCTGTCACTGGTAGGATCCTGACACCTGCTGTCACCGGTAGGATCCTGACACCTGCTGTCACCGGTAGGATCCTGACACCTGCTGTCACCGGTAGGATCCTGACACCTGCTGTCACCGGTAGGATCCTGACACCTGCTGTCACTGGTAGGATCCTGACACCTGCTGTCACTGGTAGGATCCTGACACCTGCTGTCACCTGGTAGGATCCTGACACCTGCTGTCACCGGTAGGATCCTGACACCTGCTGTCACCGGTAGGATCCTGACACCTGCTGTCACTGGTAGGATCCTGACACCTGCTGTCACCGGTAGGATCCTGACACCTGCTGTCACTGGTAGGATCCTGACACCTGCTGTCACTGGTAGGATCCTGACACCTGCTGTCACTGGTAGGATCCTGACACCGGTTGTCACTGGTAGGATCCTGACACCTGCTGTCACTGGTAGGATCCTGACACCTGCTGTCACTGGTAGGATCCTGACACCTGCTGTCACTGGTAGGATCCTGACACCTGCTGTCACTGGTAGGATCCTGACACCGGATGTCACTGGTAGGATCCTGACACCGGATGTCACTGGTAGGATCCTGACACCTGCTGTCACTGGTAGGATCCTGACACCTGCTGTCACTGGTAGGATCCTGACACCTTGTCACTGGTAGGATCCTGACACCTGCTGTCACCGGTAGGATCCTGACACCTGCTGTCACCGGTAGGATCCTGACACCTGCTGTCACCGGTAGGATCCTGACACCTGCTGTCACGGTAGATCCTGAACCTGCTGTCACGGTAGGATCCTGACACCTGCTGTCACGGTAGGATCCTGACACCTGCTGTCACGGTAGGATCCTGACACCTGCTGTCACGGTGGATCCTGACACCTGCTGTCACGTGGATCCTGACACCTGCTGTCAGGTAGTCCTGACACCTGCTGTCAGGTAGGATCCCCTGCTGTCACCGGAGGTCCTGCACTGCTGTACGGTAGTCCTGACACTCTGCTGTCACTGGTAGGATCCTGACACCTGCTGTCACGGTAGGATCCTGACACCTGCTGTCACGGTAGGATCTGACACCTGCTGTCACGGTAGGTCCTGACACCTGCTGTCACTGGTAGGATCCTGACACCTGCTGTCACTGGTAGGACCCTTGACACCTGCTGTCACGGTAGGATCCTGACACCTGCTGTCACCGGTAGGATCCTGACACCTGCTGTCACTGGTAGGATCCTGACACCTGCTGTCACTGGTAGGATCCTGACACCTGCTGTCACCGGTAGGATCCTGACACCTGCTGTCACCGGTAGGATCCTGACACCTGCTGTCACCGGTAGGATCCTGACACCTGCTGTCACCGGTAGGATCCTGACACCTGCTGTCACCGGTAGGATCCTGACACCTGCTGTCACCGGTAGGATCCTGACACCTGCTGTCACCGGTAGGATCCTGACACCTGCTGTCACCGGTAGGATCCTGACACCTGCTGTCACTGGTAGGATCCTGACACCTGCTGTCACCGGTAGGATCCTGACACCTGCTGTCACGGTAGGATCCTGACACCTGCTGTCAGGTGGATCTGACACCTGCGTAGGTATCCTGACACCTGCTGTCACCGGTAGGATCCTGACACCTGCTGTCACTGGTAGGATCCTGACACCGGATGTCACTGGTAGGATCCTGACACCTGCTGTCACCGGTAGGATCGTGACACCTGCTGTCACCGGTAGGATCGTGACACCTGCTGTCACCGGTAGGATCCTGACACCTGCTGTCACCGGTAGGATCCTGACACCTGCTGTCACCGGTAGCTCCTGACACCTGCTGTCACCGGTAGGATCCTGACACCTGCTGTCACCGGTAGGATCCTGACACCTGCTGTCAGCGGTAGGATCCTGACACCTGCTGTCACCGGTAGGATCCTGACACCTGCTGTCAGGATCCTGACACCTGCTGTCACCGGTAGGATCCTGACACCTGCTGTCACCGGTAGGTCCTGACACCTGCTGTCACTGGTAGGATCCTGACACCTGCTGTCACTGGTAGGATCGTGACACCTGCTGTCACCAGTAGGATCCTGACACCTGCTGTCACCGGTAGGTCCTGACACCTGCTGTCACTGGTAGGATCCTGACACCTGCTGTCACCGGTAGGTCCTGACAACTGCTGTCACTGGTAGGATCCTGGTCACTCAACAGTTTCCATTTTCCGCTCATTGGCAGAGATGCAGACCTTTGTTAGTAACTTCAAACGGCTACTGTTACAGGTTTTTAATGTATCTCATGTTGGTAGACGAGAGGTCAGTTGTCCACGGAAGTGAGTGACCACAGAGACACGTGGACCTCAGACCCGGGGAGGAGATACCACCTTTCTGCAAACAAAGTTCACATATATAATTCCCTTGTTTATGGGACAATAAAGTGTTGACATTTCTTTCAGGGATGGACGACACAAACTTTGACCTCTCGCAGACCTTGACCTATCGCAGTGTGCCAACAACCCCAGTACCAACCATTTCAGTGACGGAGGCATCGCCGCCCTCGGCAGAAGAACAGGACACAGAGAGTGCCGGAGCTAATCCGCAGCTGGAGGTGACAGCCTCAGAGTCGAGGTTAGTGCTGGCGATCGTGTTGATTTTCATCATAGATGATCAGTTTGGCGAAACGATCGATTGTATAATAGGTTTATGGATAACATCAGTGCTAGTGTTATCATACATCATATCGCCCTGGTCACCATTACGTAAATGAGTAGTTGGTTTTCTTGCCTTGCACAGACTACAACTACTATACAATGTTGTTCCACAGCACGTCACAATCCCAGAGTGCCATGGGACAGGAAGCTGCACAGGAATCGCAGCAGGTGGAAGACATCAGTCAAGGTAAGACACATTTTATCAACTATCAGAAATTATGCACACCATAATAAAAAAACAGACACAATTTACATCAAGACAACTGCATGTGTACTCAAGAAATCTCTTTCCAAGTTTATTTGTAACCTGTGCAGCCATTCGATGGACATCTTGCTAGTTAGCGTAAGGCAATAGTAATAAGTTGGGATATTTATTTTTCGGTTATTTTACTGTCTCATTAAAGGGCATAATATGCCCAGCCCCAGATCACTTTGTAGACAGGCTTTTAGTAAAGATGTCTGCATGTACTGTGAACCCTTGCCTCACAGCATCTATCCAGTGTCACTAGTGTCTGTCATTGTTGCCAGGTGGCGAGGGGTCTGGTGAAACAGCCGCTGCGGATGATGGAGGCAGCGACAACAACAGTTCGGGAGGTACATTTAGTCCTACCTCTCAATTTTTCCTCTCGAATGTAAATAGAATTCAATGAAACGTTCCAAAACATGTGCTGTTTTCATACAAGTAACTTATCTTTGTCCCATACATGATATATCAATGGGGTGTACGTTTTGCTGGTTATCTCAGCCCGAGGGGATAACTATCCACATAGTGGGATATTCGCAGTAGTAAGGCACTGCTTTACAGTAACATGGCACCAAGACACAGTAACGTGGCACTAAAACACTGTAGCATGGCACTAAACTACTGTAATATGGCACTAAACTACAGTAATATGGCACTAAGCCACAGTAATATGGCACTAAACTACAGTAATATGGCACTAAACTACAGTAATATGGCACTAAACTACTGTAATATGGCACTAAACTACTGTAATATTGCACTAAACTACAGTAATTTGGCACTAAACTACTGTAATATGGCACTAAGCCACAGTAATATGACAGTCGTACAACACATTGACACTGTTATGATACTGATAATGTAACGACACTATTTTGACCCAGTCACAGTATTGTGACACAGTATCGACACTGACATACACTCTGACACAACTCGTGTTGCAGCGATGTCACGGCGCAAAATTCAGCCAATCGTCTGGAGTGAGCCCGGTCCAAGTGCCATCCCACCATTGATGGGACCAGGTCAGTCCCAGCAGGTGGCGCCACAGCCCACCATGCCTGGCCGCAAGTTGAGGCAGCAGCGAGCTGTCCGGGGTCAGATCGGTATGTACCGGGGTCGAGGCACACCCCGCAGCGTGGCACCACAGCCTGCTGGCATGGCCCAACCGAGGGCGCCACTGTATCCCCAGCAGCCGATACAGACAGTGCAGACCCCCCGAGGGCGTGGAACACGGGGGGCACGAGGTTCCCGTGGAAACAGGGCGTTCCGACAGAGACGACCACAACCTTTCTGAGCCCAACCTCAGATCATGGTCATCCATTGAGAAACTTTTGTGATTAAGAATTTTTTAAATAAAGGTAGTCATTCGTATTTTTACATTATGAGTTGGTGTTTGTTTTCTTATTCTTTGGAGATCATGTACAAATTGCAAGTTCATAAGAGGTGGTTGAAAAAAGTTAACAAAATACCACAGAACATGAAACATTACATGTGGGTGGGTGATAAGTTTGGAGAATATATTTATACAGTGGTGCCCCCTATCAAGTGGTACATGTATTAACTTACAGTACAGCTGTTGTGGATATCGGATAAACAAGCATTGTGGGTAATGTCTTGGATTTACAGTGAAGCCACATCGCATGATTCAGAAATCACGTCTCTCGTCATGTATTGGTGGCGTAGAAGTTTAACCTGCCAATTTTTTTTTATAGATTTTATAATGTCTTAAGACCACCCCCTAAAATAGTTCGAGAAATGTACACATTGTCCCCAGCAGATTGAATCCTAACACATTGTCCCCACAGCAGATTGAATCCTAACACATTGTCCCCAGCAGATAGAATCGTAACACATTGTCCCCAGCAGATTGAATCCTAATACATTGTCCCCAGCAGATTGATTCCTAACACATTGTCTCCAGCAGATTAATCCTAACAAATTGTCCCCAGCAGATTAATCCTAACACGATGTGCCCCAGCAGATTAATCCTAACACATTGTCACTAGCAAATTAATCTTAACACATTGTCCCCAGCAGATTGAATCATAACTTGATTAAGTGTGCAATTTCTGCTACTGTCAGTGCTGAGTTAGTTGTGAAAAACAGCATTGTAGTGTAGGATTAGGCAAACGGTGGACACACATTCGTTCCAAAAGCATTCCTAGTGTATTTAAGAAAGAGTTGCAGAACGAATTTGAAGTCAACGTTTATGTCATCACCAAGTCACAGCAAAAGCAATTGCGAAAATATTCACAAAGTAAACATGGCATCTCACATTTGCTACATAATACTGATTAAAAGCCTAAGCGTCACACATGCAAACAAATGTCCAACCTCTAACATGAGAATATAATATTAAATATATCGGATTATGCAAATGTTTATTATTCCTAAGCTTTTTCAAGAATACTTAGAAATGACGGCAGCATCCACGAATTTGACTGAATGTATTCCTGCCATGTTCTGCCATACAATATAATAAAATGTCTAGTTTTATTAACAAACATGACTAGAGTCAGTAGGTACCTCTCATTTCTCACTTGATAACTGTCGCTTGAAATGTTACGATTATATTCAGTGCAATGTGGAGGGCAGTTGTGCACGTGAAGGGTTAATTAAAATGTGATAAAAACAATGCCCTCATATTTTGCCAGCAATGTTTATTGCTTGATGAAAAATGCCACACTTGACAAATGGTGTTAGAAATTAAGTGCCACAGTTGCCTAGCAACAGTTCTTAACAACATACAAGATGAAACAGACATCACAGCTACATCGGTGTCTTTGTGTGAAACTTACAAGAATGGGCATTCTGGCATCGCCTAAGTTTATAGAATTTGGTAGACACCGTACCGGAGCAACCGATAATTGATCTGCTTTGAATCCAGGCAACTATCGTGTGAGCCACTGTGTGTTATTGCATGCTACACCACGCTAGTTACTCAAATCGAACGCAGTTCTTTTAGGGAGCAGTCATTGCTTATTATTGCGGCAAATTGAGGGATTTCATTTTCAGCGAACTGGATTTGGGGATAGGTCTGGTTCCAAATTGTGTGTCCCCGATTCCCTGGCCACTTATGATAAGATATGACTGCTCCTTCAGTGCCATTTCTTAGAGTCCAGGTGGCGCAACTGTTAGGCGAGAATCTTCGCCCGTTCGCGTGACATTCCCATCAGCGTCATGTTCCTCTCGGAGGTAGTCTGGGGGCGGTTCTTCATGGTCAGCTTGCTACGATTCTGTACGCACATCTCATCCAGCTTCAGCGAGTTGGTCTTGCAGTGAAGATCCTCATTGATTCGGTGCAGTTTCTTCTCCAGGCCGTCCAGGGCGTGCCTGGAAAATGATGTGGTATCTTCTGAATGGGGCCATCTCAAATCAACGCACGACACAAAATCAAAGTGGAACAGCTACTACCGGGTAATCTTAGTTGTGACGGTTCGATATGTATTGCAGTGAACAAGACACAATGCAGTGTGTTGCGATACCTGCTAACATTAACGTGGCATTGGATGATTTGGCTGTCGTATAGTGTTTTCCTGCATAAAGCTCATCTACCCCCGGGGGGGTCAAGAACATGATCTGTAAAACTGAAAAAAAATTAATCTTATGGTACTTTACCCAAAGTGGATATATTGATATATTACTTGTAACAATGCCAACTGCTTATCTCTCTCCTCATGAAAGCAGTTTTAAGTACCCTATATATTTAAATTTTATTACATTATCCATAGAAAAATTTGATGTCAATAAATAAATCCATACGTCATAAAGTAACATATATAAAATGTGTAGAATTTAATCGACTTACTGTGATTGTCTGAGCTTCTCCTCCAAGGATGCCTTTGATGCATACAGCTGTTTCACTTCATCTGTCAGTCCGTACTGGACATTGTCGCGACACAGCTCAACATTCGGACGATAGGTTCGATTCTCCAGACGTGTTTCAGCCAACTTGGTTGGGTTGATCTTTGCACGGATCGCGTCAACCAAACGTCGGATCTCCGTCTCCAGTTCAGCAATCTCGTCCTCAGTCTGTGAACACAATGGACACTTCCAAGGTCACGGGAGTTGGGTTTTAAAGTATGATCATACTCCTCATGATAGTGACACTAACTTTGATAATGATTTATTTTAAATATTTTACCATAAAAACCAGTAAAGGAAACTTTGAAGTGTAGTGTTCAAAAAGAATTTTTGTTTATGGATATATATATATATATATACATATACTTTCAGCCGCCAGTAATGCCAGATTTTGTTAGCTTTTGCAGTTACAAGCAAAAAAATTAGTGAGATGTTGGTTTGCAATGCTCTCTCTCTCTATATATGACACATTACCCATAAACTGCTTAGCACTATATTGATGTAACAGCCTATAAATGACGCCATTTATGTTGTCACTCTATTAAATAATTAACATCATGGCTTAAGTTGAACTACAAGTGTCTCTAACGTACTCACCTGCTGCTTCTGCCAGTTGAGTTCGTCGATGGCCATCTGCATCTCATGCATCCTCTTACGGAGCGCGTAGTCAGTGGCATTGTCCTGTGACTTCAGGTCATTTGCTGTCTGCTCAAGTGTCGCAAAGATGGCCTCCCTCAGGTGTTGTGAGTTGGACATCTCAGCGACAGCGCGGTCATGGTTGTAGCGACTGAAATCCTCCCATTGCTGCGGGGTGGTGCTCCTGACGACAGATGATACACGCTCCAAATATAGTCCGATTTTAGTTTGTAATTATTGTTTTAATTATTTTTTAAATAATTTATGTAATAATGGTCTTATTATTTCATGACTAATTATTTTACATATTTTCTTTGTTGATATACTGACACACAGACCAATAGACAGATTTCACACAAATATACCTGACATTTGTGTGATATATGCCTATTAGATTCTTTCTGTGAGTCTGACCCTGTCTATCAACAAAGAAAATGTGCAAAATAATTACACAAAAAGTTCTGAAATTATAAGAAAATTATTACAGAATAATTACAAAAATAGTTATAAAATTATTCCAAACAAAGTCCTAATCCCATTCAAGAGAAGATTTTTTCCTGAGTATTGTTTTTCTGAGTATTCATAATGACGTTTGTTATAGAGTAATTTGCAATGCAAGTTATGTATAATATAATCAACACAATAACGGGCGAATAGTGTGGCTTGGAACCCTGCACCGTTAACAATGAATTTTTTTAATCATTAATCTATGAGAAATAAAAACAAAATTGTGAGATTTTTTCAAGGAGTCATTGTCTAATCGTAGACATTTTTTCTCCTGAAGTAGATGTCTAGGTAGAAAATGTTATATTATTTCAATTATTGTTTGATATATATATATATATACTTGATTTAGTTTCTTTCGTGGAAGTATATAGAGATATGTCTGTTGGTCACACCACAATTCTAAACAAATTATACAGCAACAAGACAGTTAAAGTACTAAGTCTTTTATAACATAAAACATACATATGACCCCAAAACAAAACATCTATCCTTTCACGTCTGACCCCAAAACATCATCTGTCCCTTCATGGTTGTCTCATCGCCCTCACCCCTTCATCACACGAGTCGGGTCGGGCTTGAAGCTGATCTCAGACGACTCGTCGGTGAGGTTGTACTGGTCGACATCGATGCCTAGCGCGACGTTCTTGTCCTGGAGGTCGGCCAGCACCTGCTGGCGAGCCTCTTGCAGCACACACAGCTGCTCAAACGCCTGGTGGATGTTCTGCTGCAGCTGCTGCTTGATGCCCTCAATCACCTTCTGCTCCTGCATGACACAAAATGACACAATATGACACACTGCTAGTTTGACGTCAAGTACACATTTGTATTTAAAGGGGACGATGGGTGTGTCATTGTCTGTCATCAGTGTCCTGGAAAGTTGTTTATAAATAAGTTGCAAGTGTGATAAGTGCACGTGTGTGTGTGTGTGTGTGTGTGTGTGTGTGTGTGTGTGTGTGTGTGTGTGTGTGTGTGTGTGTGTGTGTGTGTGTGTTTGACATGTAAACTTGAATGCATGTGTACATACATACATGCATGAATACATGTATGTATGCATATATATGTGCATATGTTTCTATGTGTGAGATATCATATTAGTATCACAGATTTGTTACGTCAGATCAATAACACAGCATTTACATACCCATGTGCACACAACATTTTAAATATAACCACTGGCTAAACATACTAAGAAAAAATCTACTGAAGATAAGACCATTTAATACTGGTCATATGAAAACAATATTGTTTAATCAAGTCAAATATTGATCTGTGTGAAATACCTTCTTCAGTTGGTCCTCGACAGCATCCTCCACCACGTCGATGTCCATGCGACCCTCACGTGTCGTCAAATTCTCGATGTTGACATGACATGGCAGGTTCATGTTCTCAAGGGCAACCTCAAGGTCATCCTTAGCATCAGACAGATCTTTGATTTCTTGGTCCAGCTTGGCGAGAGTGCGGTCAAGAATGTCCTTCCATTGGCGAATATGGTCGACGCGGTCAGACAGACGTGTGTTTGTGTCGAGTTGGTCCCATTTTGTTTTGTTATCGGTCTCGTTGCGCAGGAATCTCGCCTCCTGGCGGATGTCATGAGACGCACCTCGCTGACGTTCAGCATTCGTCGAGATGGCATAGTTTGATGTAAACCAGTCGGATGTTCCGTACCGCGTTGCAGGCTTCTCACAGGTTGCCATTGTGGGTGCTTAGCCTCTGTCCGTCTGTATCTGCTGAAGACAAGATACAGTCCTAATTAGAAAATGGGAAACATTCAGCTAAGCTTCAATTACCAATTGGACCCTGAGGCAACTGATTCGGTATTGGATATTTTCTTACTGTAGGCAGTTTTTTGACATTACAGATGCTGCTTGCAACTGTATTTTTTTTAAATTACCAAAAACTAAAGCCTTTTTAAAGTTATTTGTTTAAAATATTATATAGCATTTCCACCCTAAAATCAAAACTTTTGATACGTGGTATCTTGCTTTAATATTGATACATTTTGCTCGCTCTTGATTGTTTGATCCTGCATGCTTAGTTTACAATATTAAACATTAAAACAGTAACGCCTTAAGTTAAGGTGGAGGTAAGCTTATAAAATTACATTATGAATACATGTGCTCAAATGAACCTTGCTTAAAGGACTCGATGTCTCAGTTCTACCCAGGTCCTGATACTCGGTCGCTAGTGCATACAAACAGCAAGCTAGCCTAAGTCAATAAAATGATTTACATGATGCCGTTGATGGCGGAGCATTGAACCAGATTCGTCTAGACGGCTGTCGTCAACCGTTGCTGTCACAAATATTACCGAATGATTTGGTTCTGAACGACGGCAAAGTTCACCATCATAGCGAATGGTCCACCCAAACCTATTAGTAGAAATTCAACTTACTGCCTTTTAGATGCTGGATGTTTCGTCTTCTTTCCTATGCATTAAATTGGCGAAACAAATGTCATGTAGCCTATGCAGATGCTCACCATCGCAATGGTTGCTAGCCAAACAAAATATTACCGGCTGAAATAGTACGCGCAATGCCATTGGGTAAGAGATACTCATAAAACCAATAGAACTGAGTGTTTCAAAACATAGGGTATCGCGTTGCCAGGGGTTACACAAGTTGATAATTCCCCGCTAGGTGGCTGTTAAAGTCATATGTCATGTGATATCATGTCATGTGATTTTATCTTCCGGAAACGCGATGAGGAGTTTAGGAAATTATTGCAGTGGTGTATGGTGTTTTATTAATGTTATATTGCTAACTGCGGCGTCGCACGAGGTACCATTAACCATTGTTCTGAAGAGAGATATTAATTGTATGACATAGTCGTGTAAATTTGTAAATGTCCAAGGTTCACTCCAAACGTCGGGTACACCATTTCAGTAGCACGCACTTATTTTCAGTCAGATGACATGCGTGTTATTTATGGACCCGGCCAGCAAATTGTAAACAATACATAATATGTGGGATTAGATAGTGATGATACTTAGCAGTATGTAATAAATAATTTGGAAAACAAGTATTGATATCAGTTAAAACTACTGGTGTAGAAGGGATTAAAATAATAAGTGTTAATTGTGGCTTGATTGATAATTTTTTATAAATAGAGTTTATTATTTGGTATAAATTATGTACATGCAAATAATACATACATACGATGCAAATGCAAATAGAAGCATATATATTTTATGATTATAGGTATATATAATAATACAGAGGATAACACATGAAAGCACACAGAAGTACAATTAATTTCGATGTGTTCCTCAATTTTTTATGATTTTCTAGTTATTTCCTGTGCTCAACAACTTTCCATTAACTGACTACCACGGTTGTCTGCATATACTGTGCATGTGGTTACAATGGTCTTATGAATGTTGTCTTGTTCAACTGAGACACCACAAGATCAGGAGGCAGTGGTCATTATCACCAAACTGACCTTTCTAAGTAAGCGTTTATTATCATGCCATATTTTTCTCTTTCATTTCCATACTGCTGTCAAGGTTATTTCTACTAACACCACTGTGTATATGGCACCGTCCTTACATCACTCAATACACTGTGTTACTAGTAGAAGCAATCATGTAAGTAATGGCTAGATTAGAGGCTAATATATAATCCCGGCAGCCAGCCAGGCACAGATCTGCTCTAGCCAGATAATCCCCTCCAAAGTTGTCGTATTAATATATCTAGATGACAACATTTTAAAAGTGATTGACCATAATTTGTTGTGTGCCTGTGTTGACAGATTGACGTGTGTCGCCCGTCCTCATGCAATGACCACAAAGATGTTGACACCTTTACAGATTTGTGTCATCAACACAAAGGTGAAGTGAGTGGAAGATGTTGCATACGGCAGAACAGTGTCACTTCGGAGGACAAACAGCAGATTGTTGGGTAAAATCCTGCTTTTTTTCTTGTAAAATATAATTTACTGCCTACAGAATCAGAAGCATTTATTTTTCTATCAAAAATAACCAGTATATGCAATATGAAAATAAAAGTATGATATATTTCAGTATCTATAATTATTGTGCGTTGACAAAACTTGACAATTTAATATGTTGTTAATTTTTGAATAGTTATGATGTTTGCATGTTCATTGTTTAATAGTGCATAAGTAGACTAATGTCTACATACATAAGTCATATTTACCCAGTGTTAATAACTAGCAATTACACAACTCTAGTGTTTACAATTAATGTTTGGTGTCTGGGCTTTATATTTAATTAAATGTTTATTTTATACACATGTATAATTTTATACATATATATATATATATATATATATATATATACATAAAGGAGTTATTATATATTTTGATTATTGCCAGATATACATTGATAATTACTTGATATTGCCTAAGTAATGTCTATTGTGTGCTTGTGTTTGTAGCATTGATCTAAGGTCATGTGACGGTCACACACTGGATGCACTTGAGTCAACACAAAGTATCGCAAGTGATTCACCAGGCCACATCAAAAGTCACATTGAAATTTTGTAAGTCAATGAAAGCACATTATTACAAGTAATTATTCGTGACTGTGTTTCAGTGAGTTTTGTTAATGTTTTTGTATTTTATTCAGTCTGAATTTCTATCTTGGCCATTTTTGCATTTCCTTTTCTTATGCATGATACTTAAATGTGATATTTAATTTGTAATCTTACTTTGAATGTATTTATACTTTGTTTATATGTTTTTGCTAAATTTGCATTACTTTTATTAAGTAGTAACGTGGATAAATTATTGAATACAACATAACTGCCCAGTTAGTTATAAGTAAGTTATACTACTATATTGGTTTATTAGTTTGATTATAATATTTTTAAAATTAATGTTGCCTTTTAAATGCTTCTAAGCAAGTTTTAGTTCAGTGTAGGCAGCAGTATATAAATAAAGTTTATTGTTATTTCCTGTCAATGAACTGTCATAGTAATACAACTAGGCCTAGCCAGTGACTAGCCAGTGACTGGCCCAGCACAGGCTAGCTCTCTTTTGAAGAACCTTCTCGTTGATTTTAGGATGTTGGATGGTGATATTTTGAAAACATGCAATGATGCACTCTTTGAAGGAATGACCCAGCTGAACTTCCTGTAAGTACAGTACTCCTGTTTTAATATTACCATTATGGCAAACCAGACTGATTTTCCCAAATGTGTCATTACATTTGCAGGATGTTACATACAGTTATATTATATTTGTTGCATTCTGTGTGTGACCCTATGTTACCTATTTTACACTGGTTGCAAAACATAGAAAACTGAGAAGCAACTTTGTTGTTCAGTCAGAATGTCTGTTTACCCCAACAGCTTTGACTGGTTTATGTTGTGATGTCATTATGCACCCCTCTGGTTTGATGTATCGAATCAAGCCGAGTCCCACCATAGGATGTGAAAATAATTGTCCTATTAAATACTATAAACCAGTTATAGTAGCATTAGTTCTACTCAGAGTCAGTTACAACTTGTAACCAAATCATGCCTACTGTCACGCATGCCTAGATTATGTTTCATATTTTAGAACAATGAGAAGAAAAGAATTGGTGTGAAAGAGGTAATCTGCAAATTATATAGATAGACCACCCTAAAGGAAAGATCCTCTTTCTCCTAAATAACCAGCCCACCCTCCCTATTGTTATGCATATAATAAGCAGTAATACTTATGTAAATTGGTGATGGTTCCTTATTCAGGTGTCAGATTCTGTTTGAAGTATAATTTCAATGGTTTTACTAAGTGTTATTAGCGGATATTACAATTTAGTAGTAAACATGTTCTGTGTTCACAGATCTCTGCCTGCAAAATGTGGATGCCCAGGAGGCACAGATGCCTGGGAGTCATCGGAAATTCAGCATAGCATCGAAACGTGCAGAAACAAAACAGACATCTGCGTTACTCAGAATGGTAATAGTAAATTACAATATGTTTTATTAGAAAGCATGTTGAGATTAATAAAACAGATATTGGTGTTGCCAGCAAAAACTGTCATGTGTGTGTTATAAATGAAAATTCTGCAATAAATTTCTTTCCAAAGCAAAATATCATGAAGCTTATCCACTGAGGCAGTTATATTTTAATATAGTCTCACTCCATTTATACATGCATTGAAATACAAAACATATGTTCAGTACATCGTATATCGGTCCTATATAATATATACAGAACAAGCATTTTATACAGTGACCACTAAAAGAGTGACACTTCTAAGGACTGAGTTAAAACAAAGCCAAAAATAATATAAACATTACTAATTTAACCAATCTAAATATGTGCAGTTATTTTGTCATCTTATGTACTCCTATGCTCATAATATTTTGACAGGTTCAAGCTGTTAAACATACATTTGATGTGTTGTTTGTTGCAGTGACCTGCCCCAAACATTCCCATTGTATCGTCCACTCTCCTGGTGTCACATGGTGTGTGTGCAACAAGGGTCACTATGGCTACAAGTGTCTTAGTCGGGTCAGTTTAAATTTGTCTTTTTTTTAAACAAAGATTGTACCTGAGGTTATATATTCTAATTTTTTAACATGATATTCTTAATTCTATAATAAATACAGTCATAGGTATATTGCTAGCCATATTTTAAGTTCAACAAGCCAAATGCAGTGTTGACTGTTTGAAAGTTGTGTTCACCCACAAAATGCAGACATTTTAAAAACATTTACTAATTTAAAAACATTTAAATGTGTGTAATTTGAAGTTCTCTTCACAAGATGGACAAAATACACAACTGATTCCATTCTGTTCCTCATAACTGCTACCATGAGTACTATCACTGGCTTGGTTGACTTCATGCAAATTAAAGGGAAGTTTTGACAACGCCTCATCAAGTTGAAATGGGGAAATACATTGATGGATGAAACTCACGAAAGAGTGGTTTGGGAGGGAGAGTCTTGGTAGGGTAGAAACAGTATTGAGATCAGTGGGAAATTTATTGATTAGTAAAAAAAAATATTTATAGTTTGGATTATTTAATTGATATAGTTTGTTTATTTAGTGTCATTTGTATGCTTATAACTTATTTATGCATTGTCTTTATATATTTATTTTATTAACTTATTCATTTATTTACTGTATTTGTCCGTAAAAGTGTACGATAGGGAATTATCACATTTAAGCTGTATACAATTGAAGAAAAGAATTACATCTGAAATAATGGAGGACTATAAAATAATAAAAGGGAACTGTTACTATTAGGAAGAATAGCTTACATTAAAAGTAATTCTAAAGGTTATAAATATTTTAAACAAACATGGAAATGTTTTCACGAAAATGCACTATTAAAATATGGTAGGTAGTTTTTTCAAACAGTGTTTGTTTATAGCTAGTGAAAGTGAATATGTTCTGCTTTGTACCAAGCAAATATAGCGACATAACGATACATATGTGTTTGATGTAGAACTTAGTACAGTTGTGGAACACTCAGAACATTACGAAAAACTGTATCACAACTCAGAAGGGCTAGAACAGTTCTAAATGAACTTGTGAGACATCTAGAAAGTGGTCGTTTTAATCTCTACAGTAAACCAACTGCACACGTTTAATGGTTGTCTTTATTTACAATACAATAACGTTATTGTCTGTTGAGTTACATACAATTGTCTTCAGGCTTTTTCACACAATGAAAACACAGAGTAACAAGTTTGGAGTTTTATTACCAGGAGTAGGATGACGGGTTAAACGAACTACTCCACTACCTGGAATACGCCAGCACAGTAATTTGTGCAGGAAATCCACAGTGTTGAACGTGGGAAATGGGGGCATGCTTAAGCATCAAAAGGTATTGCAATGAACTCGGTCTACTTCAGTGATTTTGGCTGCCAGTAAACCTGTTTTGAAATTGGACGTGTTGTTTAAAATATGAGCGTGCTCCTGTGGCCATATCTTTCAAACCATGGAATTTGTTACGGGTTTGCTAATGTTTTAATGCTGAACACAATTTGAGTGGCAGTATATCTTCAACGGTTCATTACAGTCTTAAGAACAGTACAGGGCTGTATATAAATAATAATTAAAAACAATTTCTATGCGGTGTCGTCCGACACTATGTGGTAACGTGACTTCACAGACTCCATGTTGCTCTTTTCCGCGGCGTCCCACACAGCCAGCCACATCTCGTCCGACTTGTCATACTTGGCCAGTAGGAACAGTGCCTCGTTGACCTCGTGGACAGACGTGTGTTTCCTGCTCATGATGTCATAACCATAGGGAGACCGGAAGGGATGGGCAATAACACGGGTTCTGTTAGTCAGCATTCCTGTCACGTATACATCGTCTATCCAATAATATTCTGTGTGAAATGACATCGCGTAGAGTTTCTGCATAACGTCTGGGGTGACGATATATGCGAACCCTTCGCAGTAATCAGGGTATCTCTCGTGCGGATATTCATCGTATGACACGTACCACTTGTCTGACTTTCTGCGAACGGCATGTTGTCTGTAGTACACGGAACAGTATAGCAGGTTGGTGGTGTAGCCCTGTGGGTAAGTGTGCACCAAATACACAAGGGTGCGGTATATGTTAATTAGCGTGTCATCATCAACCTTAACGATGAACTTCACATGTCGGCAGTAAGTGAGGGTCCACTTGTAGGCCATGATGTGTTTGCGTGTGAGGTTCCTGTAATGATCGATGAAATCGCCTTGGATTATATCGCCATATGCTTTGCTTTCTGCAACCAGATGCTGTTGCATTGTGGGTGACAATGGCCGTGCGAGCATGAAGACAGTGTTTGTGTTGCGACCCGCGTAACGCATTACACTTGCCCATGTGTCACGAATGTGTTGTCTTTCCTTTGCATGACTCGGAGCTGAATGGACGAATATCAGCAGGAAGATGTCTTTCCCAGAGCACCTTGACTCGTTGTTGAGATGATACTGAACGTCACGCCAGTTGCTTCGGTTTCTGGGGTTTGACAACTGCAAGTCCAAGTCGATCTCTTCAGTTGGTTGTTTATTCACCGTGTTTGTCTTACGACAAGTTTCTGTCTTGTTGAAGAAAAACAGACATGGTGCGAACAGCTGTGTAACCAAACAGAACAGCAACAGGGCAAACAAACACGCAACCAGTCTTTTTATTTTGCACGCCAGGCAGCAACTCAGCATTTTGTTAGTCTTAGTTGTGACGGTAGATCTTGGAACAAGGAGCATGTCGTGTTCTTTTGACTTGACGTTGACTGACTTGATACCTATGAGAGCAGAGAAAATAATTTGATGAAATACATCCACATTTACATCAAATATTAATGTTAGGAGATGGTAACTGAAGAGCAAAGTTCCAAAACATAAATAACGCTTTTTGGTGTGTGGTCGTCTGGAAGTCAAAGGAAAATAAAAATACAGTAGCTTCATCTAGTGAGTGGAAATGTATCAGTGCACATTTATGGTGATCTTGATGCAAGGAGGCAGTGTGATTGGTAATAGTTTGACGGGGGTGTTACTGCAGTTGTATCCGTTCCGTAGCTTTAGCCAGAGCTGGTATGTTGTTCTCGTGAGGTAATTACGGTTATATTTTGCATTGGTTTGTTTCTTTATGCCAGGTTCAGCCACCATTTTGGGTCCCTCAAAATCTTGGGTCCCTTACATTAAACACATCAATGTTAGTTGATAAATATTTGAAATGTGGGTCAATGTTTCGCTATATAGGGTAAATATGTCGGTTTATGACAGAACACTGCAACAACTCATGTAATAAATGCATCACATTTATTATGGCAAAAATGGGACAGTCCGGCCAGATCTCTTTCGGGCCAGCTGTGACAGCCTGAGAACAGGATGCGAGACTGGGATGTTTGACTGGTGGACTTGGTCCGGGCCAGCTACGTCACCAATCATGTGACTGCGGTCACAAGACCAGAATCCCGGGTCGGCATGTCTCTGGGTGTCGAGCCATGCCAAAAAGAGGTGTTGACACAGAATGTCCCAAGATATAAGGACAGGGTGAAATATTGCTTACAATGGATCAACTAATGACACACAATATGCTACATAACCATAATGTTCGTTAGTATTACAAATCGTGACTTGTCACCTGTGAAAACATAGAATAATTCAACCTACAAAGTCCTAGCATTATGAAAAAATACCTGATTACCTACGTGCCAGTTAATACATTACAGTATCAATGTAAGTTACACATATCATATTTAGTATGAATGTATGAAATATGTATATATATACTGCTCTTGAAGCAGATTGTTCTTGCAATGTTTGTGATATAAAGTAGCACCTTAAATATAGTTCTACCAAGTTCATCGTGAGACATTCACATTGCATGAAATAGCATACAGTTCGACCAGTCAGCCTAGCAAGTATTATAATAGTGAATTCAGTGGCTACAATAAAAGTCTCCTGTATTGTCCCAATACGTTATGACATGACGATGCTATATTAGTACAACCTCAGGGGAACAATGACACATTTGATATTTTTGCATTGCACTAATCATCAATTCATCTTGCCATTCGCAACATTGCGTGGGCAACGAAATGTATCATTGATTGGCTGAACTGTGTCCCACAAGGTGTAGGCCCCCTTGGGTTGCAACCTACATGTCAAAAGTGAAGTGCCATGGTTTGTTGGGCTTCCTGTAATGATTTGGGAGATGTCTGAATGTATCTGCAATAACAATCTCAATTCCATCTTCCAATGGTTCTTATCGTGTGATTTGAAATGTGTGCGTCTGCGGCTGTGGTGGCTGCTCCTATCCAGAATGAGTGACCAGTGTATAAAATTGGATTGTACCCAAGATGGGATAGATGCATCTTAAGTTTATCGATTACAAAAGAGCATGTCCATGGAGCCCCTGTCAGGGTGGTAAACAAGGGGTCCTGTGGCTGTGCTAACATGTCATTCCTTGTACACAACGTGGACTGCATCACATGGAAAACACAAATATTGTGATCTGTTGCAAGATATTTGCGTGTTATCCATTTACGAAATGGATCGGTCTTTGATCTTTTAAAAATAAGTGTGAAGAACCTGCCTTTCATGTTCATTTGGATGTCTCCAATGGTTAAATCTGTATTAGGGTCAAAAGTGTTACTGACTTCTAAATTCTCCACACCTTAAGAAACCCTAAAACGCCAGCCAGAAAGCAGTCTGCAGAACTATTTCTTCATAGGTATCAAATACCCCTTTACACATTTTGCTGAGAATTCCTGCTATAATAGGCAACCTGGATTTAACCACATTGTGCTGCAACTTCTTAACAGCTTTTAGGATACATTTTAGACGTTGGAAAAGCTGGCCACTTTGAAAACAGCATGGGTCCTGAAAAACCTGCCTTGATATAAGCAAACCTAATACCTGCCAGATAGGTCTTAACTGTAGAATATTTTACAGTAGACATATACAGTGACAAGTCCTACAACTCATTGTCTACTTTATGTAATACTACGTAACATATGAAGGCGGTGGACATTGGCAAGGATTGAGTGCTGCTCCAGGTGATAGTTGTCGGAATCTGTCGCTCTGGATCCAGACAGAAATTGCCCAATGTGACACGCTGCCACACAGTGAACATACGTTTGCCTTTTGACTGACAAACAGCGAGCAAAACAAACCATTGTCACAAACTCCCCAGTCTAGTTTAACATTCTGCTGTTGGATGAGGGCGGCTGCTCGGGCAGAAAAAGAATGGTGATCAGACATGGGGTCAAATACATTTGTATTTAAATACTTTCCTAAAGTATTTGATATTTCATATATTTTCAAATACATTGTCAGTTTCAACATTTCTGTTTCAAGTAATGCCTGCCAAACTGATTACCTTCATTGCTTCAGCCTACAGTGCTAATTACTGATGAAGATGCTTAACAGCAGGTGTTCCCACGACCAGAGGATGGATTAGCATATGACAGTGACCATAAGTTAATATCCCCTTTGTTCTTTAGTCAGGCTCCAAGCTGGCGCCAGGCTAATTTCAATATCTATGATTGCCCAGAATGAAATTAAACTATTATTATTATTAGGCTATTCTGGTTTCCTGGCTGACTTTGAAGTTGAGCTGTCACACTTCCTCACAAGATCCTAGCAGTCATTAGCAGTGTCTCTTCTGAGGACAACATAGGCTTTTTATTATGGACCTCCTGGCTTAACATAACAAACAGCCTTTACCTCTGAGGATAGAGGTTTCTGAGTCAGTTGTCACTGTGGTGCAGTTAGCAATAACAATACTCCCTAGCACTGGTCTGCCTGTCATCATATGAGCAAAAGACTAATTATGCCAATTAACTAGATGTCTCAATGTATGAGTTGCTTTAATAAGTAATATGTAATACATCCTGAAAATTAAAAGTATTTGAAAAAAGTATTTGAAATACTTTCCAGTGTATTTGTATTTAAATACATTTGAATCCCTCAAGACTATTTGTATTTAAATACATTTCAATGTATCTGAACCCATGTCTGACGGTGATATTCATAGAATGCTGTACCTTCAATCCGTGATGCAATTCCTACTATGCATCATGATTGCTTCATATGCATCAAACTCCTGCATCGGTTCCAAACCTCGCACATAATATTCCAGTATTTATTGAAAGCACAAATGAATTCGGGGAGAGTAAAATTTTGATTAAGGTGAGGATCAGATGACATGGCCCCAGCACGCAGGACATGATCAAGATCAATATCAATTGATACTGGGTGAGGCTTTAATAGCATCGCTAAATTGGTGTCTTTACCGTGAAAAATCGCAGCACGAACCGCAAGTGACACCGTTTCCACTGCCAGTGGATTTTCCGATGGTATCCCTGATGTTGCGGTTGGTTGTGATCTGAAGGCACTGGTGCTGTCAGTCGAGCGTGGCGACGTTCCCGTTGCACTTTCGATTGCCTCCATTGCCGTTGTGAGTGTACACCCGGGTACGTTCGCCGCGACATGAACAACGGGTACGAATGGGTTGCTGAGCGTTGCCGGGGAAGTCCTGGCGCTCGAGTTGTCGGGGGGAGGGGGTAGGTGGCGGCCTCGCACGGGAAGATGAAGAAGTGACGTAATGCATAGCCTCGCTGCGCCTGTGGTCATCCTTTTCAGCATCGGACCCATCGAAGTTGTCAATGTAGATCCTGAGAAGTTGTGATTTTTTTATTCCCAATGGAAGTTTCATCCCGCGATCTTCAATATTCTGTCGCAGTGATGACGCAGACCAATTGGCAGGAATTGTGTTATTTTGGAGTCGGATGATTTGGCCCAAAACGGATTCGGCCCATTGGGTCGAATAGTCGAAGTTCAGGCTATTTACGCTCGCATGGGCCGAATCAACCGTATCTGCAATGGGTACTGGCAAGTTACATGGGCCGAATCGTCCATCCTGGCTTTGATGCGACCTGTAATCTGATTAGTTTTCTTATTTTGGGAAATGTGTTATTATTTTAGTACACAATAATTAGTGAGTATTATTCAGAACATTATCAATCTTACTTTTGCTGTTTAATGATCTTTCGTCGACTATAAATATAATATCAATGTGTGATAATATTTATCCGTCCTGCTTCGGTGTGCGTATTATTTGTGATGGGAACCTATTTTATGTATTCTTTCATTGCGTATTATATACAATATATATATATATATATATATTTATATTATTATTATTTTTACTAGATAATAATTATTATTCAGGACATATTGCAATCTGTAATCTGTTTATATTATATATATATATATATATATATATATATATATATATATAATATATTATATATATATATATATATACTATGATCTTTCTTATATATATATATAATATTTTATATATATATATATATATATATATATATATAAGTGGGCCAAATCATCCATCCTTAGATTTCTGATGCTCGTGTGCAGTGGGCCGAAACATCTGACACGACACCCCTGCATTTTAACGAGGTGGGCCAAATCATCTGTCTGAGTGGGTTGGAGTGGGCAAAATCATTCTTTGCGAATAGTCAATCGCAGTCGGCCGAATCCGATTTGGGCCCCATCATCTGGGACCTGTGTTATCCCAGCAAGGATTTGTCAGCTGCTACCCCCTGCAGAGAGGGGTGTAGATGGTGACTTAGGGGGGGAGCAGATGGTGACACTCTTGTGATTAGTTAGCCATTTCCTGCAGAGGGGAATGCCCTGGCGGCACCCTCTGACCCTGCTTTGATTTGTTGTTGTTGTATCTGGCATAAACCACACATGGTGATAAACATTATGCCTCCATTATTGAACAGTTAGTTGGAGTTGGGCAGCTCAGTGACATCACCTACACGTCAACATTACTTGCCAAGTGATGACTCCATTTAGAATTAAAGGATGGATGCTGTACTTGACATTGGTCCAATAACTGGCACCTTGGCACGTTTGCCTTTGCAAAAGACAGTTATAAACTGTAAAATAGAACGTTTTCCTGAAGAAATTGTTATCAAAGACTAGCATTAATTAACCTGCTCTTACAATATAATGATAGCTTAGATGGTCATTTAAATTCAGTTGACACTTAAATGCACAATAATTTACTTACATGTATAAATTAATAAAGAAAACCTGTAGAAACAAGACGTCTTCACCTGTTCAGTTTGGTAGGTGTTGTTTCTTCTGCACCATCTTTGACTGTCTCTCTGCTGAATCACTGCAGCCAGTTGCTGGTGTCTTTCCAGGGGAGTCAGTGAAGTTTGACGGTAATGAGTAGAAGAAAAGGCTGGTGTTTATAAAATATTCAGTGGGTGCAATCAATACTCCATCACATCATCCTCTATAATTCCTCCAAAGATTGTGTCTATTGATTAAACCACCACTGAATAACTCTACACCCTAATGCGTTTATCACTCCTGGGAATCTATAATTAATGTGCTAACTTTGGACCATTGTAAAGGCCTCTCCACCCAGGAACCAATGTCCACTCACCTCTATGTCAACTCACTTCTTGGGAATGTGATATAACAATTACTTCTATATGCCAGAAAACAATAGTTATTTACTCTGTACTTAGCTGTGTGTTTTTGATATTTAAAAGAAGACAAAGGTCAGATGTGATTGAACAAGTCAGAAGACGAAAGTGAACCTGGGCATGGCACGTAACCAGAATACAAGATAACCAATGAACATCGCATATCCCCCCACCTAGAAACACCCCTGAAAGGAAATTATCTAGAGGTAGACCGGTGAAACAGTGGAGAGAGACGAACTAAACAGACATGTGGAAATAGCACGTTGGCTGCACAGGGGTGACACAAGATCTTTTTATTACCTGGGATTTTCCACCTACACTGGTAGAGATGAAATAAAAAAATGAGAATACTGTTATGTCGAGAGCAGTGACTGCTGGGCTTTGTTTGTTACCTCACAGACAAATGCAAATACCTAAAACCATCATTCATTGTGTTAATCCAGGTAGGGTTTTTCCATTTTGATATCACATATTACGATCACCATTCTGACGAATCTCAGCGATATTAATTTACATAATTGTATTGTTTTCAGGGAGTCTTCCCAACTGCCATATTCGGTGTGTCCATGGCCGGCAGTGTGGTCGTCTTGTCCGCCATTCTGTGGGCAACTGTTCGACGCAAGGTTAAATAGCTGCAACGATACAAGCAGTTCTATTGTGCGTCATCACCACTGCACAATGTCACAGCTTCTGCAGATTTGAACATGCTTTTTGGACACAGACAATGCAATTTTTACAGATCTGAATTGAACTGTCTTTGCTACTATCTTGCATTTTGTCACTGTAATGTGGTAGCTAACGTTTTTTTTTATCATTATTATTAATGGTCTAGTTTAATTCGGTACTATGCTGCAAACTGGATTGGGTTACAAAATAATATACACTGTAGTAAAGAATGTTTTCCAAGTATAATTATTCATAATTCAATTGGATCACAGGGACAACCACAATATCATTTAGTTACTATTGATGACATTACAATAATTGATTACAACTGTAATACACCCCAATCTTGTTTGCAGTCTAAACGTGTTTACATGATTTTTAACAAAGCTTTGTAAAGATATTTATATATTTTGATGTGTAAAAAATATGAAATTGTGGTGTATAAATTTTACATTTATAATATTATAAGTGTTTCTCTGTTTCTTTGCATGTTTGTAACCCAAAATATCCGTCAGTTTTGTTTGTGACCAAACAGGACCATAAGGGTGCTTGTGGATTTAGACCTTTTCAAAATTCATCCTGGGGCTGAAGAACTTGGGGGGCTCAAAATAAAAAATTAAAGTGTGTTCTGTCCATGGAATGTCATGTTTTTCTACATATTGTATGGATAGTAATGCCATCTACAACTGTCATTGGATGCTGATAAACTTCTGCATACTTTTAAAATTATAGTCATTTAAAAATTGTCAAGCCCCAACAGTTTGACCCACGTCTATGGCAATTTACACGTGCTGATCTAGAAAAATTCATTTAGAAGTTGGAGAATTTCTTTTTATCTTAGCTCAGCACTCAGCCACATATGCACGTGACTAGAGTATTGTCAAGCTTGGTCGGTCGCAATTAGTGGGTGGTGTTGCACGGGGGTGGGGGATAATGCGCGGGAATGGGTACTCAACATTAAAAAAATTCAAAATGCTATAATTTTTTATGTACTTTTCCTTCAGAGAATTTCATGTTTTGTACATCACTGTAAAGATAATTACCCGGTATGCCGTCTACAATGCAATACTGGTGCTAACTGGGGGCCAGACACACCAGCCTGTCTTCAAGATAGGCAGACCACTGACCTTGATGGGTATGTAATTACAACCGAAAAGATTGGCGGAATTTAGAGGGGGCCATCAGTTCACTCAATTAACTGATGGTTTTGAGTCTAAGGGCCTTGATTAATGACTGGTACACCTGTAGTAACAAATATAATTGATGATTAATTAAATAAATAGGTCCAGCGACACTGGTTTGTTATTGAAAAACTGGCTGATGGTTGTGGGGAATGCCTGCCACACTGAAAGGGCCACTTTTGGTTCTTTCAAGACTATCAAAATAAGATTTCTGGCTAAGGGTCTGGCACCAACTGTGCCTGCAATGCATTAGCATTTTATTTCGTTGTCAGTATGAGCATGCAATCTATTTTTGGGACATGCTGAAACAATATAAAGCTATTTTTAAACGTGTGTTAGTGCTGGCTCTACACGTTTCCCCAGGCATCCCTGGGTAACTTGGCTAGTAAATAATAAAACAAAATGTACAAATTCAACACATTTTATTACTCAGAATAAAAACAGAACAAATAATACAGCTCGCCACGTACTTATTTAATAATTTAACGCTACGACTAGTACACATCAAAACGTGGCTGTTCTATGCCGTCTTCTGCAGATTACCGGGTCACTGTCCTATACAGACTCCATTGTCCTATACAGACTCCATTGTCCTATACAGGTTCCACTGTCCTATACAGATTCCAAAGTTCAGTACACATTTAGTTTGTACTCCAGAGGACTGTTCCACTAAGATTTATGTTTCGCAAAATGCATTTCATCAACATGATTATTAACCTAATCTTCAGCTTCAGAGCAATATTGCACAATAATCTATATGATTGACAAAACAGACTGAATAGTTGCGAAATGTTTGGAAACACACCCCACTGACCATTTATCAAGAATATATGACATTTTGATCACTATGCAGAGAATTAAAACATTTAAAACATAATCTCATAAATGGTGCCACCACATTACCCAGGGAACTTTCCATATCACACGTAGTGAAAACTTTTAACAGATGCATCGCTTAGTATAATAATATAGAGGCTAGCAGTGCACATTTTAAGTTAACTATTATTTAACTTAATAATAAACTTGCCCAAAAATGTATTAATAAATTTCGCAACAATCTTACCTTCATGAGTCTGTATAACACAGCACAGACACAATGGGTCACAATCATATATAAGTTGTACTTCACAACATTCTTAATCACAGTTTTTTAGGATTTGGATCTCTGCATGAAAATGGTAAAACAATTAAATTTAGCTGCCAATATTAGTGAAACAGTCCTCACATCTTTCGTGTTGTCCTCACCATTGCTTATAGCAACCGGCGACATCAAAACGAGAATCCGCACAAGGGATCATCGCGTTCCCCACGTCGTCCACCACGACGCCCGCCTCTACCACCTCGGCCGCCAAAGAATGGGTAACCTGCACCGCCGCCACCTGCGTCTCTACCCCCCATGAAGCCTCCGCCACCCCCTCGTCCACGGTAGCCATTGCCGCCACCTCTTCCCCCTCCTCTCCCCCCACCTCTCCGATCGTCATCCCTCTCTTCCCGCTGCCGATCCCTCCATGCCTGGAAGCGGTCAGCCATGTCCTGGAGCTCTTGTGGCACTTCCTGCGACAAATAAACACAATTCCAACCAGGCACGCCTTCCAGCGATGAAACCAAAAGTTCAATACAGACAGCAAACCAAAAGTTCAATACAGACAGTGATTAAACCAAAAGTTCAACACAGACAGCAGTTAAATCAAAAATTCAATACATGCAGTGATTAAACCAAAAGTTCAATACAGACAGTGATTAAAATAAAAGTTCAATACAGACAGCGGTGAAACCAAAAGTTCAACACAGACAGTGTTAAATTAAACCAAAAGTTCAATACAGACAGTGATGAAACCAAAAGTTCAACACAGACAGCGATTAAACGAAAATTTCAATAAAGACAGCAGTTAAACCAAAAGTTCAATACAGACAGTGATTAAATCAAAAGTTCAATACAGACAGCGATGAAACCAAAAGTTCAATACAGACAGCGATGAAACCAAAAGTTCAATACAGACAGCGATTAAAACAAAAGTTCAATACAGACAGCGATTAAAACAAAAGTTCAATACAGACAGCGATTAAAACAAAAGTTCAATATAAACATCAGAAGATTTCTGAAAAAAATGTAGGTAATAACTGAATGGGAAACTACATGAGAAGTGTTTTTTTGTAACTTTGAAACACAGTGAATATGATAATGTCACTTTTCCTGTAAGTTATATTGGTTCTTACACAATATTTAGTCACAACATTTGAAGGTTGTCATACTTTAATTTAAATTATGCACAACATGTTTGCAAAGAATGATACATTTTGCATGTATACAAGATGTATAATGTATGAATATTCATGTTTAACATAATCATGTTTAACTAACCTTTATATAAAACAATTTCAATTAAGATTGACTATTCCTGTGTGGGAGTGATGAACAGTTATTATTTTAGGTGTCAAATACACACACACACACACACACACACACACACACACACACACACACACACACACACACACACACACACACACACACACCCACCCACCCACCCACCCACCCACCCACCCACCCACCCACACACACACAGCTGTGTGTAATTTTAAGCATGTTTCATCTGCACCATGATTTAACTGGTGGAACAGTTGCATCTGCTACAAGTGAGACATGTCACCTGGTTGGCTTCCACGAGGATGTCAATGAGACCCTTGGCCTGTCTCCAGTCGCCCCGTGTCATCAGGGTGATAGATGTGCCACTTCGCCTGTAACAGACGCCCAATCTGTCTCAACCAATGCTCTACACCTGTGGACCATGTCACTAACATTCTTATACCCTCATCAGCCACATTTTGCTCTTTAAGATCAATTTCGCTCTCAACACTGATCTTGTATTCTGAAAACTATCAACACCATGATGTGCTATTCGGACATTTTAACCGGTGTGTCACTGAAATATGTCCTCTGTGACACAGCAACAACTTCTTACATTTTGATAATGTTTCACTGATTTACACCTGATTCTGTTTAATGATAGATTTTCCTGATGAACTTATTATCTTAGTGAGACGATCCCTGCGCTCAAACGTTGGTGTCGGTCAGATCTTCTGTTTTGTAAAAGTTGTGGTCTCAATCAAACACCTCACACACAAAATAGTGATCACGCTCACCAACAAAACCGACTCGGATATAAATGGGCAAACATTTTGGGATTTTGATCAATCTAGATTTCAAAATAGTAACTATTCGATACTAAGGATGTTACTTTTGGGGTATTAACACACGTAGCCCAGACAACTGGGGTTGCTCTACTCACCCCGCTCTGCCAGTCCGACCAACCCTGTGCACGTAGTCCTCCACATTTCGTGGAAAGTCAAAGTTGAAGACGTAGCTGCAACCAACCATTGTTGTTGTCAAGGAAACATTGCAACGTAAACCTGTATACATCCATTTGTCAACACTTAATATCTACATGCTCACTATTAACACAGTTACTTCACAGATACATATACCTCAGAGGTTACTATTAACAGATACACAGATAAACGCAGGGTTCGGTCATTGGAGCGACTATAAAATTGCAAGCCAATCACATGCTTCTGAAGAAATAAAATTCCATGCCAAAACTGATTTACTTCCAACTTAATACAATTTAATTGTAAAATCCCTATACTACTTACATGGGACAAAACAAGAGTAGCAGTTATCACTATCTGGAAAAGATGATTAAGGAATGTCCACCTCATACAACCCTAACCCCGCACAAATCCTGTGAAAGTATGTTCAAACCACATTTATTTCATCAAGTTCCCTGTGAAAGGAAGAGAAAAACACCGCACAATGAGACTCCACATACGTGATATCCTTGACATCGAGTCCCCGAGATGCAACATCCGTCGCGATCAAAACACGGATTGAACCACTCTTGAAATCTTCCAATGCCTGCTCCCTGTCGCACTGTTCTCTGGTCAAGAGAAATAGCAAACTTAGCTTCGATTATATTTCAATACCTACGTAGTTAACAAGCAGCTATACAGGTCAATTTTACTGACCATTACGGTGTGCTAATTTATTTATTTTGCCCTTCAATGTCCAATTTATTGGTTTGTTGGTTAGTGCCAAACAGTCCCCTACAAATCTGTAATAAAACCAGCATATTTTACTTCTTTGTTAAGGTGAATATTTTGTCAATACAGTAGAACCTGTCTTGTAGGGACAACTGTCGGGCCAAGCAAAAGTGTCCCTACATTGCAGGTGTCCCCTCGTCAGAGGGAGAGGAATTTGGAGAAAAAAATTCCAGAATATACAATCTTTATTTACATCCACATTACAACATACCTAAATCACATTTATGTCCACAGTTATAATACCTATAAAAATGAACTGTAATAATATCACATTTAATATTACAGTAGAACCCCTCATTTAAGACTGTTTTGGATTAATTCAATTAAGTATTAAAATGCACAAAATACAACTTAGAAAATAGTAAAATGAGACGACACATTAACAATATTTTCATTTATTTTGTTTGTGACATGTTTCATTATAAGTTTAATTTTGAATAGTTTTTAATATTATTATCTGATTGTTATTTCAAATTTGGTCTGAGGGGCTAAAAGGTGCTGCCACCTCACGGCGTCTGGGTAATCACGCTGCGGTCGCCATTTTTTTAATCATTTCAGCGGCGCAAAACGATCATTTACTTTCTGATCTAACCATGAAAACGACTTCTTACAACCGTCAAACTTCCTGTCTCATAACTTATATACACATTAACATGCTAGGTTACAAAGTAAAATCATTTAAATTCCTGTAAAGAATACAATTCACAAATCAGTATCGTGGCAACTCGACATCGCCGGTAACGCGCAGGCCGTGGATTACCGTGGTGTAACATCAGTATTTTATTGCGGCGTCACTACATAAATGAGCTTCAGAAATGTTTGTTTTATCCTAAACTAATATGAAACTTAGCATAAACTCAGTAGGCTTTATCTTACGTTTGTTGTCGCTCGACATAACTAGAAATTTGGAGAAAAATTTAATAACTGTGGATAGATCGATTGTGAGCGGCTGTAAATTTAAATAGGTCACCAGTTGTGGGTCGAGATCCCGTGCGCTTTCTCCGTTCCCAGCATCCATTGTACTGAACAGGAAATGGTCGCCGCCATCTTTAAATATTATTGAAATATATTTATCAAAATAAAGTTAACTGTCCGCCCTAGCAGGTGAAAAATAACAAAAAATCGCTGTCCGCGCCCCACCAGGTGGCCGCCAATCTCAGGGATATTTCCGTTGAAAAGTGATCAGGACATCGGAACACTGTCCATACATAGCAGGTGGCCGCTCGTCGCGGGGGCCGCTGAAGACAGGTTCTACTGTACTGAGATATGAACAATCATTTTAGGAACATTTCCAACTTCCTCAACAACAGGTAATTAACTGCAAGAACTTACCTGTCACCATGGATACAGTCACAGGTGATACCTTGTAGATGAAAATCTGATGCAACATCGTCTGCCCTGGAATCATAAATCCCTAATTATGTAATAAATATGTTAATAGCTGCAAACAAGACTACATAAATTAATATAAATAAACTGTTTGTTGAAGATGACATTTTGGTGTCATACATTCAGTGGTGGTCTGAGAGCTTGACTAGGTTAATCTCCCACAAATATGACATATGTGAAGATGCTATTAGCGATTCAGTTTCACAAAACAATAATTTCCAAGAACGCCAGGCATTAGATCATGTTTCTAACATCCATATTAAAAACCACAGGCATGACCGTATCATACGGAATGTGTTGCCAGAATATCTGTGACTGATACAGTGTATGGACACATTTAAATCTCACCTTAAAACACATTACTTTTACTCGCTTTTAATGTTAAGTCATCATAATTTTATACTTTAGTCATTATATCACATATGTACTTATTTGAATTTTTTTTATTGAAACAAATAATGTACTATTGTAGTCGCATACTATTTATTAAGTAACCAATACATAACTATACAGTTGTTTATAAATATATATACATATACTTAATTTTTACTACATTGATATATAGTTTACATCAATCACTTTTAATTAACTTTTATTCCCTCTAGTTCAGCTCTGTACAACAATGCACAAATTATACGTATGTACTTATTTATTTACATACTTTACTTGTATTATTATTTTACTATCTAAGTTACGTGTTACATTTTATGAAATATTATATTGTAAACACTTCTGAACAGCGGACTACTTTGGATTGTAATGTATAGATAATTATTATTACATTGCAATCTCCCCCCCACCACCTCCCAAACCCTGTACTCTAACTGGTGTACTTACGTGACTTTTCTTCCGACAAACACAATCACTTTGTCTTCCTCAGTCATCTCGTACTTGAGAAACTCGATCAACTAAACATAAACAGATTGTTTCGTCAGCAAGGTCCTAGATAATTTACTAGTGTAATGGTGAACAATCTGTAAACTACAAAATATCTTCTGTTAGTGCAAATCTAAAAAATCAAATAACTGCGGCAGCATTTGTCATCAAATAAATATGCATACTGGGACATTTGACATGCCACATTGCACAAGATTCTACCCGTGCATGTTTCTGCCTTAAAACGACAAACTTCACACACCTACGTGTCTGATATTACATAGTGACCTAAGAAATCAGCGACAACGTTTGATTTGCAAAGTTTTTTATGTTACTTGTATAAAAAAAATTGCAACATGCAAGAACGTACCCGAGGTCTCTTGTCCTCATCCGACATAATCTCCACTCTTTGTGTTACACTGTGGACGGCCTACAACAGACGTCATGATGCTACACACATGCAATATTCTTTGTGAAATGTCATATTTTATTTAACGTTTCATTGTGACAAAGTATCCAGGGGATGTCTTTACGAAAACACCCCATAACATAGAATAACGAGTGAACAAATCAAAAGTTCCATCATACAAAACATATGTGACACCTAAAGGTAGGTAAATTTCTTTGAAACAATATATTAGTGCACATCTTCAAAGAGTACGGCTTACACATAATTTATGTAATTATACATGAATGTACACACAACATAACTCTAGGCCAGTCTAAGGCCAATGGCCTTGTTGATAAAGAAGATGATAATTTGAAATGGTAGGAAATTACGCTACTCTTGTCTTTTCAGTGCTATGAATAACTTAAACGACACTAGTTACGGTTTCCGTGAATATTTTATTCTTTTAAAAAATAGAATGTTCAGTTTTCCGCCACGAAATAACTACGCTGAAAGTCAGCAAAATTCCACCAGCATAAGATATTTTAGAGCAAAGTAAATGATGCTCAGTAGAAACCGTGTGACTACATAATCCAAGAAATACAGCTACTAAAAAACACGTGAACACTTTTTTATGACATATCCCAGAGAGAACATAGTTGTTAGGGTATAACATTTACCAAAGACACATCTTTTGGGCATTTAACCCATTTTATCCTGAAGCTAGTGCAGACGAGTTGCAGCCAGTTCCTGATCATTTCCTCAAACCAATCTGTCAGCATTAAAAAATGACAGCCTTCTATTTAAAATGGACATAACTTTATTATTTCTCAATCAATTTTTAAATGTGATATACCTTTAGCGATATATTATTAAGTAACCAATACATAACTATACAGTTGTTTATAAATATATATACATATACTTAATTTTTACTACATTGATATATAGTTTACATCAATAACACTTTTAATTAATTTTATTCCCTCTAGTTCAGCTCTGTACAACAATGCACAATTACTATTCTAATTTACATACTTTACTTGTATTATTATTTTACTATCTAAGTTACGTGTTACATTTTATGAAATATTATATTGTAAACATGTCAACAGCGGACTACTTTGGATTGTAATGTATAGATAATTATTATTACATTGCAATCTCCCCCCCACCACCTCCCGAACCCTGTACTCTAACTGGTGTACTTACGTGACTTTTCTTCCGACAAACACAATCACTTTGTCTTCTAAGTACTCGACTTGAGAAATCGATCAACTAAACATAAACAGATTGTTTCGTCAGCGAGGTCCTAGATAATTTACTAGTGTAATGGTGAACAATCTGTAAACTACAAAATATTTTCTGTTAGTGCAAATCTAAAAAAATCAAATAACTGCGGCACCATTTGTCATCAAATAAATATGCATACTGGGACATTTGACACGCCAGATTGCACAAGATTCTACCCGTGCATGTTTCTGCCTTAAAACGACAAACTTCACACACCTACGTGTCTGATATTACATAGTGACCTAAGAAATCAGCGACGTTTGATTTGCAAAGTTTTTTATGTTACTTGTATACAAAAAATTGCAACATGCGAGAACGTACCCGAGGTCTCTTGTCCTCATCCGACATAATCTCCACTCTTTGTGTTACACTGTGGACGGCCTACAACAGACGTCATGATGCTACACACATGCAGTATTCTTTGTGAAATGTCGTATTTTATTTAACGTTTCATTGTGACAAAGTATCCAGGGGGTGTCTTTACGAAAACACCCCATAACATAGAATAACGAGTGAACAAATCAAAAGTTCCATCATACAAAACATGTGACACCTAAAGGTAGGTAAATATCTTTGAAACAATATATTAGCGCACATCTTCAGAGTACGGCTTACATAATTTATGTAATTATACATGAATGTACACACAATATAACTCTAGGCCAGTCTAAGGTCAATGGCCTTGTTGATAAAGAAGATGAGAATTTGAAATGGTAGGAAATTACGCAGTACTCTTGTCTTTTCAGTGGTATGAATAACTTAAACGACACTAGTTACGCTTTCCGTGAATATTTTATTCTTTTAAAAAATAGGATATTTACTGTTTTCCGCCACGCAATAACTGCGCTGAAAGTCAGCAACACTCACAAAAAAATTCCACCAGCACAAGATATTTTAGAGCAAAGTAAATGATGCTCAGTAGAAACCGTGTGACTACATAATCCAAGAAATACAGCTACTAAAAAACACGTGAACACTTCTTTGTGACATATCCCAGAGAGAACATAGTTGTTAGGGTATAACATTTACCAAAGACACATCTTTTGGGCATTTAACTGCACTTTTATTTAGCTATTGGTCCATCATTATGTCCCATTTTTACTGCTCAGCATTGAAGACATTCATATTTCTCAATACCCATATAATGGCAAGCACAACAGAGGTGTCCGTGACGAGGTGATGGACAGAAGTTAAAGCATAAAGTCACCCGAGAAGTAGAAGTTGACTCACGGCGAGATCAAGCGACCCGACAAACACTTGTATTGGATTGGTCATGTACGATTCGGCCATACGTCGCACGCCTTCTGGCCAGGTGGCGCTGGAACACAACCAGAGGTGAATTTATCATGTAATTAGAAATGTGTACCGATTTACACTAATTAAGTGATCAATTGTTTTGCAGTGCAATAATGAATTTATTAGTAAAATAAGACCTTTCATTTGACGTGATAAAACTTTCACAACATTTGGAATGTTGACGATACCTGACCTGGTAACATAAGAGGGCATAGTGAAAAACCACAAACCCAGAGTGCAACTGGCTACAGAAATCACTTCTTCTTGACCCGGATGTTTAATGTGTGGAACTCTCTGTCAGACAACAATAAATCAACTTCCCAAGAGAATGAAGGCCGCACAGAGCTATATAATTATAATTGTTCAAATTAATCAGCCTTGACTATGAAAACCAGATAAAACTATAAAAATATAATAGATAAACTGCATCATCAGAAAATAAACCTTGACCTGAGTGCTTAGAGGTAAGATATCTTGTACGTTTTCAGTTTTGCTCTACTGCTATCTAACTGCGTAAATACTTGAGCACTAGTGAGGTTACATAGCATTACTGAGCCTCACCTGGTCATGATGGTTTGTCTGTCTGGGCGGATGTCAAGTAGAACCTTGCGGATCTCTGGTTCAAAGCCCATATCTAACATCCTGTCTGCTTCGTCCAGCACCTTCAAATACAATCAGGAAACATGTAACTCACCGCAAAATATCAAATATAGTATACCAGGGTTGGCACGTTTTTCCCACCCTGGTAAATACTGGGCGGTAATTACCGGTAATTACCGTCCTGGGAAAAACCTCAAATAGTGGTAAAGTACCAGACTACCTGGGAAAAACTCTTAAAGGGATTAAATTTGAACCATTTTTGCAATACAAGTTACTGTACCATCACCATAATGATACATGTGTAATTATACATCAGTCCTGGTTGTTTTCGAACAATCATAATTGTAGTAAGAATGAAAACAACAATACTACCACTAAATATTACATTCCAAAATATATTCAATGGCAGTGTTACAGGTTCACCTCTATGTGTTTGCCTATTCACTATACGATTTCAAAGAAACAAAATAAATACAATATTAATATATTGTTACTAAAACACTGGAAAAACAACATAAGGCATAAATTGCATTTATCATCAAACTTTATTATACTAATGCCCAAAAATTTATTAATTATCAGTCTGTTCTAGTGCTAGTGTTCCTGTATCAGTCTCATGAGGGATCTGCTGGTTCTATCCACACTACCAATCAAGCTCTGTGCTGCCACGAAGTGAACGGTAGCACGAAACAAGTTTTATAGTGTTTGCAAGTCCTAGCCAGTTTCGCAGCTTTGTTTGCAGCATGCCAAAGTTCAAGAATATTCTCTCTTGATGCAGAACTTGCAGGCAGAATGAGTAGTTTCATCGCAAGTCTGCATAACTGGTATGGGTATTTACCTGTTTAATTAAATATTTGCTCAGATGCGTCCTCAATATGTCAGCATTGGCACTCACAAGTGCCTGACATTGTACGCATTGTTTTTTTTATCTTGCCGTCTTCTTCTCAATTTTGCGAAAAATTGCCACACATTGTCAAACGGTCTACATCCTCTTCCACTGATGATGCTACCACTGCTTCAAGTTCGTTAACAAAATGTCTGACAGAAAGTGCCTGTCTACTCTGGTCTACTGATTCTGCGATATATGGCTTCCCAGCAGAGGATCCCAGCAGATTACAAGTTCAAATATTAAGCTGGAGCTGATTTGGGCTCACAAAGGCAATGACTACAGATGTTTACAGGCCCTTAGGCAGTTAGTCTGTATTTTTCCCAAAGTCTGAATGTCAAGACATGGTAACTAATGTTTGCTGAGTGGGTACGGTAGAGCCTGCCAATGTCCAGAGCCCAACATTTCTTTTGTTCCTTAAACAGATTACCAACTGACACCTGACAGTACTAGACTTTTGTCTAGTACTTGGCATTGTCCTGTGTGAGAATGACACTGACATTTGTTACTAAATGATCAATTTTATTTTGAATATCTTGTTGACTTCATGTTTTAAACAAATACAAGGATACATCTGAACTAGTAACTGGTGAACTTGTTAGCTTTAGATTAATATATTAACTAAATTATAAACGGACAGGAACTAGCCAGTGGTAATATAAATTATTGAGTTATTCCCACATATTTACCGGTAAATACCACTTTTGCCGGTAATTACCAGGTTATTCCCACGGCCCTGTCTAAAACCAGTTTTTCCCGGAAATGTGCCAACCCTGCATTATACACAGCACAGAATGTCACTATTATCCCGTGCTACACAATCCCTATGGCAGGACAGATGTGTACATGCTTTCTTTACAGAAGTAGCTGACTATGTACAATCCCATCCCCCGTATTCAAGACTGGAATTATGCAGCTATAAGGAAGAACACACGTTATCTCAGAAAAATCACAGAATCACAAAAATACAACCAGATTATTAACTCCCCAAAATTAAACTAACATCTTGGTTATGTCCCATCAAACTAACAGAACAAAATAGTGTTGTCAATAAAACCTCACGACACACCATCAATGCCCCTCGAGGGCACAGTGCCACTTCATAACAATTTGGAAGACAAAAACTATTTTTTGAACTGGATTGGCCAAGAGGATCCTACAAACCAGATACGTCACACTTCGGACATCAATAATCTCGTTGTTGATAAGGTCGTTCAGCCGACCTGGTGTAGCGACTATGATCTCTACGCCCTTCGACACAGTTTTGATCTGTTCCCTCCTGCTGCCCCCTCCATATATGCAGCAACTGTGCAAAACAACGTTTGTATAATATCAATCATTACATGTCATTTTTTTTCTTCTTCAATTAAACAGTACAACGTTTAATCATTCCGTAGTATTTAACCACACATCATGAAGCATAATACGTTCAATGCCAAAATAGGTTAACGAGCACAACACTATTATTACAAACTGTGTTTTGTTTGAATGTTTTGACTCACCATTTAATGTCCCTGTATTTGTATTTGCCGACTTCGACCTCGATCTGCAGTGCAAGTTCTCTGGTAGGTGACAGCACCAGTACAGTCGGGCCAATGCGTTGCGACCTCGGCCTGAAGTTAACAACAGGCCACAAGCATAAACATAACTCCGTGTGATCAACTTACACGTTTATGCAGAAAACTACCAACACAGAATATAAAGTAAACGTATGCACTAAACCTGCATGCCTACAATGCCTCTTCACGTTAATGGGGGGCTGACATGCTTTTACATCCATTGCCCAAATATAAGGATATGTGGCCATTATTTGACGAGATGTCGCTACAGTATATTTTTTATTTCAAACACGCATACAAACGATTTGTGAGCTATATAACATCTACCATATATGACACCATATTCTTGTTTTCACACAGAAATTTCTATTGATGAATTAAATCAGAAACAAACCTACATTGAGGAGCTAGTCAAACCAACTGCATCTTGAGGGTACTATGGGGGCCACCACTGATATCCAAGTTTTTAAATATACTGTGCTCATCGAATCATGGTCACATATCCTCTAAATGGTACGTTCTTATACTATGGCAACGGTTATTCATGCAGTTCACCCCCCTTTAATAACAACTGTAATATACTGTAAAGGTAATACACATTACACACAAATACAGCACTGTAAACATTACAACACCTATTCTGTGTGAACTCTATCCAAAATAATTTGTAATCGAACCATGACAAACCAAGATCAAGTACAAATAGCAACCATTACACATAAATAACACGTTGTAGTTTGACACAGTAAATTGCTGTTGGCGAAGAAATAGAAATTAATTCTGAATAAAGTATAGCAGTTTAGTGAGATGATAAAAGAATACCTACGTTGTTTGCCCTTCTATGTGAATGAAGGCAGGGAGAAGGAATGCGATGGTCTTCCCCGTGCCTGTTTGTGCGATGCCTATCAAGTCCAGGCCTTGCAGCGCAATGGGCCAAGCTTGCATCTAGAGTAAGTCAGAAAGATATCACGTGACCAACTCTGCACACTGTACAGTTTCTAGACTACAAGTCTTGTGCAAAACCACAAAGTTTAGACAGTTGACTTTGAAAGGTTTAGGTTATTCAGTTGATTGTTCAAAAGCCAACTGACATAAAAAATATTCTCCAGGAACTATTTATATCATCACCATTCAACAGACATTTCTTGTTCAGAGTTCGACCTTCGCAGTGGAGTTGGCATTGATTTTAGATTATTCATTCATTCGATATGAGCCAATCAATATATGATTGTTTTGGAACATACTAGACTTGGAATTGAGAAAAAAACAGAATATACGTACGATATGAACTTGCTATGAACTCACTTGAATCGGTGATGGTTTTTGGAATCCTGCTCTCTTGAGCTCTGACAAAATTTCAGCTGTAAAATAAATACAGTACTTTTTATAATCAACAGCACAACAGAGATATTTCAGTATTTCAAGGTCTCAAAAGTGCAAACAAAATATCTGTGGATAAACCTATCCATACGACAAAACATGGCATTTCTAACAGGGGTTCCACTGACCTTTAGGAAAGACAATAAAGGGTGAATTATGACAATATGTTAGCAATGTCCTCCCAAGTCTCTCCTTTGAAATGAATGCGAATTTTAACAGTAAGTTTTGTCGTGTAAAACAGTACTACAAAATCATCGTCTGTTTGAATAAACATTTCTAAGTGATCAATGCATTATACAAACTGAACATTGGCGTCATACATACGGTGGTGCTGGAATGCTTGTTCAAAGGTGGCAATGGGATTAGGAATTTTCCCCTCTCCATCTTTGTGTAGGTTTTTCACAGTCACTTTGTTGTTCATTGCTCTGTACAGAAAACATTACACTGCTGTATGGCCTATGCACAACCGCAGATCAGGACTTTCTTAAGTATTAAATAACAAAACAATCTGACATTTTTATGAAAACAAAACACTGTTGTGAAGACCAATGTGAAGACCATTATTCCAAAGCAAGACTCCTATATTATCCAACATTCTTACAAAACAAATCATGGGTCTACAGTAAACCAGTAATGGACATTTTATAATCTAATACATTCTAAATACATCGTAACTGGGCAATTACCACAGGGTAGTTGAAAATTGATCTTGTGGTTCATTCCTACACATAGGTAGGTATATTTCAAGTAATTTTTTAACCTTGTTGCAAAGTGACTACATTACAGGTTGCACACACAACCATGACCATCAGGGATTTCCCTAATGTCAAAATAAATCTTAACCTTGCTGGAGGCCAGGGCCGAAAACTGGCCCAATGACATTTGTGGTATCAAAATAAAGCTCTGCGAGTGGCCAATCTGCTAATCATGAGTCATGTGGGCCAGTCAATTCAGCCAATCAGAACCATGATTTCAAATGTAGTGTCATCAGCCCCGTGAAACCAAAGTTGAAGACAAGTTGGCGGAGCGGTAAACAATAGTTGAACCGCTTAGAAACTTTCCTTTGGATTATCTCAAGTGACTATGTCAATAATTTGACATATTTGCAGGGTTAATGTCTGACACAAATAATTCCTAGAAGATGATAATTTGACAAACGGTTCCCAACAAAGCCCAGCAACACTGGTCGAAATGTTAATGCGTATGAAATTATGGTTGTTGTAAGAAAACCTGTTTATGTTAATGTAGTTGTAGTGCTAAAACAATTGTAAATGTTCATCTATGACCCTACCTGAGTTGTTCCACCTCTGATTCGTGCACGTTCATCTATGATCCTACCTCAGTTGTTCCGCCTCTGATTCATGCACGTTCATCTATGATCCTACCTCGGTTGTTCCGCCTCTGATTCATGCACGTTCATCTATGATCCTACCTCGGTTGTTCCGCCTCTGATTCGTGCATGTTCATCTATGATCCTACCTCAGTTGTTCCGCCTCTGATTCGTGCACGTTCATCTATGATCCTACCTCAGTTGTTCCTCCTCTGATTCGTGCACGTTCATCTATGATCCTACCTCAGTTATTCCTCCTCTGATTCGTGCACGTTCATCTATGATCCTACCTCAGTTGTTCCGCCTCTGATTCGTGCATGTTCATCTATGATCCTACCTCAGTTGTTCCACCTCTGATATTCGTGCATGTTCATCTATGATCCTACCTCAGTTGTTCCGCCTCTGATTCGTGCATGTTCATCTATGATCCTACCTCAGTTGTTCCGCCTCTGATTCGTGCACGTTCATCTATGATCCTACCTCGGTTGTTCCGCCTCTGATTCGTGCATGTTCATCTATGATCCTACCTCGGTTGTTCCGCCTCTGATTCGTGCACGTTCATCTATGATCCTACCTCGGTTGTTCCGCCTCTGATTCGTGCATGTTCATCTATGATCCTACCTCGGTTGTTCCCCTCTGATTCGTGCATGTTCATCTATGATCCTACCTCAGTTGTTCCGCCTCTGATTCGTGCACGTTCATCTATGATCCTACCTCAGTTGTTCCGCCTCTGATTCGTGCACGTTCATCTATGATCCTACCTCAGTTGTTCCGCCTCTGATTCGTGCACGTTCATCTATGATCCTACCTCAGTTGTTCCGCCTCTGATTCGTGCACGTTCATCTATGATCCTACCTCAGTTGTTCCGCCTCTGATTCGTGCACGTTCATCTATGATCCTACCTCAGTTGTTCCGCCTCTGATTCGTGCACGTTCATCTATGATCCTACCTCAGTTGTTCCGCCTCTGATTCGTGCACGTTCATCTATGATCCTACCTCAGTTGTTCCGCCTCTGATTCGTGCACGTTCATCTATGATCCTACCTCAGTTGTTCCGCCTCTGATTCGTGCACGTTCATCTATGATCCTACCTCAGTTGTTCCGCCTCTGATTCGTGCATGTTCATCTATGATCCTACCTCAGTTGTTCCGCCTCTGATTCGTGCATTTTCATCTATGATCCTACCTGAGTTGTTCCACCTCTGATTCGTGCATGTTCGCAACAACTGGGTCCTCAATGTAGAAATTCTTGATGACGTCGGAGAATCCTGGAATGAACATGAAATATACTTCCACCATACATGATTGTATAAGATGGACACTACCTGGAAGAAGGAAGCCAGGACAACTAAAGACAACATGGCGAAAGACAATAATGACAGAGCTACAAGAGATGGGGCTAGCAAGGTGTGAATGGTAAAATGAACACACATTATCTTCCTAGGCAACACACCGCTGAAAGACTGGAAAATTGTGCACATTTCTTTGACCAGAAAATGACTGATATGCTGCACATGCCATTACTGCATACATAAAATGTTTAAAATAGAAATACAAACTTCAGATTAGAACAATAAACAAGCTTCCAGGAGGTTTTGCTCTTTGCTAATCAACAGAGACGGATACAAGTCAAAACGACGACAAATCCAAAACGGTGACACATCCAAAACGGCGACTCGCCAAAATGGTGACACATCTAAAACAGCGACAAATCCAAAACGGCGACACGTCTAAACAGCGACAATCCAACTTATCCAAAATGCTGTGTTGACTTGTATCCAAAACAGAGACACGTCCAAGATGGCGACACATATTAAAACGGTGCATTTTTTACGTGTTTGCCGTTTTTAATTTGTCACAGTTTTGGATACAACCAAAACGGCAACACGTCAAAACGGCGACAATCCAACTAGATTTTGATTAGGTTATGTCGCCGTTTTGGATACAAGTAAACACAGCGTTTTGGAGAGAAATCAAGTTGGATTTTTTTGTGTCGCTGTTTTGGATTTGTCGCCATTTTGGAAACAACCAAATCGGCGACATACCAAAACGGCGGGTTATGTCGCCGTTTTGGCGTGTCGCCATTTTGGTTGTCGCCATTTTGGATGTCACTGTTTTGACCGGTACCCACACAGACACTGTGTTTCCACATTTAACACAACCAATTCAACCAATAATTACCACCCGGCTACTACCAGATAATGTTGTTAAAATTACCAATACATTTTGCCCCAACCTGAAATATTTATATAAGCCAAGCTGCTTAGATGTTTGTAATGCATACTAATTTCAAAAGGAGAGCTTACCTTCCCATTTCATGGCTGCGTTCTTGTCTTTATCCTTGTACAAGGCAGTCCAATCAATTACTGGTCTGTCGAAACCAGTCGGCTTCACATCCTTGGCTGAGAACAGGCAAGAGCAAAATATATAATTTTCACTGTATCAAATCAACATGAAAGTGTTTCAGAGTCATTCACAGCACTTACAAATTACATCCAACTTGAAATCCAAATAATTACTCTTTAAAAATTAATGTTTTAACTTTTAAATTGAAACAAACCTGATTATTCTGATATAACTGCAACTACAGTACTTATGTCTGTCTGGCCAGTGACCAGAGGTCACAGTGACCAGAGGACACAGGTCACAGTGACCAGAGGACACAGTGACCAGAGGACACAGGTCACAGTGACCAGAGGACACAGTGACCAGAGGACACAGTTCACAGTGACCAGAGGACACAGGTCACAGTGACCAGAGGACACAACTTTTTAATTGGACTGACAATTGTCAAAACTCCCAGTCTGCACAACTCAATCTTACAAATGATTAGAACATAATCTGAGTATTTAGCAATGTTTTCTAGCAGCGACCCGATCGATCACGCTTGTTTACAGTTAGCGAGTGTGCACTGCGCCTATGCTCATAGCTCTACGCCAATTAGGGACTCACTATCAGCCCCGTCCCATGTCCAGCGAGTCAGTGACGTTTGTTTACAGGTAGGCCTCTCGCATAAGCGCTGCTATTGACTAAAGTTGATGTCAGTGAGGATTCCTGCTACAAGAATCTGAAAGGGGCGTTCTGGGCTTTCCCGTAGTACCAAATATGTTTCGTTTAGGGAAACCCTGAAGAATGCGACTTGAACAAGTGCGATTGATCCGTTCTGTTTTACGAAATTCATGCGTGAAATGTTACATAGTGTTTCTTAAAAGGCTATAAAACGTACTAAATAATAATATAAATGAGAAATAAGCATTGCCATTTGACAGAAATGATATCAAAGTATACTCTGGAGTGGTGGCAAAAAGTTAAAATCGTGTTTTCTCAAAATCAAGTTCGCTGACATATGACTCATTTCGTTAGAACACGGCACTTCTTATTAGTGAGAGCCATACTCACTTTGTACGATACTGGTGAGATTTTTGAATGACTCTAACAGTTCTTCAATCATCTCCTTTGCCTTCGCTTGTGCTTCGGCATTCCCTCGAAGCTCCACTGGAGTGACAAGGCCGTTGTCATTGTCACTTTGGATCTTAAACAACAAAACACAACATTGACATGTGTCTCTTAGGCCTCGAAGCTCCACTGGAGTGACAAGGCCGTTGTCATTGTCACTTTGGATCTTAAACAACAAAACACAACATTGACATGTGTCTCTTAGGCCTCGAAGCTCCACTGGAGTGACAAGGCCGTTGTCATTGTCACTTTGGATCTTAAACAACAAAACACAACATTGACATGTGTCTCTTAGGCCTCGAAGCTCCACTGGAGTGACAAGGCCGTTGTCATTGTCACTTTGGATCTTAAACAACAAAACACAACATTGACATGTATCTCTTAGGCCTGACACTAGTAACACAGTAGTGCTTGTCAGTGTTTACAAAACCAAACCAACCCTGCAAAATGCAGCCAATCCTAGTTCCTACAAAGCAAAGAAATTGAATTTGTGAAATTTGTGAACTGATTTGTGATCCAGAATAAAACCATCTTCCCAGTGTAACGCAATCTCAAACTGTCAAAATAATGATACTATTTACAGCGTATTAGTGCAGAGAAAATGTGGGTGAAATAATTAGTTCTGACATCTGACTAACAATGTTCAAACACCAAAATCACGGCAATTCTGGGAGTGAGCCAAGTTTAAAGTAGAAGTATAGAACACTATACATGTTACACTACGGAAATAAAACATGTCAAAGAAATTTCCTATTCCACCTAAATGCCTCAGTACATTTCATTTACTGCTTCTGCCTGCACATTTCTAACTACCAGTACACCACGACCTGTGGACAATCAACAAACAACAGTTCTCCTTACCTTAATTCTGGCACCACTGGTATCCTGAAGCTCTCTGATCTTCATTCCTCCTTTACCTACAGTAAAAAACATATTAGTTTTGCTAACTTAAAGAAATCATATTGTGGACTTCACAGTCACCTACAACAGCGCAAGAAATCACTGCTCTGGCCTCTGCCAATCATTCCAACAGGCAACGATTGGTCTGGCATCGATCTTACTTGTGTTTCACACCTACCTATAAGTATAACTAGTGCTGTGCGTGTTGTACTCCCATGTTTGTTAAATTGCTGAGGAACTGCATTGATAATGGTCAATTTACTTTAGATACAGTAAATATGTGGTGGAATTGTTTGTTTTGCATTGAGACCAAGACCAACTTGTCCTGCCAGGCCCATGTTCAGTCTTTTGTGGCTTCCATGAACCAGCTTTTTAACTGCAAACAAATTTGCAACTGATATACCTTGCTTAAGAATCGGATAACAACTTTATTCAGTTCAACATTAGATGGTGTATGACATTAAAACAATACACATTTATGCTCGTGGGTAATCCTAATTTAAGCTTTAATTATAATCGCTTTCAGACTGCACAGCCAGCACATCAAGTGTTGCTTCATTGCTCATTGCGTTCTTTTAACTTCGTTCCGCATGGCTGTGTCAATTGGATCCATGACGGTTTGGTAAAGGACACTTTGGTAATGGACATTTTGGTAACACGACGTTTTGGTAGTTAACAGGACATTTTGGTAAAACTACTGAAAATAATCAGAGACCAGTCTACCATATCAGGAGGTAACCAACCTGTTGAGATGTCAGTCAGTTAAACCAGTTATAAATTGGGATGGTCTAGACTCCAGAAAGGGAACTTGGCTTTTCACCTGCAGTCAGGCATGGTGTAAGGTAATGCCTGCCTCTGAAGGAAACATGGCTTCTTTGGTGGTGGCTAGAGTGTTCAACCACTACAGCCAACCAGTGGCTAGCAGGACACATTCAAATCTAGACACACATAAGGTGAAGCTATACATGTGAACATGGAGTTATCAACGACAACCAGGGGAAAAGCAAAGCTTTTGTGGGATGGTTATGCGTATACCACGCATATAGAGAAAAATGGCATGATAAGGTGGCGTTGTGCATGTCGTGCACAAGCACTGTCCTGCTAGTGCGTACACCGACTTGCTACCAGCAAATCCAGTATTGAAAACAGACCACAACCACTGTCCCGAACCTGTGAAGCTAGAGGTTGACAGATGCCGAATGGAAATGAGTATACTTGCTGTTGCAAGTAACGAAATGTCCTGTTACCAAAATGTCTGTAACCAAAACATCCATTACCAAAGTGTCCTTTACCGAAATGTCTGGATACCGTGTCGATCACCGGTTGATCACACCTGGTGGCGGATAAGGGAACACATGCTCCATTATAATGCACCTCACTTATAACGTGGTGCAGAATCATGGATCCGGATTACAGCGTTATAATGGGGCTTGATTGTATTGTCTTTTTCATAGTCCCTGAAAGAAGACTCACACAAAACTAATTCCAAAATATTGAACGTTCTGTACACCTACAGCTAATGAGGAATGATTCATATCAACATTTGTGAGAAGAATCTCTAGTGTTTATGTGTGACTGGGTGTGTATAATAGTTATGGCAGTGGCTACGCGTACGTGAGCCGTACATTTAGACCGCCAGTCTAAAAGTACAGCATTCATACTGCGCATGCGTATGCTTTAGTTTTCGGTTACGTGATCTGTATTTTTAGCATCGTTTATCTAAGGTATGGCATTCGATAAGCGCATGCGCATGATCTCTATACGTGAGCCTTATCTTTAGTACCAAGTTTCACGCACATGCAAGTTTATATACATAAGCTCTAGTGCCGTATCTTTAGCACTCAGATCTAAAAGTAGGCCTAGGTGATTTTTTTTCGGGCGTGCATGCCGTACCTTTAGCAAACAAATATAAAAGTACGTGAGTTTTTCACGCATGCATGTTGGCACTCAGTTCTAAATATACGTGAGATTTTTTGAGTGTTATTTTTCGCAAGTTGACTATATATATATATATATATATATATATATATATATATATATATATATATATATATATATATATTAGCCCTATGGCAGTCAGTAAATCTAACAATGTCGAAATAAATCGCTCCCGCATGTAATTCCGTCGTACCGATGCGACGAGACGGACGCAGCATGTTTGCGCAGAATTGAAAAACAGGATACGCGTGCATCCTCACATACGGTTAGGCCACGGGTCTAAAGATACGGCTCACGTATGCGTAGACACTTCGAATAGTTATTTGTCCGAGATAAAACATCCTCCGATAACTCACCTATAAGACGCCCAACATCCGTGCTACAGACTTCCATCATAGTGACACCCTGTCCATCGTTTCTATCTCCCCGAGAATGGAATCCACCGCGGCCAAACCCATTTTTCCTGCGTCCATCATCACCATCTTCACTGTCTCTGTTTCTCCAGTTCCCATCGCCTTCAGATCTGCCTCTACCTCTGCTAGCGCCGCGCCCTCGGCGTCCGCCAAAACCGTCATTTGATTGCACACCAGAAAACCCCCTTCCACGCGGCATCCTCCCAGAAGATCCATCATCATTGTTCTGATAAGTCGACGGAGATGTATGTTGGAACCCGCCGCCCCAACTGTCCCCACTGTTGTGCGGCACCGATGGAGACGACTCGCCGCCACTATCCCAACCATCATCGTCGTCAAAATGAACCGGCGCAGACACTTGTCTGGGTGGTTGCCAGTCACCACCATCGGAACGAAAGCCACCGCCCCGTCGCCCTTTACCCATGGCCGGTCTGTTAAACCCCGACATTATTTCACATTCCACAAAAATCAAGGGACAATTCGCAAACTACTGAATCTCGTGCGACTTCCGCTGAGCCGCAAATCCTTTCGTTTTTGCCTACATGCCTGCTCCTACTGATCACGAGTTATATCAATTAAGAACATCTTAGCAAATAGAAAAGGCCTCCGAATATAAAATTAAAAGAGTTGGATAGAAAAACGGTATTCAAACCAAGTACATGTAGAGGAATAACAACTAGGCAAAGTGTATTCGCAGAAATTAATATTTCTTTTCCAGCGAGAACGAGAAATACGACGACGGATCTGGCAAGATAGGTCGTCTGGGGGATAATTTGTTATTTGATCATGCGTACTCTCGATATACCTGTACTTCAAAAAAACTATTAACCGCAACACTTTTTATGTCCAATGTGATATTTTTTAATAGAAAAATTGTTCCATACCAAGTGATATACATATAAACAGTCATTCCACGCTGTTAGCAGACTGGCACATGATGTTGAAGATTTGAAGCAAAACAGTTTTATCTCAACCACAATCTACTTGATGGCAGCACTGCGATAAGTACAAACCGCATGGACGCCATGGTATGGAATAGCAGTTTTGGCGTTTACTGCGTTCTGCATATATGCATATATATATATATATATATATATATATATATATATATATATATATATATATATATATATATATATATATATATTATATATATATAAAGAAGAATAACTGATATTTTTCATGTTTCATATTGAAATATTTACAAAACTATTAATTTATTGTTTATTGTTAACAGGAATGATGCAGTATCTCACATCAAGAAATAATTTACCTACATGCAAACAGAAATCTATATATGTTTCAGAACATGAACAATGTCAGTGTCAATTTTCTTGCTGTTCTGTTTCTGGCATACTTATATATATATATATATATATATATATATATATATATATATATATATATATATATATATATATATATATATATATATATATATATATATATCATCATCATCATCATCATCATTGTGCATCCATATTGTCCCGTGGTTGAGCGGAGGCCTCACCACATGCTGCTTCCTCATCTGCCTATCTTGCGCTATCCTCTACCAGATGGTACCCTTCGAGTAGTCGTCAAGTTCGTCTCTCCATCGTCTCGTCGACCTTCCTCTAGGTCTTTTCCTTTCGTAGGGTTTCCAGGTGGTGATACGCAGTGTCCATTGGTTACCTCGTATTCTGCTGACGTGCCCTGCCCTGCCCAAGTCCACGTCCGTATTCTGACTTGTTCAGTCACGTATGCGTCTGTGAGGTTAATTTGTCTTTTCTTTTACCCAGATGTTTTTGTGTGTGTCCTGGTATGTGATGTTTAACATACGTCTTTCCATCGTTGTTTGTGAGACTGCTAGCTTGTTTTTTGCTTAGCTGATGAGTGTCCATGTTTCCGAGCCGTATGTGCTGTAAGTACGCACGAGTTGTAGACTTGTCTCTTCAAGCATGTTCCAATGTTACCCTTGGAGATGTCGCGATGTTTGGCGAATGCTGTCCATTCTTTGAATCTCCTTGTCATGGTTTTGGTATCTGGTGCTGCATCTCTGTCCTTTTTTTGGAAGATGTCACAAAGTGGCTAGATGAGGGATCACCAGTAGATATAATCTACTTAGATTTTTAAAAAAGCCTTTGACAAAGTGCCACACCAAAGACTACTACTTAAACTAAAGGCCCATGGCATAGGAAATGGAATGATCAACTGGATAGAAAAATGGCTTATTGATAGAAGACAAAGAGTAGTAGTTGATGGGGAGGTTTCAGGCTGGAAAGCGGTTTTGAGTGGAATACCGCAGGGATCAGTACTGGGACCTATTTTATTCTTAATATATATAAATGATTTGGATGATGACATAACAAGCAAGGTGTTGAAGTTTGCGGACGACACAAAAGTGTTTAGGAAAATTAAAAGTGATGCAGATAGACAGCATTTACAAGATGATCTTAATAAGTTGATAGAATGGTCTGAGAAGTGGCAAATGCTGTTTAATTTTGGAAAGTGTAAGTGCCTTCACACAGGACATGGGAATGAAGATGCACAATATACAATGGGTGATACTGTACTAAATACTACCTTAAAGGAAAAGGACTTAGGGTTAACTATTAGTGCTGACATGAAGGTATCAGAGCAGTGTGGAATTGCAGCAGCGAAGGGAAACCAAATTCTTGGATTAATTAGGCGAAATATAGTGTACAAAGAAAAAGAACTAATAATACCGCTGTATAAAACAATAGTTAGGCCTCACTTAGAATATTGTATACAAGCATGGAGGCCATATCGCAAGAAGGATATTGATATGCTAGAAAGAGTACAAAGGAATATTAGTTATGAAATGCGTCTAAAAGAATGTGGTTTAACAACACTAGAAACCAGAAGATTGAGAGGAGATCAGATTGAGGTGTTTAAAATATTGAAGGGATATGAAAATATTGACAGAAATATTTTTTTCACAGTCAAGGAAGAGAGAAGGACTAGAGGACATGGAGTTACATTAGCAAAGAAGCAGTGTAGACTAGATATTAGAAAATTTTCATTTTCACAAAGAACAGTAAACGAATGGAACAGATTATCAGCTGATTGTGTAGGTGCTAGTAGTGTTAATATATTTAAAAATAAAATCGACATATACCTAAGAAGGGCGAGGTATACTTAGATAGATATGTTGGACTCTCGATAAGCCAAATGGCTTCCTAGTCCACCTGCCATCTAGAGTTGAATCTCTAGGTGGCAATCTTGTTAAATCTTGTTAAATCTAAATCTAGATAGACGTAGTAGCCCTGATTTTCACTTTCGTCACACTGTTTGTTCCATGTGCATCTCCTTCCTGCTTTCTTCTGAAACATGGTATTCCTGCTTTCTTCTGAAACATGGTATTCAAGATGTATTTTTTTGATGTTGCCCATTCTACCAAGGTGTCGCCTCTTTCGTTTCTTAATTCGAGCCCAAATGAGTCCGTTGCCCTTTTCCATAGGTATTTTTTTTCGTTTCCGCATTTGCGCATTGAAGTCTCCCATCACTATCGTGTAGTGGTTTGGTTTCGCTATTGTCTCATCGACGTTGTTGTAGAAGCTATTTGTGTCTTCATCTGAGTACGATGTTGTTGATGCATACAATTGCACTATCTTTAGTTTGTAGCGCTTTGTTATGAACAGAACAAGTTCTGCTACTCCGGGGCTGATGCTGTTTACCCACACTTTCCTTTTCCTGTTTATGAGAAAGCATACTCCTGCTTGGCCGTTGTTTGCCTTAGAATTGTATATAGTAGGTGGCCGCTTTGTATGTTCCGTTTGTCTGAGTCCCCCAAGTTCTTCTTCGAGTTCTTGTACGTGTTCATATCTTAGTAGAGTTCTGAGGTTATAGGTCGCTATCTTTAGTCTACTTACCCTCTTTCGGCGGCTCTTTTTGACCCAGAGATTCTTAGCACCCCCTGCTAGTTGACCAGAACCGCCTCCTTGGTCATAGACTCTTTCGGTGCCACTGGGGACTGGGGACCATGGCTTTGTAGTGCTTTGCATGCTGGTGTTGTTGGCCTATACCCTTCCACGCTGGCCAATGCAGACTGGAAGGGGCAGGCGATATAGGATGAACGAAATTGCCCTATATTTTGGACACGGTGGCTGTATCAGTACTGAACCACCGACCTGTGGGATTCTAACCCCGATCCCTCTAGTCGGGAGTCTGGCACTCTAACCACTCAGCCACCGCGCCTTATATATGTGTATGTATTATGTATATTATTGTGTGTGTGTGTGTGTGTGTGTGTGTGTGTGTGTGTGTGTGTGTGTGTGTGTGTGTGTGTGTGTGTGTGTGTGTGTGTGTGTGTGTGTGTGTGTGTGTGTGTGTGTGTGTGTGTGTGTGTGTGTGTGTGTGTGTGTGTGTGTGTGTGTGTGTGTGTGTGTGTGTGTGTGTGTGTGTGTGTGTGTGTGTGTGTGTGGTGTGTGTCGGTGTGTGTCGGTGTGTGTCGGTGTGTGTCGGTGTGTGTCGGTGTGTGTGTGTGTGTGTGTGTGTGTGTGTGTGTGTGTGTGTGTGTGTGTGTGTGTGTGTGTGTGTGTGTGTGTGTGTGTGTGTGTGTGTGTGTGTGTGTGTGTGTCGGTGTGTGTGTTGTATGCGTCTCTACCCTATCCTGGGGTAAGACCACCCCGATGGCAACATTGACAGAGCATTAATATCCCAGGCGGACGTGAGGGGCTAAAAAGTGCTGTAACATCACGAATCCTGGGTAATCGAGGCTAACCTTACACCAGGATAGGGTAGAAACGCTTATTGGTTCTCAGGCCGAATTTGAAATAAATTCAATAAAGATACCCTTTTTATCAGATTTTTGTCAGATTATAAAAACTGTTAAAAATTAAACTTATACTGAAACATAAACAAATACAAACACAAATTGCAATTTTTCGTTATTAATTTTTATGCCATTTTTTATTTTCCAATTTTTATTTTGTATATTGGTATTTTTTAAGTTAGTTTTTTTAATCAAAAGCATACGTACATTATAAACATTAATTATTATGATACACGTAAACCTGTGAATTAATCCAAAATCAATGATGTCGTCTTACGGCTTCGAGCGGTGACACTACATGAGGGTTACATAAGCGAACCATATTTGTCACCAGAGCCTCTTCTCGTCGAAGTCACGCAGCCGAAGCCTCTTCTCGTCGAAGTCACGCAGCCGACCGAGAGTCGGATAAGCGAGACTATGGCTGACAGTACATCCTAGCATAGGCGTCGTACCCGAGGGAAGTCTTGCGGGCGGGTGTTGAACACCAATATTTTGGAAGGATGCTGTAGATAATATTAGCCCCGATATCTAGGGAAGGTGTGTGTATTTTGAGGAAATGTTTTGATGGGCCTGAAGCTAGGATTAGCCCGCACATATTTAGGAAAGTGGTACATTTCTGGCTCCATTTTCAGGGTTTTTGAAGTTGGATTTGTATTACTCTTGAGGTGTATACAAAACGAGGTATGCGGTTTTGGCGAGCCTTGGTGGTGTATATCTAGATTTACAAAGATCAGCAACAGTTGAAACATAATTTTGTACGTCGCCAAAAAAACATCAATATCCCCTCCCACACTAACGCGGTCAGGTAGTCTGGTAGATTCAATGAATATGCAGATAGTGACAGTGTACTCGGTAAATATAAACTGCGTTATCGCGTATTAGGCGATATCAGCCGGGCTGTGTCATTCGCGTACATCTGAGCCGGCGGAAGAATTTACTGGCAATCGAGTTTATGCAGAAGACGAGCGCCACCTCCGAAAGACGAATTGATCAAATCACCGCGACACATTCTTCGCAGAAAAACATTGAAAACGTCTGATTGCGTTTCCGTCAGACACGACGGCCTCTCTGGACCCGTGATTGCCCTATTCAGGGGATCGGGTATTCGGTGTCTGCCCTCAATCATGTCACGCACGACGGATGGCAAAACGGTAAAAGAGGAACTTTTTCGTTTTCACAATTCAACACCCAGATGTGTAGTCGGTTACGTGCGCTGTCGTCGACAGACATTGATTAACAAATGTAGCGAGTGGTGACAACCAATCATAATGTTTGAAAGTTGATATGTGATTAAGTGTGTTGCCGTCTCAATGATGTGCGCACTGTGGTGGCGCCTGCGGGAACATTTAAGATTTGTGATAAGTGTCAGACGTGCTATATTTGCGTACCGGGATCGACGGTAGAAACGTTTAATTTGAAATCGATGATGTTCTGACAATACACTTGCATGCATGTCGTCAGCACAAATACACTACTCGGGAAACAACGCAATGTAAAATCTATGTTTACTATCTAGTACATGCTATGAGGAACGGTGGCATAGAAATTAGAACATCGAACCTAGGGTTCGAATAATTTTGCTGTCGTCTCATATCGAGGCCAAATTCGTTCGCTCCACATTGCCTCAGTTAACTTTGCTGCGCAGACAAGGATGGTGGTGTAAGTGAATCGTTTTGGAACGGAGAAAGAACATGGAAGAGGGAGTGCGCGAGGAAAGGAAATGGGGAGAAGGATGAGGGAGGGAGGAAGGGATAGAGGAGGAGGGAGGACATAAGGGAGTGGTGGAAGGAGGGAGGGAAGGGAGGGAGGGATAAAGGAGGGAGGGAGGACATAAGGGAGGAATGGACGGAGGGAGGGGCGGGCTGGGAGGGAGAGTGGGACGGACTAAAGGGTGAAGAGAGGAGGGAGGGAGGAATACGAATAAGATCACACTAGAGGCTCCGTGCATTTATACAGGTCCACTAAGACGCGTTCACTGAGACATCTCTGTTACACCGTCAGGAATACAATTATCTGCTACGGCACTACGACTTACTTTTATGATTAGTTTTGAGATGAGGGATATCTTTTCTTATCCCTTTGGCGAACTGTGGTGCGATCTTATTAAATTAGCGTCACTTTCACCTTAGTACGAGGCTTTATGACCTAGTCTCATCGAACGAGACAAGATAGCGACGGGCGAGTGCCATCTCACGCCTCTATTACGTGAAAAACAAACCTAGACACCGCCTAAACAACACTCATTAGGCTTGTATGTGTTATGTATGAGGTCCCGTGACAGTT